>CM077148.1:187503209-187581121 GCA_039583875.1 Platanthera guangdongensis
TTTTGAATATTTCACATAGTCCTTATAGAAATTGGGAAAAAGTACAGGTCTCTTGTAAAGTTAACAAGTATGATCCACTTTTTAATTGCAATACAAAAAACTGTTATGATTTGGTTTCTTGTTGATCCATTTTCTAATGTTATATAGAAGTTAAACTTTGTATACAACTTCTGGACATCTCTACTTTTGACACATCCTTTTTAAAATTTGATTAATTTGTGCTTATTTGTGACACTGGTTTTCATTTTTTTTAATCACATAATGTATATTCTTGCATATTTAGGTCTGTTAGAGGACCTAGAGCAACTTTTGAAAGGCATTGCTGTTATGAAAGAGTTAACAGCTCGTACAAGAGACTATTTAGCGTCATTTGGAGAGTGCTTGTCCACAAAAATTTTTGCAGAATATTTGAATAAGATAGGTATCAAGGCACGACAGGTACCCTTACAAAAGATTATCATCTAAATTGAACATGTGTATATATTAGCTTTATTATGTGTTATATATTAGCTTGTTCTCTTATACGATTCAAAATATGTTTAAATAGTTTAGTGGTACTTATTTTTTCATTCTGGGATCCTTGCTTTTTGCGAGAAAATAAATTAATTCATGAACAAATAAATACTATCGAAATGCAAAATGTCAATGAGAAATTATTGGTTAACAGTGTTGCAAAATCAAATTAGGTTTGATCTAATGCATTTATGTGACTTCTTCTGCAAATTACACCCACTTCTTCAAGGCCTATGGAGCATTTGCATTTTGTTAAAAAATGGTTTAAACATGCCAGCTTTTGTTACGCAAAGGGAAAGTTACATAACCCATATTCATCGAGAAGGGGACCCGCCCCGATAAAGTCAGCAGGAATCAAAGTCAGGGGGAATCAAAGTCAGGCCACAGAGGCCAGTACTACTTGACAGGAGAAGACGGCTTGCAAGTCGCCTTTTAGGCGAGGAATCCTTGCAAGTCGCCCGATAGGCAAGGAAGGCTTGCAAGTCGCCTTATAAGAAGGAATCCTTGCAAATCGCCCACTGGGCGAGGAAACACTCATAAGTCGCCCACGTGCAGGAAACTTCTGCAACCTCCATGACAGTTATGTTGCAAGGGGGAGTCCTTTCTCGCAATGATGACCTCCTCAGGATTTGTCTATAAATAAGATCTCAGGGGTGCCAGGAATGGCACCTAAAAACTCTCAACTTCCCCCCCGCCCCCCTAAATCTTCTGCTCTTCTCTTGTTGCCTTTCTCGTACCTTGCTCAGCCTTCTTTTGGTTATGGAAAGGAAGTTTTTTCAAACTTTCAGGTACGTGACGAGACTTCTCTGTTGTACCACCTGGGGTGTGTTTATAGACAGTTCTCAACCTCTCAATGCTCTTGTCATCTTGTCTCGTTGACCTAGACAGCGGACCTGGTAACCTCAGGCTGCCCCTTGGTCCGAACATTTAGGGTAAGGATTTTTTCTTATCTCAACACTTTGGTACAGTGAGCGTGGACTACAGTCGGAGTAAAAAAGATCTGTGAGAAGGTGATATGGTGCAAGAAGGCGAGTAAGAGGTAGTACTCGGCAACTCGCCGACCCAAGGCAAGTATGTGACAAATGCGGATTTCGACGACTTTACGAGGAGGATTGAGAGCACTTTGCGATTAGTACTCGTTTCTTGCGCTAAGGTCACAATGACCTCGCCTCGTCACGTCACTCCTTTGGAGGACGGCAAGCCGTCTATGCAAGCGGGAAGGATCCAGCATCGGAAGAGCCAGAGCGACTTGTGCAATCGTGCTACCCCCCCCCCCCCCCCCCCCCCATGAGTTCACAGGGGATTTGATTCCGTGAAGCAAAGAATCTCGTGAGCTTCTACGACACTCGCACAGGCGAGTTAGCTCCAACTCTCCATCAACTAACTCGTCATTCTGGAGGGAGGAGCCCATTCTATGACGAGGTCCTATCAACCCCAGTTCCTGAAGGATTTCAGGAACCACCCCTTAGCTACTATATAGAGAATTACGACCCCATTCGACACCTGTAGTGATTTGAGTATGTGGTGTCTATACGCAGTATGTCCGACGCTTTTAAGTGCAAATTATTCCCGATCACCTTCAAGGGGAATGCGAGAGATTGGTTCCATCAACTATCAGGAGGATCAATATATTGTTTTAAGCACCTATGTCGAGGGTTGGCGCTACACTTCACCATCTCGAAGAAGAGGTAGGATCTCATTGCCATGTTTCTCCTAAAGCAAGAGATCAACGAAACCCTGGGCAGTTACATCGATCGCTTCCAAGAAGAGGTCATCAATATCCAGGAGGTGGATATCCTCACGTTACAGTTAGCCCTCACCTTCGGCCTACGAGAGGGTATTTTCAATGTAGAGGTCAGCTGAGATCCGTCGGTTTTCTTTGAGGATCTGATAGATCAAGCGAGCAGATATATATGTTTAGTTATTAAAGGCACAAGACGCACCAAAGTGCAAAGAGGTCTTGGAGTGTAGGCTCAAGGCGCAAGCGCACGCCTGACGAAGGCAAAACGCAACCACATACATTTTAAATAATCAACATCAAACATCATTTCAGCTTCTCGAACAAATTCTTCATCTAGTCTATTAATTAATCATTCATTACTATCATTTATATCTCTTAAAAACTACAATCAATGTGGTCACTTGCATCATATCTAAGTCTCAACGCACAATTATCCTTCACAAACACTAAATCGATAAAAAATTATTGAGTTCTTACATTATTTTTCCTTAATTTTTGAAGAAAAAATTTACAACAAAAATTCTACTCAGGCATGCCTTATATATCCTAAAGGCGCAAATAAGGCGCATGAAGGTGCAAACCTCTGAGCCTGGTGAGCCTGGAGCCTTAGTCGCGCCTGAGGCGCGCCTTTAATAACATAGTATATATGTTGGTTTCCTTCGAGGATCTGCAAGCTCGTTGTCTTTTATTCACCATGCATTTTCCCAAATATTATTGGGAGATAATGCCCTTACTGCGGCATATCTTCTTAATCGTATGTTCTAACGCTTCCTTGGGAATGTCACTCCTCTAATCACTCTTCATGTGCCTCCTCAGCTTACCCCCAAGGTATTTGGATGTGTCTGCTTTGTTCACATCCATCACTCTCATCCTACCAAACTTGATCCTCACGCACTCAAGTGTATTTTTCTTGGCTACTCTCTTATACAGAAGGGCTACAAGTATTTTCACTCACCCACAAAGAAAGTATTTGTCACTATGGATTTCACGTTCTGTGAATTTCAGGTATACTACCCCGCCTCAGGGGACCCTCCTATACCCTCTCCTGTTGTACCTCTGTCAATACCTCCACCGAATCCCTCACTTTAAGGGGAGTATACACCAGTGGAAGTGAGTCTCTCTACTATTTCTCTACCTATTCCATCTACTTCTCCAAGCTTGCAGGTATATACTCGATCCACAAAGAGGACAAGCACACAAGATCTGATTATGCAATCAGAACCATCATTGGATCCTGACTCAGGGCCTTCTTAACCTCTCATTGCCCTTAGTAAAGGTATTCGTTTTGCACTCAACATCCTCTTTCACATTATGTATCTTACGTCTCTTTTTCTACTTTTCACAAAATTTGTCTTCCCTTGCTTCTCTTTCCATACCAGCATCTTGGCAGCATGACCTGAAGATCTATATGTGGAAAGAGGCGATGTTTGAGGAAATAACTTCCCTTGAGAAGAACCAAACTTGAAATTTGGTGCATCTTTATCATGGAAAGAAGACCGTTTGGTGCAAATGTGTGTTCTCTGTCAAACAGAACTTTCAAGGGATTGTTGAAAGGTGTAAAGCGAGGCTGGTGGCAAGAGGTTGTGCACAAACCCTCGGAAACGACTATCGGGATTCGGGAAACATTTTCCCCGGTGGAAAAGATGAACGTTATTAGAGTTTTATTATCATGTGTTTCCTGCAAATGTTAGGACCTTTGGCAACTTGATGTGAAGAATTCATTCCTTCATGGGGATCTAGATGAGAAAGTTTAAATATCTATTCCACCGGCCTCACCCCTAAAGGTGCAGAAGGAAAAGTCTATATGTTAAAGAAAGCCCTATATGGGCTGAAATATTCATCAAGAGTCTGATTTGGGAGATTCCACAAAGCTATGGTGTCATTTGGGCATCACCAGAGCAATGTTGATCATACATTGTCCGTCAAGCATAGGACCGGTAAACTCACTATTCTCATTGTATATGTTGATGATATTGTCATAACAGGTGATGATGTGAAAGAAATCAAGAATCTTAAACAAAAATTTGTGAGTGAGTTTGAGGCCAAGGACCTGGGAAAACTCAGGTATTTCTTGGATATTGAGGTCGCAAAGTCCAAGCAGGGGATCATCATCTCACAGTGAAAATACACTCTGGACCTCCTTGAGAAGGCGAGGATCAGTGGATGTCAACTGGCTGACACCTTTATTGAAGCTAACCACATATTGGGGCGTAATGATGGCGAGGTGATCTAATCCATCTTTGAATTTTAAAGATGAGTAGGGAGGCCTCGCCCTGATATTTATTATGCGGTGAGTGTCATCATCCAGTCCATGCATGCTCCAAAGACGCATCATGTGGATGTTACTTACAGAATTCTTAGGTATTTCAAATCCTCACTGGGAAGTGGAATCTTGTTTGCTCCAAATTCATGTCTAAATATTGAAGTTTACACTGATGTTGATTGGGTCGGGTCTGTTGAAGATCAACGATCAACCTCAGGATATTGTTCTCTTGTTAAAGGTAACCTCGTTACTTGGTGGAGCAAAAAACAACAAATAGTGGCAAGATCCAACACAGAAGCCGAGTTTAGAGTTATGGCTCGTGGGGTTTGTGAAGGCTTTTGGCCGCGTTCCTTGATGAGCGACCTAGGCCTTACTGAAGCCAAACTCATCTGATTGTATTGTGACAATAAAGTTGCTATCAGTATTGCCCACAACCCTGTCCAACATGACCACATGAAACGCATTGAAGTAGATCGACACTATCAAAAATAACTTTGAGAAGGGAATTGTGTGTACTCCTTTTGTTCCCTCTAACAAACAACTTGCTGACATTTTCACAAAAGGGAAGTGAAAGTATATTTGGAAGGATTGTTGACGAGTTGGGGATAATTAACATCTCACGTCCAACGTGAGGGGGCTTGTTATAATATTGTTATTTTTTGAATATTCAACATTGTATTATCTGCCTCCATATAGTGGCAATGAAGAAGATAAGGAAAGGCTATGAGGCGATGTTAGTAATGATCAAAGGAAATAGTACAATGACATGTAAACCGAATGCAATTCCTGTGGTGTGTGACTTTCTCGAAGTATTCCTGGAAGAGTTACCAAGAGGGCCCCCTTTCAAGAGAAGTTGAGTTCACCATCAATCTTGTTGAAGGAGTTACACCGGTAGCTAAAGCACCATATCGCATGGCTCATTCAGAATTGGTAGATTAAGAGTCAATTGCAAAAAAATGTTAGATAAAAACTTTATACGACCAAACGTGTTGTGGTGGGGAGCTCTAGTACTATTTGTCAAAAAGAAAGATGATTTGTTACGATTGTGTGTGGATTATCGGGAATTGAATAAGCTGACAATCTGAAACCAATATTCGTTACCTCGCATTGATGATTTGTTTGATCAGTTGGTGAATGTAAAAGTCTTTTCAAAAATTAACCTCAGATCAAATTATCACCAAATGAGAATTAAGGAAGAGAATATCTACAAAATTGTTTTAGCATTAAATACAGACATTTCGAATTTTTGGTGATGCTCTTTAGACTGACGAACTTGCCAGTTGTTTTTATGGATTTAATGAACCCGATATTTAAGGAATTCATAGACAATTTTGTTATTGTGTTTATCGATGACATTCTTATATATTCAAAAATTAATGGTGAGTATGCAAAACACTTGAAGATTGTGCTACAAACACTGAAAAATCACGCCTTATATGTAAAATTTTCAAAATATAAGTTTTGGCTGAATGAAGTCTCCTTCTTGGATCATGTTGTTACTCAGCATGGATTGTTCATGGACCCAGCAAAGGTAAAAACAATTATGAATTGACCAAGTTCGACTACCGTATCTGAAATCCAAAGTTTTCTTGATTTGGCGGGCTACTACAGAAAGTTTGTAAATGATTTCTCGAAGATTGCATTACCACTTACTAAATTAACCCGGAAGTACATTCTATGTTCTTGGACTGATGAATTTCAAGATGCGTTTAAAAAATTAAAAAGGTTAACGACAACACTAGTGTTAGTAATGTCATATGATAAGGAATTTTTTTTTATCTACTAGACGCTTTAGAAAAGAAGGGTTTTAGGTTGAACAGGGAAAAGACTGAGTATATTGAGCTTAAATTTAGCAAAGCAAGGAGGACGAATGACTTCGTTATTAAGTTGGGTGATCAAGATATTTCTTATAGTTAGTGTTTTAAATATATTGGATTGATAGTTCAAAAAGATAGAGGTATTGATAAAGATGTGACACATATAATCCAAGCAGGTTGGTTGGAGCGGAGAGAGGCACGTCAGGGATTTTATGTGATCGTAAAGTACCATTGAAACTTAAAGGAAAGTTTTACTGTACTGCAATTAGACCTGCAATGCTCTATGGTTCTGAGTGTGAATTGTGTACATGAGCAAAAAAGTGGGAGTTGCGGAGATGAGAATGCTTAGATGGATGTGTGGACACATGAGACTAGATAAAATTAAGAATGAATATATCATAGATAAGATAGGAGTAGCACCAATTGTAAAGAAGATGCGAGAAGCTCGACTAAGATGGTTTGGACATGTACAAAGGAGACCATTAGATGCACATGTTAGGCGTTGTGAGAGTCTAGTCACTAGGCATGTTAAACGATGGAGGGGTAGACCAATAAAGACGTGGAATGAAACTATAAGGAAAGAATGATGTACTTAAGCATTAGTGAGATTATGACTAAAGATATGGCACAATGGCGACAAAAGATCCATATAACCGACCCCAATATAGTGGGATAAAGGCTCGAGTGTCATTGTTGTTATAGTGACGCATCTCTGAAAGGCTTTGAATCTGTATTAATACAAAATGGTAAAGGCATAGTGGAATCTTCGAGACAACTGAAGGATCCCGAGCGAAATTATTCGACTCATGAGTTCGAATTGGCAGCGATTGTTTTGGTTCAATGTGAGATTTTCACGGATCACAAAAGTTTGAATTACGTATTCTCTCAGAAGGAAATAAACTTACGACATAGGCGATGGTTAGAATTAATCAAAGACTATGATTCCTGAAAATCTAATGTAGTAGTTGATACCCCTAAGCAGAAAGAGTCTGGCATCCATGATGTACCTCTAACGGAGCAGAAACCATTGCTTTGAGAATTGCAAAATTTAGAATTTTTTACATGTGTAACTACCTCCCAAACTCGAAGCCAATTGTATCAAAAGATGACTGAGCATCTGATGGGGATCTATCAGATCGTGCACCAGGAGAGGTTTGCCGCAAGGCGGGACCCACGTTTGTCTATTCGTGCCGGAGGACTTGACTGGATTGCCAATCCGACTCCGCGGATGTGTCCGGATCCGCGTCGCGAGTCAAGATCATGTATTACTTTTTATATTTTGGTTTATTATTGTTATATTTATGTGTTTTTTCTCCCGGTCTATCGTCGTCGTTGATTGGGATGCCCTAGTCTTCTTATTATAAATAGAGGTGTTAGGGGCTGAATCAAGGCATTGCAGAATTTTGGAGTCTTCCCGGATTCCAGCGATCACCCCTCAGTGTCGACGCCGTGGAGCGCTAGGTGATGATTTCTTGGTTGGTTTTCTTCCCCCTATCCTTCCCCTAACCCTTGTCATCATTTTTCACCCCTCAAACCATCCCTCTAGCGACTGTCAACCCCCCAAAACCACCCCCAAACCCAGCAGCTTGTTGTTTCCAGCACCTTGCAGTCGCCAGCTTCCAATATCCCCATCGCCGGCCTGAACCCACCCCGCCGCCACCGCTACAGCCCAGATCTCCCTTCAGCGCCGCCCTACCGGGCCACAAATCCCCCCCCCCACAACAAAACCCTCTTCCTCAAGCCGCCTTACCTTTTGTGACCGCAAACCCTAACCGCCACCCCCTCCCTTTTCGTGGATCCACCTCCCTACTCCCCCCATTCTCAAGATCGGTCCAGATCTGAGAATTTAAGCCACCGATCCGTTATTTCCACCGCCCATACACCACCCCTAGCCCGGATCCGACACCCCAGACAATGGATCTACCCTTCCCGGCCCGGATCTACCCTTCCCCAGCTCGGATCTTCTCGTACGTGGTCGAATCTACCCATTTCTTGTTCGATTTCATCATCCACCGCCGAGGGCAGCCACCTCCATCATTTCTACGCCGCTGGTTCCACCTTTAATTGTCGATCTACACATCTGACTCCGGAATTTTCAGTACATCAGTCAGCCCGATACTTTGGTGACCCTCTCGTTGTAGTGGAACATTTGATTCTTCATTATTATTGGATTGATTATTGTGTTTTGCTTGGATTCGT
Organism: Platanthera guangdongensis; assembly: GCA_039583875.1. Taxonomy (NCBI): domain Eukaryota; kingdom Viridiplantae; phylum Streptophyta; class Magnoliopsida; order Asparagales; family Orchidaceae; genus Platanthera; species Platanthera guangdongensis. Next base: position 187,511,743 of record CM077148.1, read on the forward strand.
AATTGTAGAACTTTGTTGTGATACGCCAATAATTGCAGCTGGGATTTATTCGCCGCGCGCTTGGCATTGGCTCTCTGAGTGGAGGAAGGTCATTACAAAATTACTAAAATTAAATGCTCATCTCTGCTCTTTTATTAGTTTGCGTGGTGTTGCAGTTTTTATTGCTCTGATTTATTCATTGTCGTCACCGACAGTTGCATTGCATTTAGACTAGGGTTTGTGTGTCGCACCGACATCCCTCCCTAGAAGCCTAGGTTTTGTGCACCCCTTAGCCTATCCTACATCAATTGGTATCAGAGCCTAGGTCGGGTCATTTGCATGCTCCATAACGGTAGGAATTTTAGAAGAAACATGGTAGATCCACAAATCACCGACGACCGAATGGCGAGCTCGAATTTGGGTGCGGCTTTTGCTGAGTTGCAGTGTCTTATCCTAGATAGTTTTGACACCATAGGTGCCCAGTTCAATGATGTGCGTCAAGATCTTGCCAGGGTGAATCTTCGTTTAGACCACTTAGAGAATGTTAGGGACACTCGAACACAACGTAACGATTCACTTGAGAACGACCCTGATGCTCCTCCACGTCCTGACCAGCGTCCGAGAGATGGTCGACCTCCAGTAGAGCGCCACCATCGTGATATTCCTCACCGAGCCACAGCTCTGTCGGCAAGGCGAAATCCTGATCTGGTACGTGATAGACCCCCACATCAGCGTGATGAGTATCATATGTCACGTCATCCTCAGCCTGATCCCAGTGATCGTGTATCCCCACACAGTCGTCGTGATCATCACTGCGATAAGTATTATCCTCCGGGTCGGAGAGTGCGCGGTCCCCCACCCGCTTGATACGACTACGCCCATGATGATTACCCAAGGATTATCTCGACTCACGGAAAGATGACCACTACTTTGACATCACTCGTCGTATTTGACTCGACGCCCATTCGTTCGATGGTTTTATGGATCTGAAAGCCTTCGACGATTGGCTCCTAGAAATGGACCACCATTTCGAGTGGTATGATATGAATAATGAGCATTGTGTTCGCTTCGCAAAAATGAAACTGGTCGGCGCGCTAAGGTATTATGGATTAGTGTAGAGAGAGCTTTGGAGCAAGATGGTTATTACCTCATCGCCATATGGGATGAGATGAAGCAACGACTGAGCGAGAAGTACCTCCCTGCATCCTGTCGAGACCAGTTATTTGAGCAGTTACAGAACTTACGGCAGGGGACACTCGCTATTGCTGAGTATATGACTCTCTGACGAGCCGGTCGTTAAGAGTGACGTCTCGGAGTAGCCTATTGACACTACCTCTCGTTTCAAGGCGGGCCTACGTACTGAAATTTGGAGAGAGTTGATTCCCCATCGCTTAGAGACCGTTGATCAGATATTTCATCTCGCTCTCAAGTACGAGCAGTACCTCTGGTCATCTAGCACGAGGCAGTTCCCCTCTCGGACTGATTCCTCAATTTTTAGGAAACCCGCTCCGCCCCAGACCACCACGGCTGCACCCGCACGTGTTCCCACGAACACTAAGGGTAAGGTCGTCGCCACTGATGGTCAGTGATCTGGGGGTTTTATGTGATATAGATGTTTTGGTAGAGGACACGTGGCGGCACAGTGCCCCATACGGATCCTGCTAATTGAGCAGCATGATTTAGAGGAAGATGAGGAGGTTACAGAGGAAATTAAGGCCACTATTAAGGAATGTTGGGAGAGTGACACAGAGAGATCATTGGAGGTGGGCGTGATTAGGCGCCTCCTACACACCCCTCGTGTAGATGAGGATTGACGACGCACCAACATCTTTTACACATACTTTCATAGTGCAAGCGGACCCTGCAAGTTGGTCATCGACAGCGGGAGTTATGTAAACATCGTGGCCCAAAAGGAGCTTGACCGGATGTAGGTGAAGCCAGAGCCTCACCCCCATCCCTATTGTGTCGTCTGGATGGATAAGACGACAATTCAGGTCACCCAGCGCTGCCTCATCCCAATTAGCACTGCCTCATTTCAGGATCGGGTCTAGTGTGATGTTATCCAAATGGATGTTGCTCATGTGTTACTCAGCCGCCCCTGTCCTTTTAATCGTGATGTCGCGTGTTTCGACCGTTCAAACACGGTTATCTTCTACGACAAGGGGCTAAAGATTACATTGACGCCTACCCAGCCTAGGGAGAGATCCAAGAGTATGGTTGAGCCGTCTGTGAGCACGAGTGCCTCGAGGCCTCTACATATCTTGAGGCGAGGTGAGTTCCTGCGAGATAGTACTGAGTCGAATATCATTTATGTTGTGGCCACCACTCATTCATTTGAGGACGCCCCTATTGACCACCGCCTAGCGGTACATCCCCTTCTAGATGAGTTTGTGTATATCATGCCTGAGGAGCTCCCTGATGAGCTGCCCCCTCTACCGGACATTTAGCATGTTATTGACTTAGTCCCGGGGGCTTCTCTCCCAAACCTGTCCCATTATCGTATGCACCATGATGCGCACGCTGAGCTCAAGAGGCAGGTGGACGAGCTTCTTCAGAAGCAGTTTATTCGTGAAAGTATGAGTCTGTGTGCGGCTCCCGCCCTTCTTACCTCTAAGAAGGACGACAGGTGGCGTATGTGCATCGATAGCCGCGCCATTAACAAAATCACGGTCAAGTATCGCTTCCCGATCCCACGACTCGATGACTTATTGGATACTATGTCTGGTGCTCAGATCTTCTCCAAGATTGATCTCCGTAGTGGGTACCATCAAATACGGTTCGTGAGGGAGATGAGTGGAAGACCGCATTCAAGACCAAGGACAGTCTTTACGAGTGACTAGTCATGTCTTTCGGGTTATCAAACACCCCTAGCACCTTCATGAGAGTTATGACGCAGGTGTTGCGGCCCTACATGAGCAAGTTTCTGGTGTTTTATTTCGATGACATACTGATCTATAGCCAGACTCAGGCCGTGCACCTCGGTCATCTGAGACTTTTCTTCGGCACCCTTCGACAGGAGAAATTGTATGTAAACTTGTAAAAATGCTCGTTTATGTTGAAGTCTGTTCACTTCTTAGGATTCATCGTGTCTTATACTATAGTATCTATCGATCCTGAGAAGGTCAAGTCCATTCGAGACTTGTCTGTGCCTGCGACCATCCACGAGGCTCGCGGTTTCCACGGACTTGTCACCTTTTATAGGAGGTTTGTCCAGGGGTTTAGTGCAATTATGGCCGCCCTTCACGAGATGTCTTAAGAAGGGAGAATTTCAGTGGACCACGTTGCCACCAAAGCTTTTGAGGAAATTAAAGAGAGACTGGCGACAGCTCATATTCTGAGATTGCCGGATTTTAGCCGTGCTTTTGAAGTCGCATGTGATGCGTCTGGTGTTGGCATCAGTGGCGTATTGAGCCAGGAGGGACACTCAGTTTCTTACTTTAGTGAGAAACTGAACGAGGCAAAGCAAAAATACTCGAACTATGATCGAGAGTTTTATGTTATTGTCCAGTCTCTGCTCTACTGGAGGCACTATCTCCTTCCCCGAGAGTTTGTGTTATATTTCGACCACCAGGCCTTACGTTATCTCGACTCACAGCGCAAGCTGGGACACCAGCATGCCAAGTGGGTCGAATACCTTCAGGACTTTCATTATGTTCTCAAGCACCGAGCTGGTGTTGGGAACAAACTGGCTGATGCATTGAGTCGCCGCGTCTCCCTGCTGCAGACAATGACCGCACGTGTAGACGGGCTTAATTGAGTGATTCTGGATTACCCAACATGCCCCAACTTTGGCGAGATAAGTCCATAGCCATTGTTGAGGACCGTCTCTACTGGCTCAGCCTTAAGAAGGACGTTGCTCGTGTTGTCCGCCACTGTCGTATCTACCAAACGGCAAAGAGTACCAAACAGAACATGGGTCTGTACACACCTTTATCTGTTCCACACCGCCCTTGGGAGGACATCAACATGGATTTTGTTCTCGGACTCCCCCGCACTCTGCGGAAACACGACTCCATCTTCGTGGTTGTAGATTGGTTTTCGAAGATGGCGCACTTTATTGTTTGCCGTAAAACGGCAGATGCGACTCACGTAGCATCTATCTTTATGAGAGATGTTTTTAGATTGCATGGCCTACCCAAGTCGATCGTGTCAGACCGCGATGTGAGATTCATGTGTTACTTCTGGAAGACCCGGTGGCACAAGACTGACACCATACTTAGGTTCTCCACGACATATCATCCACAGACGGGCGAGCAGTCTGAAGTAGAGAATCAGAGCTTAGGGAATTTTTTAAGGTGTAGTAGGAGATCATGTGGGTAGTTGGGACTTAGATCTTCCAGTTGCGGAGTTTGCTTCTAATAGTTCAGTCAATAGGTCCACCGAGTTAAGTCCATTTCATATAGTATCAGGATACGACCCGAGGAAGCCCATTGACCTCATCCCGAGTCCCCTAGAGTCGTGTCCTAGTGAGTTTGCTGAGTCATTTGCACAACATTTGCTTGAGTTGCATGAGTCGGTTCGCCGACAAATAATAACGAACAATGAAAACTATAAAACTCATGCAGATACGCGAAGGCGAGAGCAAGTGTTTAATAAAGACCAGAAGGTAATGGTGTGAATCCGCCCTGAGAGTCCCCTTGGGGCTTGCCAAAAAGTTAAGCGTCAGGCGAATGAGCCCCTACTCTATTATAAGTCGTATTAGGACAAACGCATGTCGGCTCGATATTCCGGCAAGCATGGGAATCTATCTAGTATTTAATGTCGAGGATCGGACGTCGTACTACGGGCCTCGCGAGTATGTGAACCCGAGCAGTGGAGATACCCAATCGTCCCCACCCCCACTTTCGTTGCCCTACCACTCTCATAATCCACCTACGTCTGATAGCCACTACAGTCCATGCACTGCTGACACCCACCCACCCGGGGATTCGTCTTCTCTGGTTTCACCGACGGCATCGTCGATCGCACCGGGTTTCACCACTTGAGAGTTGAGAGATGAGAGCATCACAGAGGTCATAGCCCACCAGTTCGTTCCCATCATAAACGGGTCGCGATGTCGCTACTTGGTACATTGACAGGGTCGTCCAGACGCAGACGACGCTTGGATACAACCAGCAGAGCTCGATCGACTCGCCATGGACTTCGACTTCAGTATGGTCGTCTTCATTCATCGGAGATGAAGGCTTTTCAGTCGGGGGGAGTTAATGGGGATCCATCAGATCGTGCACCATGAGAGGTTCGTCGTCGCAAGGCGGGACCCACATTCATGTATTCGCGCAGGAGGACTTGACCGGATTGCCGATCCATCTCCGTGGATGTGTCTGGATCCGCGTCGCGAGTCAAGATCATATATTACTTTTTTTATTTTTTTGGTTTATTATTGTTATATTTATGTGTTTTCCCCCAGCCAATCATAGTCGTTGATTGAGATGCTCTAGTCTTCTTATTATTATAAATAGAGATTTTAGGGGCTGAAACAAGGTATTGCAGAATTTTGGAGAGTCTTCTTCTTGGATTCCAGCGATCACCCCCTGGTGCGACGTCATGGAGCCCTAGGTGACGATTCCTATGTTGGTTTTCTCCCCCCTATCCTTTCTCTAACCCATGCCATCATTTTCCACTCCTCAAACCATCCATCTAGCCGTTGTACCACCCCCAAACCCGGCGGCCTGTTGTTCCCAGCACCTTGCATCCGCCGGGTTCCAAAATCCCCACCGCCGGCCTGACCCCACCCAGCCACCACCACTACAGCCCTGATCCCCCTCCACCGCCGCCCCTACCAGGCCACAAATCCCCCCCCCCAAACAACAAAACCCTCTTCCCCAAGCCGCCCTCCCTTTTGTGGCTGCAAACCCAAGCCGTCACCCCTCCCTTTTCGTGAATCCACCTCCCTACACCCCCATTCTCAAGATCGGTCCAGATCTGAAAATTTCAGCCCCCGATCTGTTATTTCAACTGCTCGTACGCCACCCCCTAGCCCGGATTCGACCCCAGACAGCGGATCTACCCTTCCCCGACCCGGATCTACTCGTACGTGGTCAGATCTACATATTTCTTGTCTGATCTCATCATCCACCACCGAGGACAGCCACCGTCATCATTTCTACGCCTCCAATTCCACCTTCGATTTCCGATCTACACATCCGGCTCCGAAATTTTCAGTGCCCCGGTCAGCCCGCTATTTTGGTAAGCCTTTCGTTGTATTGGAACATTTGATTCTTCATTATTATTGGATTGATTATTGTGCTTTGCTTGGATTCGTAATTGTATAACTTTGTTGTGATACGCTAATAATTGCGGGTGGGATTTATTCGTCACACACTTGGCCTTGGCCCTCCGAGCGGAGGAAGACCGTTACAAAATTGCTAAAAATAAATGATCATTCTCTGTTATTTTATTAGTTTGTGTGGTGTTACAGTTTTAATTGCTCTGATTTATTCATCGTCATCACTGACAGTTGCAGTGCATTTAGACTAGCGTTTGTGTGTCGCACCGGCATCCCCCCTAGAAGCCTAGGTTTTGTGCACCCCTTATCCTACCCTATATCAGCATCCAATCAAAGCAGGAGGAAGAAAAACATTGGATTGGTTGTGAAATTTCTTGAAAAAGGGAAAACTAGTCAATCAACTGCTTTTCTAGAAGATGATGGGTTATTATATATCAATGGAAAGTTGTGTTTTCCTAATGTCAATACATTTCGAGCGGAGATACTTTATGAAGCACGTAAACAACTTATTTGATCCACCCTAGAAGAACAAAAATGTACCAAGACCTGAAACAAGAATTTTGGTGGTCGTGGATGAAGAATGATGTAATTAAATATATTGCAAAATATCATACTTGTCAAGTTGTGAAAGCGAAACATCAAAAGTTCGGTGGATACTTACTATGCTTACCCATCCCTGAGTGGACATGGGATGATATAACCATGAACTTTGTTATAAGGCTACCGAGGAGTAAACCTGGAAACAATGTCACATGGTAATTATTGATCGACTAACGAAAGTTATGCAGTTTATTCTCACGAAGAAAGACGACCGATACATTGATAGTAGAAAGATTAGTCGACCAATACATTAATATTATTATGAAATGTCATGGAATTCCCTGATCCATAATATCTGACAGAGATAAATGTTTTGCCTCCGATATCTGGAATTGGAAGTTGGTACAAAAAATACTTGGAACAAAGTTGTTATATAGCACTGTTTTTCACCCTCAAACTGATGGTCAATCAGAATGAATCATTCAAATGTTAGAACACCTCTGGAGGATTATCGTACTCAATCTAAGAGGATCATGGGAGAAATATTTATCATTGGTGGTGTTTTCTTATAATAATAACTACCAATCAAGTATACAGATAGCGTCATTTGAAGTTTTATATGGGCGGAAGTGTTGAACTCTTATCTGGGTGGAGGATGGTGAGCAAAAGCTATTCAAGAATAAGAAAGTAGATAAGATGTATGATAGGATTGCAATTGCGCAAGAAAAGTTGAAAATAGCTCAAGACATGTAGCAAAAATATTACAACTCCAGATATCAAAGGGTAGAATTTAATATGGGCGGCATAGTATGTCTTAAGATAAAGCCTTTCAAGGGAATTTCGCGAATTCGACGAACTGGAAAGCTTAGTCCAAAATACGTGGGACCATTTCTAATTACTGGAAGGATTGGAGAAGTAGCTTATCGTTTGACTTTATTTGATGATCTTCAAAATTTTCATGATGTATTTCATGTATCTTCTCTGAGGAAATGTATGGTTGATCCAGACAAAATAGTTCCTTCTGAGCAGATCCAAATTGAATCTAATCTATCAAGCCTAACTGAATCATACAAGATTGTGGATTGGCAGAATAAGCAACTCTGAAATCGAGAAGGTCGATTTGTTGAAGTTTGGTGGAAAGGACAGCGTACGTGAAGCAACTTGGGAAAAAGAAAAAGTAATGAGAGACATTTTCTCACATCTGTTCGATGCGGATGCAGATTAGAGATTTTCTTGGACGAAAATCCTATAAGGAGGGGAAAATTAAGATGTTGTCACGTCGACAGGTATGAACTATAATATTTTTATGATTAAGCGTACGCATAGAAGCGACGTCGTAAATTGAATTTTGCGATAAAAACAACGAAATAAAGAATTATATACGTACGCGACGTAAAATTGATTCGACGCTCAACCGTCGCAATGCATGTACTTATATTAATTATATTCAAAATATACTTAAAAGATTAAAAATAAAAGATAATTAATATGTTAAATTATGGCGATAATCGAATAAAGGGGACGTTACACATCCTGATGAGGTTTAGTGCCCGACAACTAGTATATCACTTGATTATGAGATTGAGTCTGGTCATGACTTTGTTGTGGGCAGAGAGTGATATTATTATGACTAATGAATATGATCACGAGAGTGAGGACGAGCGGACAAGTGACCATGTGGTGTTATATGTCCCCTACACCTAGACATAGTTTTTCCTTTGTTCATATAGCCATCTTTCAGTGTTAGTATCTTAGAATATATTCACTTTGTAGTATTTAGTCATATTATGCATGAGAGTTAGAGACTAGTGTTGATCGAAAAGTGACTGACTCGTGTACCTTCGAGGACTCTACCCCGCGCGATTATACTCATATTGAAGACCATCTCAGTATCTAGGAAGCACTAGTAGGGTACCGGGTACCAGGCACGATACGTACCCGGTACGGCTATACGATGAAATTTAAAAAACAAGGATGCGGGTACAACATGATACATTATAACAAATATAATTTATATATATATATATCATAAGTGCAATAAATAGTTCTCAAAATATCGAAACATCAAACATAAATCATAACTTGAAATACAAGTTCACAAATCAATACAACATATGATGAATTTTTCAAACATTAAGCATTTGTAAATATTATAAAATTTAACATCTTATATGTTTAACCAAAAGAGATCAAATTAAACTTAAGTCTACTCATCGATCTTTTTTTATTCTTCATTGTTGGAGATCAACATCTTCAATCTCTGGTTAGTCTAGAGACAAGTTAGTCATTTTGTTAATAACTTGCGTCGTATCAACATGTTTAATGCACGTACTTGTAACATAAATGTACCGGTACCAGAAACATACTCAGTACAGAAACACAACTTAATTGGACGTACCAATGCTTCCTAGCATAGAGCAAATTTTTATTTACTCCAGAAAAACACACTTATCACAATATGCAGAATGATGTGTTAAGTCCATGTGTGTCCACATAGGTGTATTTGTCAAGTATCGGGTACGTGTCGGTGTCGGATACATATTCGGTACGGGCTTCGTATATAGGAGAAGCATCTAGTGCAAGGGTCAATATGACTTCAAATCGAAAAGTGATCTACATGAAAGTTGTAGATCTTGGCGAGACGAACAACTTTTATGTTGATCATTTTTTGATTTGGAGCCGTCTTGGACCTCGATTTGGTCCCCAAAATCTGGGGCGGCGAGATTGCTATTGTAGTACTCTCGTCGCCCAAGATTTCGGGGCCCAAATCGAGGGCCAAGAAGGCTCCAAATAAAAAAGTGATCAACATGAAAGTTGTTCGTCTCGCCGAGATCTACAACTTTCATGTTGCTCAACTTTCGATTCGAGACCATATTGACACCCAAAATGGACTGCCCATACGCCCGCACGCAAGCATGTCCGCATATATATATATATATATATAGTGTGTGTGTGTGTGTATATCTATGTATATATATACATACATACATACTAGCATCTTCGAACGGGCTTCGCCCGTTCTCGATGCGTCGCTGCGGGCTTCGCCTGCTTGACAATCACGCGGGCTTCGCCCGCCCCCCCAGGAGATTTCGGGGCCCAAATCGAGAGTCAAGAAGGCTCCAAATCAAAAAGTGATCAACATAAAAGTTGTTCGTCTCGCCGAGATCTGCAACTTTCATGTTGATCACTTTTCGATTCGAGAGCATATTGAGACACAAAATGGACTGCTTAGTGTATTTGTTTCATACGCCCGCCCGCAATCATATCCGCATATGACACACCACACACACACACACTAGCATCTTCGAACGGGCTTCGTCCATTCTCGATGCGTCGCTGTTTTTATTATTAATTACAATTTATTGGGCTTCGCCCGCTTGACATTCACGCGGGCTTCACCTTCACCCCCTCCCCCCCCCCCCCCCCCCCCGGCGTATTTCGCCCGCCTCCGGCAAAATTTAAAAGTATTTAAAGCAATTATTTAAAATTTTATAATTGACAAATATTTGAATTTTTTTAACAAAAAAATTATATCTTTATTATAATTTAATAAATAAATATATAATTACTTATTTTGTGTTTTTTTAAAAAAAATGAAAAAAAAAACCAAAATCCCCCCCCCCCCCCCGCTTCGGCCTGCTCACGCAGGCCGCTATCTCTATCGCCGGCGGCGGAGCCACCGGCGGCCTGCCCGGCGCCCACCCGTAGGTCCGCGGGCCTCCGGCGAACCCGCCGGGGGTTGTCCGGCGGCGAGCGGGTAGGTCCACTGCCTGCGGTGGCCCTGCCCGTGAGACCCAGATCTGAGTCTCACGGGCAGGGCCACCGCCGGCGGTGGCCCTGCCCGTAAAAAATATACATAATTATTCATTTTTTTTGCCGCCTAAAAATATTAATTTTGACAACCCCCGGCGGGTTCGCCGGAGGCCGGCGGACCCGCCGATGGGCGCCGGGCAGGCCGGCGGCTCTGCCGCCGGCGACAGAGATGGCGCTGGGCAGCTGGCGGAAGCGGGGGAGGGGCATCGGGATTTAAGTGGATGTGAACAGTAACTCGTTTTGAAGATTGCAGCCGGTTTTTTACTTTTTTAGATCCAATGGCTGGATGAGATTTTCTGAAGATCGGACGGTTCCTGTTCATTACATGGTGTGCTTTGAGATATCTATATGTTTTACTTACATTACAAATTTTGTTAAATTAGATAGAGTCTTGTAAATTTTATTGTCGCTTCATATGAAGTGACTAGTGACGACTAACGCAGTGATTGTCCATTTGCAGTATGATGCTTTTGATATTGGTATTATAACTACAGATAACTTCACAAATGCCGACATCTTGGATATAACATTTTCTACTGTTGCAAAGACGTTACTCGAGGATTGGTCAAATTCTCATGAAATCCCTGTAGTCACTGGTTTTCTTGGAAAGGTACCCAATTACCCATATTCAACCAAGCCCGCATCACTGTTTGAATCTTTTTCCTAGTTGGAGATACTGTTTGTTGAAGTTCTTTTTGTAGGGCTTCAAATCCTCTGCAGTGACTACGTTGGGAAGGGGTGGCAGTGACCTGACGGCAACTGCTATTGGTAAAGCACTTGGCTTGAGAGAAATCCAGGTCTCGCTCTGGCCAAGTTACTTATTTCTTTTGGCTTACAACAGCAGCAGATCTTGGTCGAATGAACCATAAAGTTATATTCAGTATTTTTTTTTTTTGAGTATCCTATATTGTAAGGTCATTTATCAGGACCTCCACGGTAAGTTTGCAAAACTACAGGTTGCACCAGTCTACCTTTAGAGATTTCATAAATCTCTCCCGTGAGTTTACATTTTATAACATACATGCAACCAAAACACGTTCTAGGTTCATGTATGTTATGAAATGTAAACTCGGTTGGGAGGTTTATGTAATTCCAATAGTTAGAGTGGTGCAACTTGTAATTTTGCAAATTCTCTGGGGAGGTTTGGGTAATTAATAGTTATCATAATGATTGTGAAGCTATCTCTGAAATTTATAGGTTTGGAAAGATGTTGATGGTATTTTGACATGTGATCCAAATATTCATCCTCAAGCGATGCCTGTGCCGTTTTTGACATTTGAAGAGGCAGCTGAACTAGCATATTTTGGAGCTCAGGTATGCTTGGTGGTGCTTCATCAATTTTATAAGGTTTAGCACTTGGAAATGTAGTTATTGTGGTATTTATGAATGTCGGCTTCAAAATTGTTATATGCAAATTAGATCATGAATAAATGATCCTCCAATTTCTTTCTAAACTCAAAAGCATACATCCTCAACATGTCTTCCATCATTCGATTAGATCTCTTTGTCCGCCCATCGTTCTGCGGATAGAATGTTGTGCTAAACTTCGGTTGTATCTACTGAAGCAATCTTCATTCCTTGGAGATAAAACATCCATCGCGATCACTAATGATATTTTTTGGTATCTCATGCAACCAAACGATATTCTATATATATAACTCCTCGAGTTTCTATCACATCATCTTTCTGATTGGGATGAAGTGAGCTACCTTCATCAGTCGGTAAACAATATAACTCAAATTGCATCTTTCTCTCGCTAGGACTTATGTAATACGTGCACAAAATTTATCAAATGTCATCGAACTTTCATTCGGGAGTGAGAGGCTTTAGAAATCCTCTCACTTGCTTACAGTTTGACTTCAGTAAGGCATAAGTCTGACAGTACACCACATAATGATGTCCCTCTTCATGTTAGGCCAGCAAAAATACTTCTTCAGGTCCATATACATCGTCGTACTATTTGGATGAATAGAATACTTGGTAAAATGTGTTCATACATAAGCTCCTGGCGAAATTTGCCAAACCTCGGAATGCACACTCTATCCTTCTTCCTCAATAGTCCATCAAAAAGGTCAGATGAAACTACGATATTTTGAGAAGGAAAGTCATAATACAGCTCCTGGAAGTATTATAAGCATTAGCTAGTAGGGGGCCTTGAAGTTAACTATTTTTTCCATTGAATACTTATATGACATAGATCTTTTGTTGGAAGTACTCTTTATTCGCTTTGGATTTGATTTAAGTACTCTTTTACATAGCTCTAACTGGAAATTTGTTAATTTATCTATAGTTTCAATCTCAAGTGCTCTTGTTTGTGAATGACTTCAATAATTTTTAATACTAATTGTAATTATTCGTTGGAATATATTTTCATAGGCATTGCGTCGTTCCTAACCTTTATGGCATTCCATCATCATCAATCTACTAGGATCTAGGATTACCTTAGGTTTTACTCACTACATTTTTCCTGCATTAATTTGTTTACATAGAAATCCTTGCTTATTCTCTGTGTTGTGTTTTGTTCAATTTCTGCCGCTGAAATGTGCGGAATACTCTTGAACTCTTAGAATTAGTGGAAATCTTCTTCAGCAGGCTACAAGTAAATGTTGCACATTTCTGCAGATTAATTACATTATAACAAATGGTGCCCTTTGATCTGTAGGTTTTACATCCACAATCTATGGGCCCTGCTAGAGAAAGTGGTATACCAGTCAGAGTTAAGAATTCATACAACCCAAAGGCTCCAGGCACCCTCATCACCAAACAAAGAGATATGAGCAAGGTTTGTAGCCAACATATACCTCATTCTCTCGAACTGTCAGAAGGACGAGTTAGCTTTAATACCACCTTGACTGTCTTTTTCTGATAAATCCAGGCTTTTGTAACAAGCATTATTTTGAAGTCGAGCATTACCATACTGGATATTGTAAGCACGAAAATGCTTGGCCGATACGGTTTCTTAGCAAAGGTGTCTTGGATTGCTCCCTCAGTTGGTCTTTTTTACTTGTTTTACTTTCTTAGGGCTTGTTTGGGCCAGAGGCACTTGTGTTGTGATAGGTGAACGTGATCGAACTCCCACGGCTGTGTTCACTCAATGCTTTCCACCTTCCAAAAATGCCATTTTTCGCACCGATCTCGATCGCACCAAGGCATCTGCGGCGGAGTTTGGCGGTGGCAAACAAATGCTCCAACGTGAGTAGCGAGTAGCCACTCCAAACAGAGTTGGAAAGAGTGGTGGCCGGTGGGAGAGCTGTGGCGGTCGTGCATGCGGCTATGAAAATCGTAGGTAGATTTTGGATAGGTAGTCATGAACGCTATTTTCCATAAATGATGTTTTAAGCCAAAATGTCATCACAGACATGCATGTGGTCAAAGCTTTTGCGTTTGTGAATGTCCAGGTCCCCTAGAAAATAGCATGGGGGCCAAAAAAAAAATCTAAACAAAACTTCCAAACAAGTAAATTGAAAACACTGCTTTACTACCACAGTTTTGCACCCCCGTCGCTCAAACACCACAGCTGTCCCAAACATTGCCCAATCTATTCTTCTCACCATTTTCCTAAATGTTGATTTAAATCTCGGCTGCTAAGCAGGTCTTCTCTATTTTTGAGAAGTTGGGCATTTCTGTTGATTGTGTGGCTTCCAGTGAAATCAGCATCTCTTTGACATTGGATCCATCTAAACTCTGGAGCAGAGACCTGATTCATCAGGCTAGTATACAAAAGCCATTGTGCTTTTTCCTTGACCACTGTCATCTTGTTTCCATGAAGCCTGACTGTTTTCTCTTGTGCACAGGAGCTTGATCATGTGGTTGAAGAGCTTGAAAAGATTGCAGTTGTTCATCTTTTTCAGTGTAGATCTATAATTTCCATCATTGGAAATGTACAGTGTTCATCACTCGTCCTCGAAAAGGTTTTTTATCTGATTTCTCTTAGCTTTATGCTTTCTGTCGCCCCTGTGTGTCGTGAATTCAAGTGTACTTTCTCTGATGAACATAGGCGTTCAGTGTTTTACGCGAAAATGGGGTCAACGCTCAGATGATTTCTCAAGGTGCATCCAAGGTATTTAGCAATGCCTCTGTTGAGATGTCTGTTTTCTTATTGGTTTGAAGTCTGTTCAGTTGAATCAAATTTGTTTGAAATTGAGCAATTTTTTTTTCGAGTCGGCCTGAAATTCAATTGAGCTGACTCGAAATTGAGCAAATGAAACCTTTAAAGGCTCTACCACTTTAAGTTTAGACTTTAGTGCTTTTAATTTTTAAATAATATGTTAATAAATATATAGTATTTTTATCAACTTGAGATGATTCTAATCATACTTTTAATGATTTGAGGAAGACTCGAAATCTACTCGAAATGTGATTCGCGAATCAATTGTAGCTGATTCCGATTCAGCTAAATATCCGAACAATTTTCTAGCGATTTTTTTATTTTCAATTAGTATGCTCGGTCAAGACCTCTCACAACAGCAACTAATCTTGGGTGCAGGTTAACATTTCCTTGGTGGTCCATGATAGCGAAGCCAAAGACTGCGTCGCATCCCTCCATTCCGCTTTCTTCGAAAACACGAATGGCTTCAACCATGAAGCGAGCCCTTGAGGTTAGTTACTTCAGCGATGGTTCTTGGGAAAAAATTATTGTAAACCGATTAGTTGTGTAAGCTGATGGTTGGTTCAATTATGATTGATGATTGGAGTAGGAAATTCCATAGCCTTGGAGTCAATGAGGCAGGTAGGGCTCTTGATGTTAGCCTGCGCAGTTTTAATTGTTATTATACTAATGTAAAATTGTTGAGCTATTATATTGTAATTAGTTAATGTTGTAAGGACATTGTTGTAAATGTGCAGTTATATAAAGGAGGGGGTCTCTCTGTGAGAGAGGTAACCCTAATCAATTCCAAAATTACTACATGGTATCAGAGGGAGGGGGCGTACGCGTCCGGTCGTGAGCGGCTTCTCCTTCGTCGACTCTGCGGCTGTTTGGATCGGCATCTGAAGCGGATCGCGAGCAGCTTCTGCGGAGGTCGTGAGCGGCAGGATCGGCATCTGCGGCTGCGGCTGTTTGGATCGGTATCTGCGGCGGTCGTGAGCGCAGGCACTCTGCGGCTGTTTGGATCGGCATCTGAAGCGGATCGTGAGCGGCTTCTGCGGCGGTCGTGCGCGACAGGATCGGCATCTGCGGCTGCGGCTGTTTGGATCGGTATCTGCGGCGATCGTGAGCGGCTTCTCCTTCAGCCTTCGTCTTCCTCCTGGTTTACTTCCGCCGCTGTAGAAAACCCTAAGCTGAAGGGACGTGGCTGAAGGGACTGCAGCTTCTCCTTGGTATCGTGGACGTGGCTGCAGGGACGTGGCTGAAGGGACTGCGGCTTCTCCTTCGTCGACAGCAGGACCGACGTCTGCGTCTGCGTGCTTTTCAGCGGCGTGAGCTAAGGGCAGTCCACCTCACCGATGGGAACACCAGTGACTAGTCAAGATTTGAAAGAGATCCTGGAGGGCGTGGCCAGGGTTTTTCAGGCTAAACTAGAGGAGAATTCTAGTAGGTCAACTGGTGTTGCACTAGAGTCGGTGCAGATGATGCAGAAGGTAAAGTTGTTGCCTAATGATGTTAAGCTTGAGGGGACCAGAAATTATCTGAGTTGGTCTAGGAGGGCTTTGTTGAACCTTCGAATAAGGGTGTGGGTTAGAAGGGTTTGTGAAAGGGGAATGCACTGAGCGGTGCCGGTGGAGAAGGCAAGTGCCGAGTGGAGAACGTGGAGCAACACTAATTCTCTAGTCATTTCTTGGTTGCTGACTTCTGTGTCTTCAACTATAGCGGGGATGGTGGAGTCTATCTCAAGTGCCGCTGCTGTCTGGAAAACATTGGAGGGGATGTACTCTGGGGACGGGGAGTGTGATGATGATGATGGAAGTGGAGGAGAAGCTTGATGCCACCACACAGGGGGAGCGGACAGTTCATCAATATGCAGCGGAGCTACGTCATTTATGGGCTGATTTGGATCACTATGATCCCTTATCCCTGCACAGCCCAACAGATGTTCTCCTTGGTAGGCAGTATCTTGAGCGCAGGCGGGTGGCTCGTTTCCTCAAGGGCCTAAATCCAAAGTTTGAGGGAAGGAGATCCGCAATGTGTCACCTGCCATCTCTTCCCTCATTGGATGAGGCTATTGCATCGATGGAGCAAGAGGAGATAAGACAGAAAGTGATGACAGACGAGACCTCACCTGTTGTTCGCTCGGCATTGGTGGTACCTGATGCTTACTTCAGAGATGATAGAGAGTGCTACAATTGTGGAAAGAAAGGGCACCTCAGCTACAATTGTCCTCAACCCTGCAATATTGGTGGTAGCCGAGGAGGTAGAAGACAAAGAGGCGGTCGTTCAAGTCGAGGAGGTAGGGGACGTGGCGGCCGAGGCATTGCTCACCTAGCTGTGGCAGAGGAGTCCCAGACTACTGCGGCGGTGATTGAACAGGCTGAGAGTTCCAAGGGCAAGGTGCAAGTCACTAGGGATCTGGATACCACTACCTGTTTTGGTAACTTTGTTGGTTATGCTCAATCATTTACAGGTACTCAGGTTCAGGCACTTGCATCTACTAAAACTCATATTGATTCGATCATAGACTCAGGTGCATCTAGACATGTTACAGGAGCATCGAGTGAGTTTGCATTATATTATCCAAATAAGCATATACATCCTGAGACAGTTCAAACTGCTGATGGGACATCCCAACCCATCAGGGGTACTGGCTCGGTCCATTGCACTTCATCTGTTATCCTATCATCTGTATTGCATGTTCCTTCGTTTCCTGTTAACTTACTCTTTGTTAGCTCACTAATTGATCAGTTGAATTGCATTGTTTTGTTTGATCGGGATATGTGTCTTTCAGGAGAAGAAAACGGGGAGGAGGATTGGGACTGGCATCAGGCGTGATGGGCTTTGGTACTTGGACAGAGAGACTGCAATGATTGCTGCTGCTGTTAGTGGAGGACCAGGAGGAGAAGCAATACTTCAACACTGTCGATTAGGACATTTATCTTTTGACAGCTTGAATAGGCTTGAACCTGAGATGATGAAGACAGTTAATAGAAAAGATTTATTTTGTAATGCATGTGAACTTGGAAAACATACTCGTTCTACTTATAAAATGATTGGTCTTCGAAGTCTTGAGCCATTTGCTCTTGTTCATTCTGATGTTTGGGGATCATGCCCTGTTATTTCTGTCAGTGGTTTTAGATGGTTTGTAACCTTTATTGATTGTTATTCACGTATGACCTGGATATATATGATGAAACAAAAATCTGACGTTTATAAATGTTTTCAAGACTTCGTGGCATATGTGAGAACTCAGTTTGGAGTGCAGGTGAAGATTCTTCGAACAGATAATGGGACTGAGTATGTCAACAAGGAGTTTGCGGCTCTCATTTCTAGTCAGGGAATTCTACATCAAACCACCTGTCCAGACACTCCTGCTCAGAATGGAGTGGCTGAACGCAAAAATAGACATCTACTGGAAGTGGCACGCTCTTTGATGTTGACAATGAATGTGCCAAAGTTTTTGTGGAGTGAGGCGGTCATGACAGCATCTTATTTGATCAACAGGATGTCATCAAGAGTATTAGGGATGAAGACCCCATGTGAGATGCTCTTGGGCTCAAATGTGTTTGTTGTTCCACCTAAAGTGTTTGGGTGCACATGTTATGTGAGGGATCACAGAGTAATGACGAGTAAGTTGGACCCGCAAGCAGTTAAATGTATCTTCGTTGGCTACTCATCAAGTCAGAAGGATACAAGTGTTGGTGTCCCACGGAAAGAAGGTTATTTGTCAGTATGGATGTGCTTTTTCGGGAATTTGAACCTTTTTATGGGGAGAAGACGGAGCTGAGCTCATTGTTTGGGGATGTCTCTACTGATGCTAGTAGCGAGGGGGAGCATGAGAATGACTCGACTAATGCTAGTAGAGAGGGGGAGCATGAGAATGACTCGACTAATGCTAGTAGAGAGGGGGAGAATGAGCACAAGAATGACATTGTGGTTGGAATGCTCCCATGTCCTATTGGTGATGGTGACTCGCCGCACAACCGTGGTGACTCAATAGTTGGCAAGCAAGGTCCTATTGGTGATGGTGACTCGTCGAACAACCGTGGTGACTCAATAGTTGGCAAGCAAGGTTATGTGGAGTTGAGAGTATACACAAGAAGACATAAACAGCAGCATGAGCAGGCTCCCGTGATCGTGCCAGTCCCCACGCATGTTGATGTCCCAAGTTCCTCCTCCCCCGTGTCATCTTCCCTTGAGTTGAGAGGTAACAATTCCTTTCCTGATACTTCTAATGATAATGCTTTGCCCCGCAGAACCTCTCGAGTCAATGCTGGAATACCTCCAGCTAGGCTTGGTAGTTGGGAGACTGACATTGGGACTTACATATCATATGCATCCCTTCCACCTGCATATAAGTCATTCATTGCATCATTGCATTCTGTGCCTGTACCTAACACCTGGCAGGTAGCTAAACAAGATCCTAGGTGGTTGAGTGCCATGCAAGAGGAACTACAGGCCTTGAAGAAGAATGACACTTGGGAGTTGGTACCTTTGCCGGCTGGAAAACGTGCTGTTGGATGTAAATGAGTGTATACTGTTAAGCAAACTCCAGAGGGAAAAATTGACAGATACAATGCCAGGTTGGTTGCTAAAGGTTATAGTCAAACGTACGGCCTCGACTATGATGAGACATTTGCTCCAGTAGCGAAAATGAGCACTGTTAGAATGTTGGTGTCGTGTGCTGCTAACTTTAATTGGCCACTACACCAACTATATGTCAAGAATGCTTTTTTGCATGGCGATCTCCAAGAGGAGGTGTATATGGAGATTCCACCGGGTTTTGTTAATGCTCAAGCAGCTGGGAAGGTGTGCAAGTTGAAGAAGTCTTTGTATGGACTGAAACAGTCCCCAAGGGCATGGTTCGATAGGTTTAGACTGGCAGTTTGTGGTATGTGATACAAGCAGTGCAATGGAGACCATACAGTTTTTTACAAGCACTCCAAAACATGTATCACTATCCTGGCTGTTTATGTTGATGATATCGTAATCACCGGAGATGATGCCGAGGAAATCCTACGGTTGAAGAGGCAGCTAGGAGAGGCATTTGAAGTTAAGGACCTGGGGCAATTGAAGTACTTCCTTGGAATTGAAATTGCAAGGTCGCGAAAAGGTATAGTGCTTTCTCAGCGGAAGTATGCTCTGGATCTTCTCTCAGAGACAGGGATGTTGGGGTGCAGAGTTGCATCTACTCCTATCGAGCTGAATCATAAGATGTGTGCCGAGGGTGGTGACCCGGTATGCAAAGAGCAGTATCAGAGATTAGTTGGACGGCTTATATATCTATGTCATACAAGACCTGATATCACTCACGCAGTGAGTGTGGTGAGTAGATATATGCATGATCCCAGAGAGCAGCATATGGAGGCAGTTCAAAGAATTCTCAGATATATTAAAGGAAGCCCAGGAAAGGGATTATGGTTTAGAAGTTCTGGTCATCTGAAAATTGAAGGCTATTGTGATGCTGATTGGGCGGGCTGTATGGATGATCGTAAGTCTACTACAGGCTACTGTGTTTTTGTTGGAGGCAATCTCATATCTTGGCGTAGCAAAAAAGCAAGATGTGGTGGCTAGGTCTACAGCTGAGGCCGAGTACAGGGCTATGGCAGTTAGTCTGTGCGAATTGATGTGGGTGAGGAACATGTTATCTGAGCTGCGCTTGTTTAGAGGAGACCCGCTACAACTCTGGTGTGACAACAAATCGGCAATCAATATAGCCAATAATCCTGTTCAACATGATCGCACCAAATATGTGGAGATCGATCGGTTTTTTATCAAGGAGCAACTAAATAGAGAAGTTCTTACTCTGAACTATGTGAAATCACAAGAGCAGTTAGCTGATTGTTTAACGAAAGGTTTAGCTTCAAGAGAGTATGAGATTTTTTGTAACAAGATAGGAATGATTGATATCTATCGCTCATCTTGAGGGGGAGTGTTGAGCTATTATATTGTAATTAGTTAATGTTGTAAGGGCATTGTTGTAAATGTGCAGTTATATAAAGGAGGGGGTCTCTCTGTGAGAGAGGTAACCCTAATCAATTCCAAAATTACTACAAAAATAAACATTCAAAATAGTGCTTTTGGCAAAAAAAAAAACGCGTACTGGCAAAAAAAATGCTCGCAAGGGCAAAAATATGTGCACCCGGGAGACATGCGCGCCCCAACAAAAGTTTGAGCTGCAACAAATGAAATATGTCGTGACAGTGGCGTGAGAGCGGCGTGCACGGCTTTGTGCGGGCAAAGCCCACCAGGATGCGAGCGAAGCCCGTGCGAAGATGCTCGTGTTTATATGTGTGTTATATACCGGGCCTCATCTCAAAGTCTGCATGATTACAGCTTGCATGGGGGATAGTTGCAATTTTGAAAGTAAGAGAGGTGCAAACTGTAGCTAGGCAAACTTCATAATTAAATTTATATAATACAAGCTGTTGAATAAGGATGTGGACCACTGTTCATCTGGCAATTATGACTCCGTTTGGCACGGTGGTGGCGGTCGTAAACGCATTGGTTAAACGTCATTCGTTAAGGATCATCTAACAAACGTCATTCGTTTGGACATAAAAGTAAATGAAGTACTTTAGGTGAGCGTTAACGAATGACAATTTAACCCTCATGTTCAAAACCGTGCCAAACGGAGCCATATTTCTTGCTCACCGCCCCCTATCTTGTTCTTTAAAAAGCCATAATGTTCGATTTCAATAGAACCTGTTCTTTGTAAATAAAAAATACTTGCCTCGGGCAGCCCATCTGAATGATGGACAGCCTTTCAATAATGATTTGTGAATTGTGAGTCATACAAACATTTTCCCTCCGCTTCCCAAATTCACAGCCTCTTTGTTTTTTTTTAGATCTCTCCCATTCCTTTCTCCATAAACTTAGAGAAAAATTAGGTGGGTTACTCTTGTCTAGAAATAAAACCAACCTATACTGGTCCCAAGTTCGGATGAAAAATAGTGAGTGTTGTGTTAGGTAGATGGCCAGCATAAAATTTAGTCATCCTTATGAATATGAATCATTTGAGAAATTGTGCAAATGACAAAAGATATGGCACAATGGCGACAAAAGATCCATATAGCCGACCCCACTACAGTGGGATAAAGGCTTGAGTGTTGTTGTACTCTCACCTAGAAATAGATGTATTAAATACTGATCGTTGATCTGATATTCTATGAGTCATATGATATTAAATACTGATCGTTGATCAGTATTTAAATCAATCATATTATTTTTTAAGAAAATTAACGATCAATATTTAACACTGCACATATTTATAGGTGAGTAAACCACCTAAATTTGTTTGGGCGTTTATATTGGCAGCCTCTATATGACTATTGGCAGCCCGATAAAATAATTAAAAATAGACATAATATGACCGTTAATAGCAGCACAAAACGCGGAACACGCGTCTTTTGAAAATAAACCTACTATATGATATTTTTAGAAAAGTGTTCAACATGAAAGTTGTAGATCTCGACGAGATATACAACTTTTATGTTGATCACTTTTTCTAAAAATGACATATAGTATGCTTATTTTCAAAAGACGCGAAACCCGGGCGGAACTATGCGATTCACAGTAGTTCCGCCCGGTGTGATGGTGTCGCGCCTTTTTGAAAATATGACTACTATATGACATTTTTAGAAAAAGTGATCAACATAAAAGTTGTAGTTCTCGTCAAGATCTACAACTTTCTTGTTGAACACTTTCTAAAAATGTCATATAGTAGGTATATTTTCAAAAGGCGCAAAACCCGAGCGGAACTATGTGATTCACAATAGTTCCGTCTGGTGTCGCGCCTTTTAAAAATAGGCCTACTATATGTCATTTTTTGAAAAAGTGTTCAACATGAAAGTTGCAGTTCTCGTCGAGATCTACAACTTTCATATTGAACACTTTTACTAAAAATGTCATATAGTAGGCTTATTTTTAAAATACGCGTGAAACTCATATTTATCTAATTCGGGGTTGCGTGTTTATACACTTTTCTAAAAATATCATACAGTAAAACTACAGACTGTTATCTTTGTTTTTTTGAATTAATCTAGTAATTAACACTAATTTATTATTTTTTAAAAAACTTAATTTTGAGGCTGTCATTATTCATTGGGTTGTCAATAGTCATTTGTTGGGCTATCATTATCTTTAGGCTGTCAATAATCATATAAGAGCTGTCAATATAACGCCCATTTTTTCAACTGAAAATTGACCTGACCCACAGGCAAAAAAACCTCTCGTGTGGTCAGACTTCAGTGTATTTATTATATTTTAATTTTTACAAATTAGAGCGTGTATTTATTATTATTTTATTTGTAAATTTATGCCCTTGAATAATGTTTGCTTGCAACAACGGCATTGTTGCTGTGGAAAAATATATTACAAGAAAAAAAACTATTGTTGATGTCGTACAATTTATTACAAAAAAAATAGTGCAAATGACTCGGATTATTTGGTAGCCCAACCAAATAATATAGCGTAGAATAATATAGTATTAGTATAGCTCTGAGAGAGCTTCATTTTGAAGTATTCTTGAACTGTTTATCATCTTTAAATTCTTATGATAATTTTTTTATTACATAAATAAAAAAAATTGACCCGTGTTTTTTTTCATATTTTGGGCATTTATTTAGAGTCATATTATATACTGGTTATTTTCGATTATGTGCAGTCCAATAATGAATGCAGGTCAAATTAAAAACCCTATAAGTCTAACAGTCACATATAACTGAAGTAGGTCTACATATAGTTATTGCATTTTTTTTTACTGAAAGAAAAAGTACAGTGCAAGTAAAAGTTTACCGAATTGCCGGATCAAACTACAATATCCGCTTCAATTTTTGTAGGCGACCGTTCAATTACATGTTCAAATTTTTAAAAAATAAATTTGAAGGATTCAGTTTAAGATTTTTAATGTTAAAAAGAACTATAAGATGTTACAATATAATATAAATGATTTTTGTTTCAAATATATATATATATATATATTATTTTATATATATATAACAATATGCATATTTAAGGCAGACCGTGTTTTACTTTTTGACCATTGGATTTACCTCAATTTAAAATCCTTACCTCTATATGAGAGATAGAGGATGGAGGAGAGAGAGGGGGAGGAGAGAGAAAGGGGGAGATGACGGAAGAAAAAGGAAGAAGGGACAGATGTCGTGAAAGGAGAGGGAGAGAGAGAGAGGAATAATGAGAGAAAGAGAGCCAGAACTTAATGTTTTTACGTCAAAATGTAAATATTTTTACAAAATAAAAATTGTAATATTAATTAAAAAAAAATTACGGTCATTTTGAGTACTCATATGTATATATTGGGGTCACTGTCAGCCTTGATGCGGGTGCAACCCGCAACGGCACATCGAGCGCAAGCGAAGCCCGAGCGGAGATGGGCAAAGATTATGAATTTATATTAGGGCATGCTAGCGATGGAAACCTATATTAGTAGTCCAACAACCCCACAACAAAATAACTCGCTCTCGACAACAAAGTTGGGTGAAGAAGTTCTCATCGCTCGATTATTGTGTTATTGCAGACAACCATGGCGGAAATATGTTCATGGTTAGACAATAATATGTTGATCCACTTTTGGCTTCGTTTGGGAGGACTTATTTTCACCGGTCAAGCGATTACGATCGCATGTATATATTTCTGTGCTTCCGGGAAACAAACTCAGATTTTTGTCCTAAGATTTTCATATTAACACGAACAAGTTCAAAATCAATTTGTCAAATTAGAACTTTCATTTTCCTTTCTTGGGCTTTTTATCAAACTCCGTGTTTTTTAATTCAAAACAATTTTCCCTAACAAGAAATTGCTCTTGATGAATGATAAGCCATGAATTTATAGGATTTCAATTTTCAGCATTGTTCATCACTATGAGCCCCCCCTAATAATAGATCAAGGTTTTCGAATTCGACTGAATCCTGGCTTAGGTCGGATTCAGCTGAATATCGGCTCAGCCGTAGGTCACAGCAATCTATGTTTTTGAACCCGGTTCAGCTGAATTCAAACACTGTCAGCAGCTCTCAATGATCAACGTTTTCGAATTTCGCTCATTCTAGCACTGTTAGCGGGCCAAAATTTGCGGGAGAAGAACGATTGGCGGTATGACCAGCTGGTTCTAATGCCTAAACCCTTTATCTCTAACACTACTTTTAGGAAAAATGGCATGGAACATGAAATAAAAGCAATCTTTGCTTTATTATATTATGAACATCCCACCTTTATTTTATCCCAAATGACAAAGCTAGCTTAGTTGCCCTCCACATAAAGGACACTAAAAACAATAATAATCCCCATTATGGATTATTGGGATGAAAGCGCACCTAAGATGGGAGTCAAATGATGTGGATCAGAATAACATTCCAAACATTAACAGGATTCCAGCGGTTGCCCGGAAATTTCTCCGCGTCCTTCTCCGGGTATAAGAAGGGATGAGATGAACGAAATCACCGTCTCCACTGGAAGCGCAGTCTGGCAAGGAAGAGAAGAAAGATGGGGAGAAAAAAGAAGAGGAAGAGGTATGAGAATTCACCCGGCGATTAGATTAGAAGCTAACCGAGGGAATTGTCTTTTAAAGGGCAAGTCAATACAGGCAAAGGGAAGGCTAAGCCTTTCTCTGATAATCTTTTGGTGTGTGTTTTGAAGCTACTGGTGAGAATAAAGGAAGTTTGAGTAGAAGGTAGGGTGTGTTTGTATCTAGAATATATGTTAAGGGAAATATTAATATTTATAAGAGTGCTTCATCTTATATATAATTTGAGTAAGATTTTAGGCTTTATAATTCCATAGGTTTCTCTAGGGGTGCAAACGAGTCTAGCTCGAGTCGGGCTTGACAAAATTTTCAAGCTCGAGCTTTTTATTTCGAGCTCGAGCTCGAGGAGCTCATTTATCCCAGCTCGACCTCGAGCTCAATGTCAACTTATCGAGCTCGATCTACTCACGAGCTTTTTAGCTCATGAGCTTTATTTTCTTATTTAAAATAAAAAATAAAAATGTATAAATAAAAAACTCGCGAGCCAGCTCGCGAGCTCATGAACAACACTAGATGAGCTCGAGCTCGACTCGTAATCGAGCTCGAGCTCGACTCGTAATCGAGCTCGAGCTCGACTCGTAATCGAGCTCGAGCTCGACTCGTAATCGAGCTCCAGCTCGAGCTCCACAGGCTCGAGCCCAAGTCGAGCTTTTTTTGAGCCGGCTCATCGAGCTTTCGAGCTGAAGAAATAAATAGGGATCAATTAGTTACATTGAGTAATTGATAAAATGAATGGAATACATTCTATGAAACTCCATTCACTTTTATGTTCAAAACTAGTTTTCTTTTATTGGTGGTGGTCATAACCGTTGTCGCGACAAGCATACATTCTATGGTGGTGGCGTTTTTGTCCAAACACATCGGAGCAAAAACAGTGTGCCCCTCAATCGATGATTTTGTGATAGCTTAGTATAATAAGCTAGATTAAGAGTTTGAATGATCAATTGAAAAATGAGTAACTCGGGCTAATGTTGGCGTGCTTTATGCGCTGATCAAAAATAGGATTGGCGAAAAAATATGAGGCTGCCAGATTGTCGCAATGTGCTAAAAGGATATGAAAGTCAATTCACAAGCAACAATTGTCATGACATGATACTCTGCTTTAGCTGGAGAGCACGGTAAAGTGTTATTTGGGTATTGTCTTTTAAGAGATGGATGGAGGTTGAATCCTACAAGCATTAGTAATCTTGTAAATATATTGGTGGATGCGAAGTCGCGAAGAAGGTGGAGATAGATGAGCTTGACTTGCCAAATCAATCCTTTCTTTCTCACGGCGGTTGTAAGATATCCATGTCGGGTATTTAATTTTCTCGCCTTCTTGAGGACTTCTCTTGCTTCTTCTTGAATTTCGGCAGCACCGAGAGGCGAGAGCTCCATTCTTCAGCTCTCGCGAACATATTCAACCTTGCATATGGAAATGACGCTCGTGAGTACTCTTAAATTCAATTTATGAACTTCAAGATAGAATTTATGTAGATGCGGCCATGGCCTCTAACAGGTCTTATCTAATGAACGACAGATTGTAAAATAAGACTTTTCCTTCAATCTGCGCTACTAAAAAGACGCTGTATAGCGCTTTGTGACTGAAGAAGGGATAAGGAAATAGGAGGAGAGTGGATAGACACCACTGTAAGGGGCTCAAATATATATCCCCACTTATATAACTCTTCCTAACTCAACTATATACTCCGACTCCAACTTCCATTTATACTACTCGCCCCAGGCAGAACTCCGACCGAATTTCTAGCCAAGGCCGGAGGCTAGACACCACCACTTGCCTAGGGACCGACGCCTATTACTCATCTAACAGAAGCTCGGCCACCTGCCTTGTTGATGTCGGTAAATATTTCCGGTCCATTTGTTTCTCACACAGGATTAGCCCACGTGAGTTTAGGGGAATCGAAAGAGGAACCATTTGAAAATCTCCAGGGTTGACGACGGCGAGGGTCCGGGGGCGGCAGCCCCTAGCGGCGGTCCTAAAATCGACTAGAACTTGACAGACATATCGACTAGAGCTTGACATGTTGACCAGAGCTCTAGTAGATATCGTCTGGTCCAGCCAGCCTTATCGACTGGAGTTGGCGTCGACGGCAGCGTAAGGGGTTTCCGGTATGCCTTATCGTCTGGAGTGACATTTAGGTTTGAACCACTTCCTTATAGTGGTAAACCGGTTCTTGTGGTGGTTCAATATCGCGATTGATTAGGGAGGCTGCGGCGGTTTGTGAAAGAAAGTGGCAGGCGGCAACGGAGGTTGTGTGAAATCACAATCTGGAGCAACCACCGGAAGCAGGGGGAGTTCGTCATTCTCGTGTGAGTAAGGAGAGAGTTTTTTTAAGAGATTGTGAGAAGTTGTTCTCACTCTAAGTCTAGCTTGTAAAGTCATATTTCTTTGATAATACAAGTGAAAGCGACGAAGAAAGAGAGAACGTAGCCCGGAGTTGGGTGAACCTTTGTAAATCTATTTTATTTGTTGTTGTTCTTCTCTTCTAGGCAATTTTTCTTTACATGCCTACGCTTCTAGCTGATGCCAGCTTGTCGCCAAGTTCAAAATCCTTCAGGCGGATCCTGCTAGGCCCAATTCCCATCTACATAACCAGCTTTAGACCAGACTTCAACCTACACTTCTCACCAAGATGAAGCTGAACATTATCGTGGATGGCTCCGAGCAACCTTCTCGACAGAGCTTCCGACCTTAATATGTTTATATTTAGCATATTATATCAGTTTGTATACTAATCAGTTATGGAGGCTTGATGATCTTCACATTCAAGTGAGGGACCACCCATTCGGCAAGTTAAATAAAGCATACTTGAATTCCCAGTATTCATTAATGATAGTTATAGGCATTGTGAACTATTAACGCTTTCTCTGTTGTGCGAGGAACCGCTGCTACTCAAGCTCCAGCATATGACGGCCAGTACAATCTAAAGCTTAATCTAACCTCCCTTACCCTTCTAAGATTGGAGGGACATCTTTTAAGTACTCACCTTGTCCTATTTATGAAGTAAAGCCACTAAATTTCTCAAGGCTTTTATATAACCTAGTCTCATTTACTCTTGGATAAGACTACCACGTGCTCTTTATAGGCTCAAATTTAGCTTGGATTTGGAATCTCGCTATTTGGGAGAAATGGATAGTATCCATTTCATGATGTTGATGCATTCTCATTTGATCTAATGGTGAAGAATTTTTTGATTAAAAGAAATATATAAAAGGATGGGATGCGTTCATGAACACCTTACCTCACCTAAGGAACATCATCCACTTTTATGTTCAAAACTAGCTAGTGTTCTTCTCATGGTGATGGTAATAACCATGGTTGTGTCAAACATACACACTATGATGACGACTTTGTCCAAACTCCCCATAGTAAAAACGCCGCACGCCGCACCAAACGGAGTCTTAGGCTGCGTTTGGAGTGGCTTATCGCAGCTTATTTGCTCCAATGAGATTGGACAAAAACGTCATTGCCATAAAATGTATGTTGGATAATCACAAATGTTACAAAAAAGAAACAAGTTTGAGGCATAAGATTTAGGTATGACAATGACATTTTTGTCCAAACTCACCGGAACAAATAAGTCACGATAAGTCGCGCCAAACGCAGCCTTAGTCTTGATTGCTATGAATATTGGTGCTCAATCTTATATAACCTACTCTCTTTTATAGGCTCAAATTTAAGTTACGAGCAATATTTTTGAGTGTAAAGGACATAGCAATAACAAATAAGAATTTAAGAGAAACTATACAACTTTATAAAACAAAATTTCTAATTTCAGAAAAAATCCTAATTAGGGTTTAACTAACCTCCAACATTTTCTTCATATGTTGAAACCCATCACCCATGGCTGCTGGACAAAACTCAAGGCAACATTCCTCTTCACCTTCATAGCATCCATGGAACTTCTGATCCTCGCCACATCCGCCCACCTCCCCGCATCCGCATAAATGCCAGCTACAATCGAATACACCCCGCTGTCTCCCGGATTCAGCTCCAGCAGATGTCGCGCGGCGATCTCGGCCACATCCACGTTTCCACGATGATTCCGGCAGCCGGCGAGCACTCCTCCCCAGACATACGCATCTCCCTTCACCGGCATCTCCTCGATCATCTCCATCGCTTCCCCGATGAATCCGGCCCTGCCAAGTAAATCCGACATGCATCCGTAATGCTTCAGCTCGCGCGGCACAGCATGCACAGCCTCCATCTCGCCGAAGAACTTTCTCGCCGTTTCCACGAATCCGGAGTGGCTGCAGGCTACGAGGACGCCCAGGAAGGTGACGCCGTCTGGCCGAACTCCAGCAGTCTGCATCTTGTCGAAGTACTCTAATGAGAGCACGCCATGGCCGTGCATTGCCAGCCCAACTATGACGGTGTTCCACGTAAACTGATTTTTACAGGGACACACGTCGAACAGATTCACGGCGGCGTTGATCGCGCCACACTTGGCGTACATGTCAACAAGCGCCGTTAGGAGATGAGCGTTCATCGCCTTTCGAGCCCTTCCAATGCGATCATGAATTGCTCTTCCCCGCTCCAATAATCCAAGCTGCGCGCAGCAGGAGAGCGCCGACACGAGGGCGGCGTTGTCTGGCTCGAACCCGCCGGCTTGCATTTCATCAAACAGCCGGAGTGCATCAACGCATCGGCCGGAGCGGGAATAACCGGCAATGACGGTGCCCCATGAGATTTGATCCCGATGCGGCATAACATCGAACAGATGACGGGCGCTGTTAATTTCGCCGGCGTTGGCGTAGCCGTGGATGAGGGTGTTGTAGGAGACGACGTCGACGGCCAAATTCTTCTCAAGAAAGACGTGCTCGGCGTCTATGAGAGCGGCGCAGGAGGAATAGAGGGAGATGAGGGCGTTGCGGAGGAATAGGCTGCGTGAGAAGCCAAAGCGGAGGGACTGAGCGTGAAGGGCGCGGCCGAGGGGGAGAAGGCGGAGACGGGAGGAGGCTGAAAGGGCGAGGGGGAAGGAGTGTAGGTCTGGGGGGAGAGAGAGGCGCCGGAGGCGGGAGAAGAGGCGGAGGGCGGAATGAGCGGAGGAGGGGGCGGCGGAGAGGAGGAGGCGGATGAGGAGGTTGTGGGCAAGGGTGGAGGCGGGATGGGGCAGGGAGCCGAAGAGGGAGAGGGCGTAAGGGAGGGAGAGGGCTTTAGGCGGGAGAGGCCGGAGGAGAGTCAAAGATTGGAGAAGTGATGTTATGGTGGCTGCCGGACGGAGAAAAGCGAATCCGGTGGTGGTGGCGGCTGCGTGGGCGGCTTTGAGCTCGCGGAGAGAATCAAGCCGGGAGAGAAGGTATGCAAAGTGCATTAAAATCTATCATACTGCATGTGGAATAGTAGTCAATTGTTGTGAATGATTGATTTAATTTAGATGATTGTTAACCGAAACCCGTTATTTTGTTAGTCGCACCTCAAAATCTCTCAAGTTTTAGTACCTTTTCGAAATACGCCTTGTACATGCATTATCAGGAAAAATATTCATCACGAAAGTTGTAGAACTCGTCGAGATCTACAACTTTCATGTTAATCAATTTTCCTAAAAATGCATGTACAAGACCTACTTTAGAAATATGCTCAGGTTTTGTGTCTTTTCAAAATACGCCTTGTACATGCAATTTCAGAAAAGTATTCAACACTAAAGTTGTAAATCTCGTCGATATCTACAACTTTTGTGTTGAACACTTTTCCTGAAATTGCATGTACAAGGCGTATTTCGAAAAGCCGCAAATAATTGAGAGATTTTGGGATGCGACTAGCTAATTACGGGTTGCAGTTAACAATCACCTTAATTTAAAACATAATTTTTTTAATATAATTTTATTATACAAATACAGCCCTATATTTTTGCAACTAACATGTACGGTTGAGATCACGATGACACACACGACTATCCTCGCACATGGTGATCTTTTTTTTTATCACCGTGTGCTGCGCATACATAAATATGTCTCGTAGAAGTTGCAACCACCACTGCATCAGACACTTCATTAGAGTTTTTTTCCCACAAGCTACTTCTCATCAGATTTCTAGGCGACGCCGAGCTTAAACGGACAAAGCCGCACTTGCAGGACGTTCATTTCATTCTTGAAGTGTTGTTGAAGAAATTTTCGCCCCAAAGTCGCTCCATTTTAAATCCGCCAACTCCAAACTTTACGACATACATTTTAGCCGACTCTTCAAACTAGCCTTCAACTAAGAAATGGAAGGAGTTTTCGCCCCCAAATAGTTCCTGTTTGCAGACTCACCATACCAGATCCGGGACCCTGGAGATCACAAGCTATTGGGGGCAATCATCTTCTTCATTGCCACAAGTTATAGAATCTACTAAAAACAGCATATATAGAAGACGAAAGGAAAATGTTTCAAAATTTTACTTATGCACACAATAATATACCCACGTGGCTGTACAGTAGACATTATTAAAAAATAATACATGTCCAAAATACACATTACGGTTAAGAAATAATCTTTGTGCTTAAAAACCTCCTGATAAGAAATAATCTTCCAACTATACGTTTACCACTCGGGCTCTAATTTTACGCTACAAATTAATAATTCTAAAGCGGCTTCTTCTTCAGGCTAAATATTTAAGCAATTTTCCCGCCTTCTGCTTGAGTAGACCCTCCTCCTTCCGGACTATGTTGAGAAGCAATCCTCTGAACCTTCCCAACTCCGTTTCCTGGACGCCTGGACTCTCCCTTATCATGCTGAAGAGATCCAGCGCCATCTCCCTCACCGGCGTCGCGCCCTTCTCCAACGCATCCAGGATCGGCGCCGCACCTCCGCTCTCTACAATGGTGCCGGCAGCAGCATCCAAGTCGCAACCAGCATCAAACAATGTGTCTAGTGCCATAAAAGCAGCCTCCGGAGCACCAGACTCGGTCATCCTCACCATCTCTACCAGAGGCTTCACCGCTCCGTCTCTTCCGAGGCAGATGGCACGCTGTATGGAGCAGCCGGATCCATGAACAGAACAAGTTTCTCTTTCCTTCCATTTCATGTTCGTGAAGCGGCGGGCACGGGACGAGCTACTGCTTGCTAGCGATGGTTCCACTGTGCATGAAGATAGATGGGCGAGGATCATGGCCACGCGCTGTTTCGCCAAGGGGCTGCCGGCGGAGCTGCCGGCGGAGAGAATCTGTACGAGATCAGCCTGCACCACCAGCTTGCCGATTTGTTTCTGGAACTGCGAAGTGGATTGATTTAGGGCTCGCAGCAGAGCCCCGAGAGCGTTCTCTAACAAACCATGGGATTTGCTTGCACGGGATATCAAACTGTGGATGGATTTCAGTGCGGCCTGGCTCTGCAGAATCTCATTTATGCTCTCGTCGCCGGGAGGAAGATGACTAACGATTCCCGCAACGGCAGATAGCTCCTCGTCCGAACAAATCTCATCGAGGATAGTTATAATGGAACGAACGAATGATGGGGGGAGAGAGGCGTCGATAGGGTGGACTGCTGCGACGCAGTGTATCAGCTTAAGTGCGCTCAATTTTACCGAGCCGATCTTGTCCAGATTAATGATGGAGAAAAGACAGCTAAACGAATTACGATCCGATACAATCCAGCGTCGTGCTGCGTCGGATTTCTGAGCCATGACGAGGAGCAGGTGGAGCAATGCGAGCTGGTCGTCAATGGCGGATCCTCTGATTTTCTCGAGCATGTCTTGGACGCAGTTGAGGGAGAATAGTGTCCGGAAGCCAGGGTTGGTTTCAAATTCCGGCGGCAAAGTTAATGCAATGAGGGAGATGACAATGTCTAATGCTTCCTGCTTCAAGCTTTGCGCAGCAGAATTGCTGGTTATGAGGGAAAACAGAGCGGGGATGAAGGATTCGTTCCTGAGGGAGCAAGATCTCGGCCCGTCGAAGGCGATCAACTGCTGGATGCATTTCAGAGAAGACATTTTGCTGGATGAGGATTCGCAGCTTAGCATATCAGTTAGGAGGGAGATGAATCCATCATTCTCGAAATTCTTTGCGTCAGCCTCCATCAGCTGCATCAGCGCCAATTCCTCTGCCATGGAAGTTCTCGTCTCCTCCGAAATCTCTGCGCATATAGAATTTGAAAACTGTCAGCGCCGATTGCATTTGATCATATGTTTACATTTAGGGATAAAACGAAAACTTATGTTCGTTTGCAGAATAATTTTTAGATCTGTTTTGAACCAAAACGAAAACTTATGCTAATTTACATCAACACCATCTTAGATTAAATTGAAGTTCTTCGTGTGTGTGTGTGTGTGGTTGCACCTATTAATGCACCCAGATTACATAAAACTTCAACAACAAAAATGCTAGATCAACTAACTCTGATACTTCTTTACCACCCATTGTCATGCGTCCTTTTTCTTTCACTACTATGAAGCCAAAAAAAATCTCTGGATAGACTCACTGATGAATAAAACAAGCCGCATCACAGCCACAATCTACGTACGAAGCCTTACTACCCTAACACAGTAACTAAAAAGGACGAGTTCACAAAACTGACCTAATGAGTTCGATTTTGGCGCTGAAGGAGAAGCTACCGCTCGCTATTTTCCCTCCCTCGCTATTTTCTCCACCGCAAGTTGTCGTTCTTCCTCCTCGGCGTTGGCTTCGCAGTACAACTGTTGGCGGATATGATTGTATTGACCGAAGTCAACGCCCAGATTATATTATATATATATGATAATATATATATGATAATATATATTAATTAATATATTAATCTAAGGAGGCGTGAATGATGAGGCGTGTAATTTTTGGAAACGGATGCATTGATTGTAGGGGACACATGGCAGGATTTCATTTGTTTGCTATGCCTATATATAGGCCTGTATTTCCTTAAAAAAGTAATAATCCGGAAGCTTGGCAAAGTGTGCAGCAGCGCGTGATGTGAGAAGCAATCCTGCGGTCTCCTATTGGCGGACTCATTCCTTGCAAATTCTACATGTAAAGGTGGCTGACAGCTTTTTGAATACCTTTTTGCGGAGTGCTCTCTAAAGTTTGCGGATAATAGTGGCATTAAACTTAGCAACCTTGCAGACAGTTTTTTGTAGCTTTTGCAAACAACAACTCCGCGACCTCCAACAAGAAGAGCAGCGAACTGATTTTGCGGATAATGTTGAGATTATATTAGCCAGCAGGACACGTGTGTGTGGGACCGCATGTTTGGGCTTTCCCCATCGCGTTGCAGGTCTGAGTGTTGACCCCGGTGGGCCCCCTTGTGTGGCGGAATATCCCCGCGGTCCTGTGGTTGGGGTTAGTCTCACATCGCCTACAGCAGGCGATCCTTTGTGTTCATGTACCCAGGCGATCCTTTGTGTTCATGTACCCCCGTCCCCCCTTACCATCACCTCGGGGTTTTGGGAAGATGTGTGGTGACGGTTGGTTTCCACAGATAACTTTTGGACCTTGCGGACAGCAGCTCCGACAATCTCCAGTGGCGATATTTTTTGTTGGTGTGTGTGAGCTTGAAGTATTTGAGTTATATCTCAAATTGGAGTTGTGGTGTAGTCTTGCAAAATTCCTATTTGATATATATATAAAAGAAAAGTTTGTTAGTTTGCTCTTATTTTACTTGTGTTGTATCCACTGTTAAACGCTTCCAGCAGTGGTATCAGAGCGAGGTTCCGAACCTTAGTGGTAACTCAGCAGAGTTGCAGAGATCGCAGTAATGGAGATGGTAAATGCTATGTCGGGTCAAGTTCCGAAGTTGACGAAGACGAACTATGGGAATTGGAGCATGCAGATGAGAGTGCTGCTAGCATCAAAGGAGCTTTGGGAGATTGTTGATGATAGGTATGAAGAGCAGACAACTGAGCAAGAGGCGGCATTGACTAACGCACAAAGGACGACACTGAGAGAGGCAAGAAAGAGAGACAAGAAGACATTGTTCTTGTTATATCAAGGGGTTGATGAAGCAACCTTTGAGAAGATCTCTGATGCTAGAACTTCTAAAGAAGCATGGGAAACCTTGCAACGCTCCTTGCAAGGAGTTGACAAGGTAAAAAAGGTGAAGCTTCAATCTCTCTGAGCTGAGTATGAAGTAATGAAGATGCAAAACTCTGAGAAAGTTGGTGACTATGTGACTCGTCTGCGAACGCTTGCAAATGAAATGAAGCGCAACGGAGAGACAATTGATGATGTGAGTTTCATGGAGAAACTTCTGCGATCGATGTCAAAGAAGTTCAACTATATAGTAGTGGCGATAGAAGAGTCGAAGTATCTCACTCAGATATCTGTTGATGAACTCATAGGCTCTCTGCAAGCCCATGAATACCGCATGGTACAAGATGAAGAGTCAAGTGGCTTAGATAAAGCACTTCAGACTCAGCTGAACTTTGGAGAGAGTTCAGGAAGAGGAGGTAGCCAGCGAGGTCAAGGCTACCAAGGCAGAGGCAGAGGAAGAAGAGGAGGACGACATCAGAACTTCCAGAGAGAGGCTGAGCAACCTCAAGGTAGAGAGCAAGAAGGAACAGGAAGAGGCCGTGGAAGAGGCCGAGGCAGAGGCCGTGGTGGAATGTCCCAAGTCCAATGTTACAACTGTAATAGGTTTGGGCACATGAGTTATGACTGCAGACTTCCGAGGAGGAATGAGGAGACCAACCACTATGTTGAAGCAAGAAACATTGGTGGTGATCCAATGATGTTCTTGACTTACAGAGGAGCTGAAGGAGGTAGAAATGAAGTTTGGTACTTGGACACAGGAGCAAGCAACCATATGTGTGGTGAGAAGGAGTTGTTCGCTAACCTTGAACCAAGTGTTGGTGAGGTTAGCTTTGGTGATGCTTCAAAGATCTCAGTAGAAGGCAAAGGGTTGATAATGGTCACTCTCAATGGCGAGAAGGTGCATCTCAACGATGTGTTCTATGTTCCTGGCTTGAAGAGTAACATCTTAAGTCTTGCACAGTTGGTGGAGAAAGGTTACTGCATTCAGTTGAAGGATAGTTTGTTGGCTATGAAGAACCAGCAAGAAAAAGAGGTGGTGAAAGTAAAGATGACGACGAATCGTCTCTTTACATTGAAGATGGATGCCGAGGAGACGGCATGCCTAGCAAGAACAGAAGAGGAAGTAGAAGCTTGGTTGTGGCACCATAGGATGGGTCACTTAGGCTTCAGTGGTCTGAAGCTTCTATCGCATGCAAAGATGGTGGAAGGTTTGCCAAAGATCTTACCGCCACAGAAGGTCTGTGAAGCTTGTACTAAGGGAAAGCAGAAGCGGCAAAGTTTTGAAGGAGGAAAGTCTCGTAGAGCAAGGAGACAGCTTGAACTGGTTCATTCGGATATTGCTGGTCCGTTTGATATTGCATCAGTTGGCGGAAGCAAATACTATATCACCTTCACTGATGATTTTAGTCGGAAGTGTTGGGTTTATTTCTTGAAGGAGAAGTCTGAGGCCCTTGACAAGTTCAAGGAGTTCAAGGCTATGACAGAGAAGGAAAGTGGACAGTACCTGAAGGTACTTAGAACTGATCGAGGTGGGGAGTACACCTCAAAGTTGTTTGATTCTTTCTGCAAGGAGCATGGGATTGCTCATCAGTTGACTGCAGCATACTCACCTCAGCAGAACGGAGTTGCTGAGAGAAAGAACTTGACGATTCAGAACATGGCAAGGAGTATGATAAAGGGCAAGAAGTTGCCGAAGATGTTCTGGGTTGAAGCAGTACAATGTGCTGTGTACTTGCTGAACAGATGTCCAACTAAGAGTGTGAAGTTCAAGACTCCATATCAGGCATGGAGTGGATGGAAGTCAAGTGTGCAACACTTGAGAGTGTTTGGGTGTGTAGCTTATGTACACATCCCTGATCCGAAGCGGAAGAAGCTTGATGACAAGAGCGAGAAGTGTATATTTGTAGGCTACGCTCCGATGAGCAAAGCTTACAAGTTATACAATCCTGTGACAAAGAAGGCGATCATCTCAAGAGATGTCTTGTTTGAGAAAGACAGTTGTTGGAGCTGGGATGAGAAAGAGAGAAGCATCAAGAGGATGTTTTATGATGATGATGAAGAAGAAGGTGGTCATGAAGCTGAAGCTGCGGATAATGGAGCTGAACCACCATCACCACCGAGCAGAGATTCAGGGGGAGCTTCGACTCCCTGCTCTAGTGGAGTAAGCACCAACAGAAGCAGTTCTGACAGAGCAAGCACCAGCAGGAGCATCTCTGATGGTTCTTAACATAGGATGAGAAGGTTGGAGGAGATCTACGAGGAGACAGAGTCAATTCATGCTAACTTTTCTTTATATTGTCTTTTAGCAGATTGTGAGCCGTACTCGTATGATGAAGCTGCTCAAGAGAAGACTTAGAGGAAAGCAATGGATGAAGAGATGACATCCATCAAAAAGAATGATACTTGGGAGTTGGTCACTCTGCCGACAGTTCATAAGCCTATTGGTGTGAAATGGGTGTATAAAGTGAAGAAGAACAAGGATGGAGAAGTGGAGAAGCACAAGGCAAGACTCGTCGCTAAAGGCTACCGACAGGTTCAAGGTGTGGACTACGACGAGGTCTTTGCTCCAGTGGCGCGGATAGACACTATCAGACTGATCATTGCACTAACTGCTCAATATAAGTGGAAGATCTGTCAGATGGACGTCAAGTCCGCATTTCTTAATGGTTATCTGGAAGAAGATGTGTACGTCCAGCAGCCTCCTGGATATGAAGTGAAAGGCCAAGAGAGGAAGGTGTACAAATTGAAGAAGGCGTTGTACGGGTTGAAGCAAGCGCCTCGCGTGTGGAATGAAAGAATTGATGGATACTTCCAGAAGAACGGGTACATGAAGAGCCCGTATGAGTATGCACTCTACACGAAGGTGGAAAAGAACGGTGATTCCATGGTCGTGTGCTTGTATGTTGACGACATGATATTCACCGGCAACAACCCTCTAATGTTTGAAGAGTTTAAGAAGACAATGAAGAAGGAGTTCGATATGACTGATCTGGGAGAACTCACTTACTTCTTGGGCATTGAAGTACAACAGAGTGAAGATGGGATCTTCATTTCTCAGAAGAAGTATGCGGAGGAGATTCTGAAGAAGT
Source organism: Platanthera guangdongensis (assembly GCA_039583875.1). Taxonomy (NCBI): domain Eukaryota; kingdom Viridiplantae; phylum Streptophyta; class Magnoliopsida; order Asparagales; family Orchidaceae; genus Platanthera; species Platanthera guangdongensis. The sequence goes on from CM077148.1 coordinate 187,549,956, forward strand.
TCTGAATGGAGAATAGCAAAGCAATCTCTACTCCTGTAGATCCGGGAGTGAAGCTGACGAAGGATTCAAAGGAAGAAGCAGTTGACTCAACGTTGTTCAAGAGTCTAGTTGGAAGTCTACGCTACCTAACTTTCACTAGGTCTGATATCATGTATGCGGTTGGAGTTGTTAGCACATATATGGAGGAGCCGAAGCAAGATCACTTCACAGCTGCGAAAAGGATCTTGAGGTATGTGAATGGAACAAGAGATCATGGTTTGATGTACTCATCTGCAGAAGAGTTGAAACTGGTCGGGTACTCCGATAGTGATTATGGCGGTGATGTGAATGATCGAAAAAGCACTTCCGGGTATGCTTTTCATATTGGAACAGCTGTGCTCTCATGGAGTTCGAAGAAGCAGACAACGATTGTCTTGTCTACCTGTGAAGCTGAATACATTGCAGCGGCAGCATGTACATGTCAGACGATTTGGTTGAAAAATCTCCTGCAGGAGTTACATCATCCACAGGAGAGTCCTGTGAAGGTTTTTGTGGACACCATGTCGGCGATTCAACTTGCAAAGAACCCAGTGCTGCATGGGCGCAGCAAACATATCGAAACAAAGTACCACTTTCTTCGTGAGCAGGTGCAACAGAAGGTGGTAGAGTTGGTTTATTGCTCATCAGGAGAACAAATAGCAGATATTTTTACAAAGGCATTGAAGACTGAGACTTTCCTGAAATGCAAGAGCAAACTCGGCATGTGTTGCCGTGTTTGAGGGGGAGATTGTTGGCGGATATGATTGTATTGACCGAAGTCAACGCCCAGATTATATTATATATATATGATAATATATATTAATTAATATATTAATCTAAGGAGGCGTGAATGATGAGGCGTGTAATTTTTGGAAACGGGTTCATTGATTGTAGGGGACACATGGCAGGATTTCATTTGTTTGCTATGCCTATATATAGGCCTGTATTTCCTAAAAAAAGTAATAATCCGGAAGCTTGGCAAAGTGTGCAGCAGCGCGTGATGTGAGAAGCAGTCCTGCGGTCTCCTATTGGCGGACTCATTCCTTGCAAATTCTACATGTAAAGGTGGCGGACAGCTTTTCGAATACTTTTTTGCGGAGTGCTCTCTAAAGTTTGCGGATAATAGTGGCATTAAACTTAGCAACCTTGCGGACAGTTTTTTGTAGCTTTTGCAAACAGCAACTCCGCGACCTCCAACAAGAAGAGCAGCGAACTGATTTTGCGGATAACTTTTGGACCTTGCGGACAGCAGCTCCGACAATCTCCAGTGGCGATATTTTATGTTGGTGTGTGTGAGCTTGAAGTATTTGAGTTATATCTCAAATTAGAGTTGTGTTGTAGTCTTGCAAAATTCCTATTTGATATATATATAAAAGAAAAGTTTGTTAGTTTGCCCTTATTTTACTTGTGTTGTATCCACTGTTAAACGCTTCCAACAACAACAAGGTTGCTGCAATGTTTCTCATCGTCTTCTTCCACAATGGCCGAGGTTTCCTCGACGGCAAATGCCTGTTACCACGCGAAATCACGGAGCTAGTCTATTCTCAAAACGGCGTTGGCTTCTATTTTTGAGGATCAAAATCAAAAGAAGCAGAGAATCCAAATTTTAGAGGAAACCTTTCATGATGGAAGGGTGAACCTTTTATTTGTTGATGAGTATATAACTTATTTCATTTCTTCTTGTTTGTTCAAAGGAACATAAGGAGTATCTATGGACCGCGCGCGCAGTGCACCGGACCAGATCCGAATTTCGGATTTCGAATTTCGGATTTCGGATTTGGGAATAATTGAATTGAATTGTATTTTTTGTACAAAATAGTCATGACATTTTGAGTCATTAAAATCCAATTTGCGTCGACTTCTCCGAGCCTGCGTCGACTTGCGTCGATTTCTCTGCACTTGCATCGACAAACACACAACGCAACATGCGTCAAGTAGTGTTCTGTCGACTTGTGTCGACTTTGCTGCGTCGATGAGAACTCGACGTTTGCGTCGATTGCCTTCTGACGACACTACAAGAAAATCTCTTATTAGCTAGGAGAAGAATTTGTTGCTAAAACATAAAATTCGTCTTTAATTTATATTAGCAAGGTATTTAGCAACAAAAAAAAATAATTTCCTAAATTGAGCCTAGCTAAATTTAGAAAGTATTTTTTTTCTTCCTATTTTGCAAGAAAATTTGTATTAACAAATTTATTTGTATATTTTTGCGGTACTTTATATCTCCCGCTAACTTATAAATATATAAGTATTTTAAAATTTCTAAAATTACATAAAAAAAATAAATATAATATTAATTAATTTGTTGAATACTAATTAATACTCAATTGTAATTTATAAATACATTATTAATAATTATATTTAAATAATTTATGTTAGTTTCTAAGATATGTATATGTTGAAGTTGAAATAATTTACAAAATTATATACAAAATTAATTATATATAATCATTATTTTATTGGACATAAATTATGTTAATTTATAGACATATATAAATAAATTTTTAAGTTATATGAAGTATGTATATGTATGATCATTTCATTTTAAATTTTAGCTATGACTTAAATTTAAGAGATGAACATAAATAAATAAAAAATATATATTTTTTTTTATGAAAGGTAGTAAATGTTTTAGGAGAGAAATATCCCCATCAATATTTTGCAACAAAAAAATTTATTGTTATTTTAGCAACAAAAAAGTTCGTTGCTATTTTTGCAACAACAAAATTTGTTGCTAATTTTGTAGGAAAATTAGAAAATCATTTAACTTGCTAAATCTGATGCTAATTAGCATGCAATTATCTTGTCTTTTCAATTTTCCTTACTAAATAGGTTTTCTCTTGTAGTGCGACTTGTCTTGCGTTGACGAGAACTCGTCGCCTCCGCCTTGCGTCGACAATGTCTCGACGTTTGCGTTGAACAAAAGGTGACGCCACTGCATCGAGTTCCATGTCGAATTTCATTGCGCTTTGTTTTCTGTTACGCGTTTTCTCGTCATTAACTTCAACGTTCACCAACACAATTAAAATTTCTAATTATAACCATAGAGATTTATTAGGTGAATATTTTCTTGCCGTTCTCGAGACTCCTATTTAGGAAAAAAATTTGATTCATTTGCATACACTGGGGAAACATTATGCAGCTCTTTTCCTCTCTGTCTCTTCGACGATCTTCATCGAGATTTCATTTTCTTTACGTTTCCTTCATCAAGTGCGAGTTCGGTTGCTCTGTGATTCTTTGGTGTCCGCGTGTTGAAGTTGGTGACCGGGAGGTCTGGCGGTCTGGCTTGGCGGTTTGATGACCGCGCGGTTTTGTTGTTACTCTTCAGCGGTTTGGTTGCTGTGTGTTGCTGTCTGAGGTCCAAGCGGTCTAGCGGTTTGTCTCTGGCGACTTGGAGACCGGGCGGTCTAGCGGTCTCCCATGGCGATCTCTCTCTCTGTGGTAGTAGCCGAGCGGTTAGCTCTTCTGTCTAATCGCGCGACTTGTGCGGTTTGTGTCTGTATAGTCCGCGTGTGTCCTGTATTTTTTTAGTTTCACATCTCTTATTTGTTTTCTCTCCTCTCTCCTCCATTCTATATAAGGGAGGTCATACTTTTGTAATAAATACCTTTTTCGGATAATAAAGTTTCAGTTAAACCACTTCCGGTTTGTTTTCTGTTCGGCTTTTACATGGTATCAGAGGGAGGTTCCGATCCTCCGACTTGTGGGTTATGGGCCCACCACGCTTTTACATGGTTCTTATTTTGTAACTTTTATTGATGATTTTTCTAGATGTACTTGGGTGTATCTCTTACGAGATCGCTCTGAACTTTTTGATGTATGGATCTCTTTTTATCAGTTAGTTAAAACTCAGTTTGGTGTTTGTATTAAAACATTTCGCTCCGACAATGCTAAAGAATATTTGAGTCATGCTTTTACCTCTTTTTGTGTGCAACATGGCATTATTCATCAGACCAGCTGTGTTTATACCTCCCAACAAAATGGGGTGGCGGAACGCAAAAACCGTCACCTCCTCGATATCGCTCGCACATTGATGACCCAGATGCATGTCTCTCGCTCATATTGGGGCTATGATGTTCTCCTTGCCTGCTACCTCATCAATCGCCTTCTCTCCACAGTTCTCCACGGGAAAACCCCATTCTTCATTCTGTATTCGGACAAGGAGCCTTTTCCTCTCCCTGTCCGAATCTTTGGGTGCACTGCATTTGTGCATGCCCCATCTGCCACCCGTGATAAGCTCTCCCCTCGCTCCACCAAATGTGTCTTTCTGGGGTACTCCACCACTCAGAAAGGCTATTGTTGCTTTAACCCCGTTCTTCGTCAGCAGTTCGTCTCCGCTGACGTTACCTTCTTCGAGAATGTCTCCTACTTCTCGGATGACTCCTCTTCTCTTCCCCCAGCTTCCTCTCCTCTTTCCCCAGCTTCGGATTCTCCTGCTATTCCCTTCATTCCCTCGTCTCCTTCTGCGATATCCACCCTTACACCGTCTCTGTCCCCTCCTCTCCCTCCGCCTCTCTCTCCCACTTCTCCGCCACCGTCTCCCTCATCTCCACCGCCGTCGCTCTCTCCTCCCAGGCCAGCACTCTCTGCCACGGATGCTCCGGATGCCGAGGGCGCCGCCGACCTGGACCTTCCTGTAGCTCTTCGCAAAGGGGTGCAGACATTGTATCCTACACCCCCTTATTGTTGTTTCATATGATCGTCTTACATCTTCTCGCAGGGCCTTTGCGCTGGCTATCTCTGTCACTGTCACACCTCGTTCCTACCAGGAGGCCCTTGTTATTCCTCACTGGAAGATTGCCATGGATGAGAAAATGGCGACCCTCACGGAGTGGGGTACCTGGACTCTTGTTCCTCCTCCCTTCGGTACTGATGTTGTTGGCTGTCGCTGGGTCTTTGTGGTCAAATTTAGCCCGGACGGCACGGTGGACCGTTATAATGCTCGCCTTGTTGCTAAGGGCTTTACTCAGACATATGACGTTGATTACTTTGACATTTTCTCTCTCGTGGCTCGTCTCAGCACTATACGAGTCCTTCTCTCTGTGGCGGTCAATCGAGAGTGCCGATTTCCCAGCTGGATGTAAAGAATGCATTTCTTTATGATGATCTTCAAGAGGCCGTCTACATGGAGCAACCTCCTGGGTATGTTGCTCAGGGGGAGACACGAGTATGCCGGCTGAAGAAGGCAATCTATGACCTCAAGCAGAGCCCTCGAGCTTGGGTTGACAAGTTCAGCGGCATTGTGGCGGCCGTTGGTTTTGCGTGCAGCTCTGCCGATCACTCGTTATTTATTCGCAAAACGTCCTCGGGACAGGTGGTTCTTGCTGTGTACGTTGATGATATTCTTCTCACTGGCGATGATCAGGAAGGGGTAGCCTTGACAAAGCGACATCTTCGTCAACATCTGGTCACGAAAGATATGGGCTCTCCAAAGTACTTTTTGGGGATCGAAATCTCTCGGAAGCCCAACTCCTTAGTCCTCTCCCAGCGTAAGTATGTCTTTGATTTATTAAAAGAAGCAGGATTGACTGGAGCCAAACCTGCCCGATGCCCCATGGCAATTGGAGAAGACAAAACCTGGACAGATGATTCGTCTCTTCTTTCAGATACTACGCGGTACAGGCGTCTAGTTGGTAAGCTCATATATCTCACAGTGACCAGGCCCGACATTTCCTATGTTGTGGGCAAGGTGAGTCAATTCATGCAAGCACCTAGGGAGTGTCATCTACAGTCCGCCTTGCGGATCTTGGAGTATGTCAAAGCAGCGCCTGAGAAAGGACTACTCTTTCAGAAGAATGGTCATCTGAGGGTTGAAGCATACTCAGATGCGAGTTACGCTGATGACAAAGGGGAACGCAAATCTACCTCCGGTTTCTGCACCTTTGTTGGGGGAAATCTGGTAAGCTGGAAGAGCAAGAAGCAGTCTGTTGTTTCCAGATCCAGTGCTGAAGCAGAGTATCAGAGTATGACATCGACCACTTGTGAGTTGAAATGTCTACGACCTCTCATGCTGGATTTAGGAGAGGTCTACAACCATCCTCTACCTATGTTCTGTGACAACAATGTTGCCATATACATCTCCAAAAATCCGGTCTTCCATGAAAGAACCAAGCACATTGAGGTCGACTGTAATTTTATTCGTGAAGAGATTTTGAAAGAACAAATTTGCACTCCCTTCGTCACTTCTGATAAATAGCTGGCTGACATCTTCACCAAGCCAGTATCTGCCTCGCTTCTTCATATTTGTGACAAGCTAGACATGATCGATATATATGCTCCAGCCTGAGGGGGAGTGTTGAAGTTGGTGACCGGGCGGTCTGGCGGTCTGGCTTGGCGGGTTGATGACCGCGCGGTTTTGCTGTTACTCTTCAGCGGTTTGTTTGCTGTGTGTTGATGTCTGAGGTCCAAGCGGTCTAGCGGTTTGTCTATGGCGACTTGGAGACCGGGCGGTCTAGCGGTCTCCCATGGCGATCTCTCTCTCTCTCTGTGGTAGTAGTCGAGCGGTTAGCCCTTCTGTCTAACCGCGCGGCTTGTACGGTTTGTGTCTGTGTAGTCCGCTTGTGTCCTGTATTTTTTTAGTCTCACATCTCTTATTTGTTTTCTCTCATCTCTCCTCCATTCTATATAAGAGAGGTCATACCTTTGTAATAGATACCTTTTTCGGATAATAAAGTTTTAGTTAAACCACTTCCGGTTTGTTTTCTGTTCGGCTTTTACACCGCGCAAATCAGAGTATCGAGTTCTAGCCGGGTGTTGTACCTTGAAGAAGTGAGCATCGGTTGAAAGTTTTGCCTGAGGGTGCTGAAACTTTTTAAGGCGTTGATCACACGTTTTATCCAGACTCGATTCTAAACCTATATTATATTCTAAATATTTAATTCTCCCCTCTTCTGTTTATACATGTTTTAAAATCTTACTTATAAGATCTGTTTATTATTATTATTATTATTAACTGATTTCAAAAGCAAAATTATATATATATATATATATATACGAGCATCTTCGCACGGGCTACGCCCGTGCTCGATGCTCTCGGGTGACCTTCGGCCGCATCGAGGCGGGCTTCGCCCACCTCAGAACGGGCTTCTCCCGTGCTCGATGCGTCGTTGCGGGCTGCGCCCGCATCAAAGCGGGAAGCTCGATGTGTCGTTGCGGGCTGCGCCCGCATTAAAGCGGGAAGCGCCCGCATCAAAGCGGGATGCACCCACATCAAAGCGGGATGCACCTACATCAAGACGGGCAGTGCACGCAATATATACATATGAGTACTCAAAATGACCGTAAAAATATAAATAAATATTACAATTTTTATTTTATAAAAAAAAATTATGTTTTGTCGTAAAAACATTAATTTCAATCAATTTTTCTTTTCCTCTTCTTTCTCTCCCTTCCCCATCTCTCTCCCTCTCTCTCCGCCCCCTTTCTCCTCCCCTTCCGCCATCTCTCCTTTTCTCTCTCCCTCTCTCTTTCCTCCCCTCTCTCTCTTTCTCGAATGTGGATTCTATATACAGCTGTGTATAGAAAAAGTTATACACCTGTGATATATAATAAAATAATGTTATTATAATTAAAAAATCAAGTTTCTTCAAAGCACCCTTATTGATCGAGCAGAGCACGAACAAGAGGAGGGGCGAGCTGCGTCCGGTGAGGAGGCCGATGACGGCGGAGGAGATGAAGAGGTAGTTGTCGAGGCCGGTGAGGAGGCCGATGACGGCGGAGGAGATGAAGAGGTAGTCGTCGAGGCCGGTGAGGAGGCCGATGACGGCGGAGGAGATAAAACTCAATTCGTGACGAGAGAGGCGGCGGCGAAAGGGTTGGAGCGGCGCCGAAAGGGTTGGAGCGGCGCCGAAAGGGTCGGAGCGCCGACGGAAGAGGAAGGAGAAGGAAGGGGAGAAAGAGGAGGGGCTAGCCGGCTGTCTCCGCCATTTTGGTGATTTCCGCGAACAGGATTTCTAAACTGTGCGATTTAGGGATTTCTGGATTGGTGATTTCCGGGATTGGGGAGTGGGTCCACCATGTGTCAGCATCCTAAAGGGTGTGTATAGAAAAAGCTATACACAGGTGTATAGAAATCCTATTCCTCTCTCTCTCTCTCCCTACTCTCTCTCTCCCAACTCTCTCCTGTTGTTTTGATGCTCCAAACCCGGTCCAGGACCGGTTCGGTTTGTTCTTGGTTTGGCCTTGGGCTGAACCCATTTTTATTGCCTATATATATATATTGATTTGCACAGGGATATAATCTAACCTAAGAAATTGAATTAGAAAAGAGAGATACTGATCGGGAGAAACAGCGGCAGAACGGCGGCATCGGGGAGAAGACGAGCGGCGATCGAGAGCGCGGCATCCGGCGATTTCATCGGCGTCGGTTCTCAGCGGCGGCTTCGGTACGCAATCGAGCGGCGGATCGGGAGAAGATCGAGCGGCGGCGTCGGTTCTAGCGGCATCGGGAGAACCAGAGGGGCGGCGTCGGTTTTCAGCGACGGCGTCGGTTCTTCTCCGACAAGAATCAGCGGCGACGTGCAGTAGAGACCCATCCTCAGCGGCGACTGCAGGGATCTAGCGACGGCATCAGGCGGTTCTTCTCCGGCGACGGATCGGCGGACATAGGGCCCGATCTTGGGCCGGCTCTTCTTCTCCGGCGGGCATAGGGCCCGATTTTGGGCCGGCGGTTCTTCTTCGGCAAGGATCGGGATACCGATCAAGGTCTTCTTCTCCGGCGATCTTGGAGATCCGGCGGCGGCAAGGGCGGGCAGCGTTTTCCTTCTTCTCCGGCGACATCCAGGCTGCGACGGTCTCTCGCCAGCAGCGTCTAGGGGAGAAAAAGGGGGCTGCAGCAGCGGCACCAATCAGAGGAAGGAGTCTAGGGCGGCGGCTCCGATTGGCCATTTCTTGCGGCCAGATAGGGGAGTTTTCTTCCCTTTTTTTCTTGTTGTTCTTTATTTCCTATTCTAGGTTAGTGTCGATCCGTTAAGGATCGTTGAGTGTCTGTGTTGTAATCGGACTATTATTTTGATTAGTGGATCTGGCGCGCTCACCCCGTGGATGTAGGAGCTTAACTCCGAACCACGCAAATCTCTTGTGTTTGTGGTGTTTTGGAATCTCGTACTTTTGTTTGTTTGGTGCGCGCCACTATTTGATCAAAAATTTGTTTCAATTGCTATTGTCCGCGACGAGTTCCGTACTCGCGGGCCGGTGCCAATTGCACAACAATTGGTATCAGAGCCAGGTTCGACCTTCGGACCAGTGAGCAAGTTCAATGGTGGTCAAATTCGAGATTCCAAAATACGATGGCAAGATTGATTTCGGCCTTTGGCAAAATCGCATAAAGGCCATACTCATGCAGTAGGGACTTCACAAGGCACTCCTTGGACAGGAGAAGGCCAAGGTGAAGGACGATGACGAGTGGGATGAGCTGGATCTCAAGGCCATCAGCACCATACAGCTGTGCTTGGCAGATGAGGTCATGTACAATGTAGTCGAGGCGCAGACTACAACGGATCTATGGAAAAAGCTTGAAGAGCTCTATATGTCTCAATCGCTTATGAACAAACTATACGTTAAGAAACAATTGTATAGCTTAAGGATGTCTGAGAGAACGCAGTTGTTGGACCATATGAATGTGTTCAACAAGCTGGTATCCCAGCTGCGGAGTATGGATGTGAAGGTCGAGGAGGAAGACCAGTCTCTTCTCCTCTTGTCCTCACTCCCGAAGCCGTTCGATCATTTAGTCACCACCATTTTGTATGGGAAGGATACCCTTAAGATAGAGGAAGTGGTGACGATGCTTCTCTCTAATGAGAAGAGGAGCAATTCCGGATCGAGGACGAGCGAGGGTCTGCTAGTGAAGAGCAGAGACCCATCCCGAGGGAGATTGAAGGAGCGAGGCAAGAAGAACTCTCGACCTAGATCGAAGTCCAGAGGCAAGAACAACAAATCTCACTTCTGCAAGGAGGAGGGGCATTGGAAGGTGAACTGCCCTAAGAGGAAACTCAAGGGCAAAGCACCTGGGCCTCAGCAGGCCGCTATAGCAGCCGGGTACGATAGCGATGCGGATGTCTTGCACGTGTCACAGAGTCATGAGATCACAGACGACTGGATCATGGACACTGGGTGTTCATACCACATGTGCCCACGTAGAGAGTGGTTTACCACTTTCAGGGACTGCGATGGTGGTCGGGTCCTGATGGGAAACAACTTCGAGTGCAGGACTATGGGGATCGGGACTATACGGATCATAATGTTTGATGGAGCGATTCGGACACTCGCCGATGTGAGGTATGTTCCTGACCTAAGGAAGAGCTTGATATTCTTAGGTACCTTAGAGGCAGCCGGATATTCCTATACCAGCGAGGGAGGATTTATCAGGGTGAAGAGAGGCGCACTAGTCGTCATGAAGGGGGAGCGTACTGATACGCTTTATAGGTTGATAGGCACCACGATAGATGGTGATGTGGCCATTGTCGCGATGTCTGATGAGGATACCTCTGCGCTGTGGCATGCTAGGCTTGGCCACATGAGTGAGAGAGGTCTCGTAGAGCTGTATAGGAGAGGACTCCTGAAGGGAGTCAAAACATGCAGACTTGACTTTTGTGAGACCTGCGTTCTAGGAAAGCAGCACAAGGTCAAGTTTATGACATCGAGTCATCCCAGTAAGGACGTCCTGGAGTATATACACTCGGATGTATGGGGGCCAGCCCCGGTGCCGTCACTTGGAGGCGCGAGTTATTTCGTGACATTCATCGACGATTACTCCAGGAAGGTTTGGATCTACTTTCTCAAACAAAAATCCGAAGTGTTTGAAAAGTTCAAGATCTGGAAGACCCAGGTGGAGAACCAGACGGGGAAGAGGGTGAAGTATCTGAGATCCGACAACGGTGGCGAATACACATCGTTGGAGTTTCAGGGGTATTGTGGTCAAGAGGGTATCACTGGGCACTTCACCATCCCTGGCACGCCGCAGCAGAACGGCGTTGCCGAAAGGATGAATAGGACGCTTCTAGAGAGGGCCAGGTGCATGCGTCTATACGCAGACCTGCCCAAGCCCTTCTGGGCTGAGGCGGTGAGCACTGCACGGTATTTAGTGAATCTATCCCCATCGATGTCACTAGATTTAAAGTGCTCACAGGAAATATGGTCAGGTACGCCAGTCACGTATTCTGACATCTATATCTTCGGATGTCCTGTCTACACCCTGATGCCGGACACTGAGCAGACTAAGCTTGATGCTAAGTCCAGGAAGTGCATTTATTTGGGTCAAAAGACCGGCACAAAAGGATTCAAGTTGTGGAAACCCGAGATCAAAAAGACTGAGGTGAGGCGCGATGCGGTGTTTGATGAGGCTTCTATATTGAAGAAGTCTCAGCCCCAAGCGAAGGAGGTGGAGGAGACTCCGAGTCCACCAGTGGAGGTGGAGCTCGAAAGTAGTAGCAGAGCTGCAGATCGGGGAGTGGAGCATGAGGGTACTAGCAGGACCGATCAAAAGGGCGATTCATCCGAATCTGATGGATCAGACACTGTACAGCCCGCTCAGGAGGAGTCGTATACGATTGCTAGGGGAAGGGCTAGGCGAGAGGTCAGAGTGCCTATCAGGCTACAGGATTCTGTAGCATACGCTTTCCAGATTATCTCCTCCGACCCCATATCCTACAAGGAAGCCATCGAGAGCAAGGAAAGCTCTCAGTGGATGGCGGCCATGGAGGAAGAGATCGAGTCTCTCCATAAGAATAAAACTTGGGAGCTGGTGTATCTCCCGAAAGGAGCTAAGGCGATTAGCTCCAATGGGTATTCCGGAAGGAGTCTACTTCCGGGAAGGACCCCTGGAGATACAAGGCCAGGTTCGTCGCGAAAGGCTTTGCGCAAAAGAAAGGCATAGATTTCGATGAAATTTTTTCGTCTGTCGCAAAGCATTGCTCCATTAGGTTATTGCTCGCCTTAGTGGTACTCCACGATATGGAGTTGGAGCAATTGGACGTGAAGACTGCATTTCTTCACGGGATTCTAGATGAGGTGATCTATATATTGCAGCCTGAGGGGTTTGTGAAACACGGCAATGAAAAGAATGTGTGCAAGCTTAGAGCATCTCTCTACGGCTTGAAGCAATCACCGAGGATGTGGAACCGGAGGTTCGATGTCTTCATGACTTCATTGGGTTCACCAGGAGTCAGTACGACACCTGTGTGTATTTTAGATTCCTGACGAATGGGGATATCTTAATTCTGATGTTGTACGTCGATGACATGTTAATCGCGTGCAAATCAGCCCAGGAGATCTCCTTATTAAAGGAGAAGCTGCGCTCGGAGTTCGAGATGACAAATCTCGGATATGCGCAGAAGATCCTTGGGATGGAGATTCGTCGAGACAGAGAGTGCGGCATGCTCTGGCTATCTCAAACCGGGTATATTAAGAAGGTATTGGAGAAATTCAGTATGAGTGACTCCAAGGCTGTCTCAACCCCCTTAGGACAGCATTTTCGGTTATCGTCCATTCAGTGTCCTAACACTGAGAAGGGACGACAGGAGATGCTGAGTGTACCGTATGCGAATGCGGTAGGGTGCCTGATGTATGCGATGATCTGCACTAGACCAGACATCGCTCAGGCAGTGAGCATCGTGAGCAGATATATGGCAAATCCAGGGCGACAACATTGGAAAGCTGTCAAATGGATTTTGTGATATCTGAACGGGACACCCAACGTCGGATTACTCTTCAGGAAGAGTGATGTTGCGGGTGTGTTAGAGGGCTATGTAGATTCTGACTACGCGGGTGACCTAGATAGAAGGAGATCCACGACAGGATACATTTTCCTTCTAGGTGGAGGTCCCATAAGTTGGAAGACTACTTTGCAGGATATAGTCGCTCTGTCCACTACAGAGGCGGAGTATATCGCTGTGGTGGAGGCCGCGAAGGAAGCCATTTGGCTCAAGGGTCTCACCGCAGAGCTGCAGGTTTCTCAGGAGGCTGTGAAGCTTCATTGTGATAGTAAGAGTGTGTTATTGTGATGCCTCCAAACCGGACCAGTCCAACTGGACCGGTTCAGTTTTGTCCTACTGCTATATATATATGATATAGAGGTATATCCCGATCAATTTATTCTAACCTAATCGATCCATCGGGAGAAAGCCGAACGAGGGAGAGGCGGCATCGGGCGAAGGAGGAGCGGCGACTTCGGGAGCAGCGATCGAGCGCCGCAGAGGGATTTTCTTCTCTAGCGACATCAAGGAGGAAGAGGGAGCGGCGACATCGACCTAGCGGCGGCAGATCGGCTCTCGATCGGGGCGTCTTCTCCGGCGGCATCTTCAGCATCAAGAAGGAGCGGCGATTTGGCTCTTCTTCTCTGGCGGCAAGGAGGAAGAGGGCGGCGGCATCAAGGGCTTCTCCGGCGGCGGATCCTGGTCTAGGGCTCGCATCTCCGGCGGCTCCGGCGATCCAGCGGCGGCGACAACTCCGGCGGTGAGAGAGGGCATAAGACTGTGGTTCCTTCATCTTGAAGAGGGCAGCGGCTTGCTTGGCCGGAGGACGGCGGCGTGTGGCGGAGGGATAATCGGGTTACCCAATTTTGGGCACCAGCGGCGCACCGGGTTCATCTCCGGCGTTTGACAGCGGCTTGGCCGGCTGTATCCAGGGAGGAGAGGGGGCTCACAGCGGTGGCTGGGTGCAGATTCCTCCGGCGGCGATCAGATTCAGATCCAGGATGCAGTATCGGCTGTTTCTTGCGGCGACATCGAAACCAGGTGAAGATTGGCTTGGTCGGTCGGATTCTTGCCGGCGGCAGTGGTGGTTCTTAGCCGGCGGCAGTGGTGGTTTCCGGCGGCTTTGAGGCAGCGGTGGAGGCGAGGCAGCAACTCCAATTCGGAAGGTTGATTTCCTGCATTTTACTCGTTCTTTAGTTTTCAGTTGTGGTTATTATCTGGGTTCCGATCCATCGTGATCGTGAAAAGTGTAATAGCTGTAGAATTCTTTTTTATTAGTGGATCCGGCGCACTCTCCCCGTGGATGTAGGAGCTTAACTCCGAACCACGTAAATCTCTTGTGTTTGTGGTGTTTTGGAATCTCGTACTGTTCTTTTTGTTTGGTGCGCGCCACTATTTGCTCAATATTTACTTCCGTTGCTATTGTCTGCGATGAGTTCCGTACTCGCGTGCCGGTGCCAATTGCACAACAATTGGTATCAGAGCCAGGTTCGTTCTTCGGACCAGTGAGCAAATTCAATGGCGGACAAATTCGAGATTCCAAAACACGGTGGCAAGATTGATTTAGGCCTTTGGCAAAAGCGCACAAAGGCCGTACTCGTGCAGCAGGGACTTCACAAGGCACTCCTTGGAAAGGAGAAGGCCAAGGTGAAGGACGATGACGAGTGGGATGAGCTGGATCTCAAGGCCATTAGCATCATACAGCTGTGCTTGGCAGACGAGTTCATGTACAACGTAGTCGAGGCAGAAACTACGGTGGACTTGTGGAGGAAGCTCGAGGAGCTCTACATGTCCAGGTCGCTCACGAACAAGCTGTACGTGAAGAAGCAGTTGTACAACTTGAGGATGTCCGAGGGAACGCAGTTGTTGGACCATATGAATGTGTCCAACAAGCTGGTATCTCAGCTGCGGAGTATGGATGTGAAGGTCGAGGAGGAAGACCAGGCTCTTCTCCTCTTGTCCTCACTCCCGAGATCGTTCGATCATTTAGTCACCACCATCCTGTATGGGAAGGATACCCTTAAGATGGAGGAAGTGGTGATGGTGCTTCTTTCTAGTGAGAAGAGGAGCAGTTCCGGATCGAGTGCGAGCGAGGGTTTGCTCGTGAAGAGCAGAGACCCATCCCGAGGAAGATCGAGAGGGGGAGGCAAGGAGGATGATCGACCTAGGTCCAGGGGTAGGTGTCATTACTGCAAGGAGGAGGGGCATTGGAAGGCCAACTGCCCAGTGAGGAAACTCAATGGCAAAGGATTTGCGCCTCAGCATGCTGCAGTGGCATCCAAGTGCGTGAGCGATGATGACGTTCTACATGTTTCACAAAGTCGCGACGTGGTCGGGACCACAGATTCATGGATCATGGATACAGGATGTTCGTTCCACATGTGTCCGAACATTGAATGGTTCTCCGGTATTAGGCATTGTGGAGGTGGTCGTGTTCGGATGGGGAACCGGTCAGAGTGCGAGATATCTGGAGTCGGGAGCATCAGGATTAGGATGTTCGATGGAGTGGTTAGGATCCTCACCGACGTTCGGTATGTGCCTGAATTGAGGAAGAGCTTGCTTTCTCTAGGCACTCTAGAGGCTGCCGGGTATTCTCATACCAGTAGCAGCGGGTATTTGGAGGTCAGGAGAGGTGCGCAGACAATCTTGAGAGGAGAGCGTTCCGGATCGCTCTATAGACTGATTGACACCACGATTGCTTGGGAAAATGCGAGGAGAGAGGTCAGACCGTCTCTCGAGCTACAGGATACGGTAACGTATGCATTTCAGGTGATCTCCTCAGATCGTGATTCCTTCGATAGAGCTTTAGAGAGCAGAGACCGTTCTCAGCGAAAAGCTAGGAAGGACCAACGGAGCAGCGGGGCAGGATTCGTGGCAAGAGCGTGTGCACAGAGAGAGGACATTGGCGGAGGTAGAATCTTCGCAGCCGTAGAGGAGACGGGTAGAGAGTCATCTCAGGAGTACCCAGACACCGTGAGAGGAGCCATCAGGCTCAGAGGTCTCACCAAGGAACTTAGGATCACTCAGGAGAAGGTGGAGTTGCACAGTGAGAGTTTGAGTGTGATTCGTCTTGCAGTAGACCCGGTCTATCGTGCAAGGACGAAGCACGTCGACGTGCGTCACCGGGAGTTGAGGGAGTTTGCTCGAGGTGGAGGCGTGATGTTGAGGGAGATTCCTACGGAGGAATGTGTTGCGAGCATGCGGGAGAAATCAGCGAGGTGAGTCAAGTTTGACTTAACTCAGACTGATGCATGTTGATCGTGCCGGCCCCAGGGAGAGGGGGCTTGTAGTCGCCAGTAGGGGTCTGTGTGTTATAGGCGGTATTAGTGTTCGTGGAACATCAAGGTGGAGATTGTTATTGTGATGCCTCCAAACCAGACCGGTCCAACTGGACCGATTCAGTTTTGCCCTACTGCTAATATATATGATATAGAGGTATATCCCGATCAATTTATTCTAACCTAATTGATCCATCGGGAGAAAGCCGAACGAGGGAGAGGCGGCATCGGGCGAAGGAGGAGCGGCGGCTTCGGGAGCAGCGATCGAGCGCCGCAGAGGGCGTTTCTTCTCTGGCGACATCAAGGAGGAAGAGGGAGCGGCGGCATCGACCTAGCGGCGGCAGATCGGCTCTCGATCGGGGCGTCTTTTTCGGCGGCATCTTCAGCATCAAGAAAGAGCGGCGATTTGGCTCTTCTTCTCTGGCGGCAAGGAGGAAGAGGGCAGCGGCATCACGGGCTTCTCCGGCGGCGGATCCCGGTCTAGGGCTCACATCTCCGGCGGCTCCGACGATCCAGCGGCGGCGACAACTCCGGCGGTGAGAGAGGGCATAAGGCTGCGGTTCCTTCATCTTGAAGAGGGCAGCGGCTTTCTTGGCCGGAGGACGGCGGCGTGTGGCGGAGGGATAATCGGGTTACCCGATTTTGGGTACCAGCGGCGCATCGGGTTCATCTCCGGCATTTGACAGCGGCTTGGTCGGCTGTATCCAGGGAGGAGAGGGGGCTCACGGCGGTGGCTGGGTGCAGATTGCTCCGGCGGCAATCAGATTCAGATCCAGGCTGCAATATCGGCTGTTTCTTGCAGCGGCATCGAAACCAGGTGAAGATCGGCTTGGTCGGTCGGATTCTTGCAGGCGGCAGTGGTGGTTCTTAGCCGGCGGCAGTGGTGGTTTCCGGCGGCTTTGAGGCAGCGGTGGAGGCAAGGCAGTAACTCCAATTCGGAAGGTCGATCTCCTGCATTTTACTCGTTCTTTAGTTTTCAGTTGTGGTTATTATCTGGGTTCCGATCCATCGTGATCGTGAAAAGTGTAATAACTGTAGAATTCTTTTTTTTTTATTAGTGGATCCGGCGCGCTCTCCCCGTGGATGTAGGAGCTTAACTCCGAACCACGTAAATCTCTTGTGTTTGTGGTGTTTTGGAATCTCGTACTGTTCTTTTTGTTTGGTGCGCGCCACTATTTGCTCAATAATTTGGTTCTGTTGCTATTGTCCGCGACGAGTTCCGTACTCGCGGGCCGGTGCCAATTGCACAACAAGAGTGTTATCTGTCTTGCGAAAGACCCGGTCTAGCACGCAAGGACCAAGCACATTGACGTTCGTTATCACAAGTTGAGGGGGTTTGTCAGAGTAGGGGACATTCAGTTGCTGAAAGTCCCGACTGAGGAAAACATAGCGGATATGTTGACCAAGCCTCTGACCGGAATCAAGTTCAAGCATTGCTTGGACTTGGCTCATATCGGCTCATGGTGATCGTGCCGGCCCTAGGGAGAGGGGGCTTATAGTCTCCAATAGGGGTCTGTGTGTTATAGGTAGGGCTGATATCGAGTCGAGTTCGAGCGATTTTGGCTCGGCTCGAAATCAAAATTTTCGACTCGAACTCGGCTCGAAATCGACTCGAAATCGAAATTGATTTCGAGTCGAGTCGGCTCGACTCAAAATGACTCGATTTCGAGTCAACTCGAAATCGAATCGAGTCGGCTCAAAATCGAATCGGGTTGGCTCGAAATCGAATCAAATCAGCTCGAAATTGATCAATTTTTCGTTTTATTCATAGTTTGCTCAAAATTAAATTGAGCAACCTATAAATTTAGCAAATGAAACATTTAAAGCCTTCATTCTTTTTATTTAGGTTTAAATTTTGTTATTTTTAATCTTAAAATAAGAATAAAATATTAATAAATACATAATTTTTTTAATTAATTCGAGTTGATTCGAATCATATTTCGAGCGATTCAGGGCTGGCTCGAAATCGACTCGAAATCAGATTCGAGTCAAATTGAATCGACTCAAATTGAGTCGAATCAATTTTAACCGATTCCGATTCAACTCGATTTTCGAATGATTTTCGAGCGACTTTCGAGTTTCGAGTAATATGCTCAGCCCTAGTTATAGGCGGTATTAGTGTTCGTGGAGCATCAAGGTGGAGATTGTTGTTTTGATGCTCCAAACCCAGTCCAGGACCGGTTCGGTTTGTTCTTCGTTTGGCCTTGAGCTGAACCCTTTTTTATTGCCTATATATATATATATATTGATTTGCACAGGGATATAATCTAACCTAAGAAATCGAATTAGAAAAGAGAGAGATACCGATCGGGAGAAACAGCGGCAGAATGGCGGCATCGGGGAGAAGACGAGCGGCGATCGAGAGCGCGGCATCCGGCGATTTCATCGGCGTCGGTTCTCAGTGGCGGCTTCGGGACGCAATCGAGCGGCGGATCGGGAGAAGATCGAGCGGCGGCGTCGGTTCTAGTGGCATCAGGAGAACCAGAGCGGCGGCGTCGGTTCTTCTCCGACAAGAATCAGCGGCGACGTACGACAGAGACCCATCCTCAGCGGCGACTGCAGGGATCTAGCGACGGCATCAGGCGGTTCTTCTCCAGCGACGGATCGGCGGACATAGGGCCCGATCTTGGGCCGGCTCTTCTTCTCCGGCGGGCATAGGGCCCGATTTTGGGCCGGCGGTTCTTCTTCGGCAAGTATCGGATACCGATCAAGGTCTTCTTCTCCGGCGATCTTGGAGATCCGGCGGCGGCAAGGGCGGGCAGCGTTTTCCTTTTTCTCCGGCGACATCCAGGCTGCGGCGGTCTCTCGCCAGCAGCGTCTAGGGCAGAAAAAGGGGGCTGCAGCGGCGGCACCGATCAGAGGAAGGAGTCTAGGGCGGCGGCTTCGATTGGCCATTTCTTGCGGCCAGATAGGGGAGTTTTCTTCCCTCTTCTTTTTTCTTGTTGTTCTTTATTTCTTATTCTAGGTTAGTGTCGATCCGTTGAGGATCGTTGAATTTATGTGTTGTAATCGGACTATTATTTTGATTAGTGGATCCGGCGCGCTCTCCCCGTGGATGTAGGAGCTTAACTCCGAACCACGTAAATCTCTTGTGTTTGTGGTGTTTTGGAATCTCGTACTTTTGTTTGTTTGTTGCGCTCCACTATTTGCTCAAAAATTTGCTTCTGTTGCTATTGTCCGCGACGAGTTCCGTACTCGCGGGCAGGTGCCAATTGCACAACACTCTCCCCCATCTCATGCTCTCTCTCATGATCCAATGACTCTTGTTTGATCTATGGTGTGCCTCCGAATACTTATATTGCTTTATATAAGATATATATATATATATATATATATATATATATAATATATATATATATATATATATATATATTATATATATATATATATATATATATATATATATATATATATATAGAGAGAGAGAGAGAGAGAGAGAGAGAGAGAGAGAGAGAGAGAGAGAGAGAGAGATAAAAATATTCTAAATCAATGAATACTATCTCCAAATGAAGAGGATTCTAGTCTAAAAAGGGGCGGAGTATTGCAAGAACTCACCTCGCGAGTTGAACCGCTCGAGGAATAGAGTGAAGTACCCCAACTTGGCCATCTGAACAGTAGAGTCATTATCAATAGAGAGGTTCTCCAGTATTGCACGAGCCATTTCTTGCACAACAGAGCTCGGGTTGTCCAGAAGAGAGATCAAGATGGGAATAGCGCATCTGATTCCTGCAATCTTTTGAGCAACAATCCTGCTCTTTGAGAGCTCCAGCAACACTGCAACAGCATTCATCTCCCTCATGCTCTCCTCCAAAAGGCGTTTAATCACTCCCCTCTTGCCGATTCTTTCCTGCGACAGATTAGTGTGCCCGTCCGTCACATTTCTGTACACAAGAAATTCCGCTGGGGAACGGGAAGATTGTCACTTACCTTATTCTCAGCCGAGAAACCGGCGATAAGTAGGAAGCAAGTGAACAGCGCTGGTGCTTTTGCTGAAGGGGTATTCAAGAGATCTGCAATCTTTGGAACGAGATTACAGGAGTTCCCTGTGGCCACACTGATGCAACTGGGCCTCTCCTTCATCAGAGCCTGCAGTTGATCAAGCGCTTCATTCGTACTCTCCAGGTCGTTTGTGGTAACTTTCGCCGCCACATCTAGGAACTCTATCTTGGCGTTCCGATCGGCAGTGATCAGATCATTCTGCTGCCGCCACTCTACTATGGAGCCTAGTAGCGCGGAGTTCGATATGAGCTCCAGTTTCCCGTTCAGGGACAGCTCCTTGCCGCACGAGGGGCAGGAGTTGTTGCCGGCGTGGAAATAGTCCTCTATTGCTGTCCTCTCGAAGCTGTGATCGCAGATGACGGATACAGGATCCTGGAGGATTCCACGGGTCAAAGGGCATAAGAAGACGGTGCTCCGCGGGACCGTAATATCGTCGGCGGTGCTTGACGGGGGAAGGGGTAAGGCGGCCTTGATTCCGCCGGCGTCATTGGGTGCCATCTCTCCCTCCGATTCCCCTTGCGGAACTTCGAATGTTTCATCGTCTTCGATATGGATTGGGTAAGGGTAGACGACACTGCGGCTGCTTGCGGAATTTTTTGCTCGCATAGGATATTGCTGGATCCCAGTTTTCCCAGTGATGAGCAAATCGATCTTAGAGAGGATTGCGTTGTTGCTGACTTCAAGATTGCGGCCTATTGATCCCATTCCGTTGATCATGGAATCGGCCTTTGAGTTGATTTTGAGAGCAAAGTTGATGTTAGCGAGGGGGAGGAGCTGGAAAAGTCTGCTGATCGCCTGGAAGGATCGGTTCAAACTGTACATGAGGGAGGGGGAGAAGGGGAGGAGCCAGGGGCTTTTAGATCTGTACCCGTCAATGGTTTCACGGGCTTTGTTTGCCTCCGTTTCCAGCTTTTGCAGCACGCTGACATATGTGCGAGTAAACTCCGTCCGATCCACCGTTTCCTCATGTGATTGACGCTGGAGAAGGTTTTCTCGGACGTGAATCATGAGATCTAAAAATCGCTTGAAGCTCTCCTCTTCGTGCTTGATAGTATCTGCTGCGGCCACCAGTTTGGAGAATCCATCCACCGTTCTCTTGAGCACGTCGTCCCTCGCGTTCGTTAGGAATTCCATCCAGCTCTGCTCTAATTAACTCGAAGCCTGTAACAGCGATGGTGGCTGCCACAAGATCCGGCGGTGGTGACTCACCGGAGACGGAGAAGAACGATCATGGGGTAGGGGAAGAGAGAGAGAGAGAGAGAGAGAGAGAGAGAGAGGCTTTGAGACGGACTAGAAGGATCTCTCAGTGAAGCGAAAAAGCAGCATGGAAAGGTAGAAGAGAGAAGCTCCGAGTCCAAGAGTGGAAAAATCGGCTCTGGCACCGCGTTTCCATTCCGAGCACCCCGGGTGAAGCTGGAGAAAAAAAAATATACCGTTTAATTTCTATGGC
The DNA here is from genome assembly GCA_039583875.1 of Platanthera guangdongensis. Lineage (NCBI taxonomy): Eukaryota > Viridiplantae > Streptophyta > Magnoliopsida > Asparagales > Orchidaceae > Platanthera > Platanthera guangdongensis. The sequence continues at coordinate 187,571,390 of CM077148.1, forward strand.
CATGGAATTTGCACGCAAGGCTGACCTGGCTTAAAGCTGTTTGGCGGGATTTATTGTCACTTATTTGTTTCCATGAGTTTGTACAAAAAATGTTATTGTCTTATTCATGGGCGGACCCAAGGCTAGACATACCCGGGCACGTGTCCGGGTGTGTTTTTTCGTGTATCCCGCCCGTAGAGAGATATTCAGTTGCAGCAAGAAAACCTAATTCCTGAGCAAGAGCGGGCGACATCACACGATTCATCTTCTTCCTTCTTCTTCAAGGAGACGAGGGCGACGGGTAGGTTTCTCTTCTGAGTTCCTTCGGCATTTCATCTCTCACACAATGGATGCTCAGGTGTCCGACCATTACGTCTGGTCGTTCCTTCAGCAGTTTGGCTTCGGCTCCTCTGTAACTTACTGTAAGTTCCATTCGGTCTTCTCACAGTCCTTTGCAACTCATTGCAAGTCAAACGATGACATTGCATTTGATTTAGATGGAATTCTACAAGTTTCCATTCCAGTATCTCTGAATTTGAGTTGAGTTTCCAGCTACTACAAGTTCCACAAATTTCTTGTCTTTACCCCCTTCCTCTTCTGTTTCAAGTTCGACACCGTGACTCCGACGACTTTTATCCAGCTCTCCTTCTGGGCTCTGCCCGACCCCACTGATGTTTACCTGCTTTTTTCTACGGCCAACATTACGGTATTAGGGTCATCGCCTGTCACTACTCTTCTCATAGTTTGACAGGTCATCCCTCCTAATCCCTCCTAAACTGCAATTTTAGCTTTTAGAATTTTTTTTGTAAAAAATTTGTCTGCATACGGCAATTTTTTCTGCTGGTTTGAAGATTGCAACTTTGGTTCTTATAAAGTATAGTGCTTTCGAGTCTCCGGACTCCTTTTTCTTCCATTTCCAATCCACTCTTTATGTTTCTCTTCCTTGATTTCAAAGAAGCAGTCCGCCGCCGAACTCCTTCGAATAATCAAATTGAAAATTGAGTCCGCCGCAGAGAGCCCTGCGAGGTAAGTGCTGGAAGACATTTCCAGTTTCGGTTAGTTTCTCTCCCTATAAATTTTGTCATTAAACTCATTGTTTTGTAATTTATCTATTCTAATGGAGTTCGACAGAGGGGAATGCCATTAAATTTGTTAAAGATGGTTATGATGTTTCTAATATAACGTTTTACAACCTTTTATATCTAGATATTTATGTAAACCACCAACAATTGATAGAAATTACAACTTAGCAGAACGTCATGACAAGTAATTTCAATAATTATTTTTTGTATGAATTTATTGTGCCCGGGTTATGCTAAAAACCTAGTTTCGCTACTGGTCTTATCAAAATTTTATGTCACAAATTAATTTTTTTTTATAACAGTAGTAACATGTCATATCAAACATACATTCTATGACAATGACGTTTTTGTACAACCTCACCAAAACAAATAAGCTGTGATAAGTCTTCTGTTTATTTCCCGACAAATTAAAGGCTATGGGTCTGTTTGGAACAGCTCTAACGGATTGAAAAGCTGATGTCCGATAGAGCTGTCTTAAAATAGATCTCTGGGGAGCAGTTTTGAAAAGCTGCAGAATGTTTGAGTGTTCTGTGCAGAAGTACGCTTTGAAGAGCGATTTTTTATTTTTAGCTATTTGGAGAAACAACTTTTAGAAACTGTTTTTTAAAAACTAAAATATATAAATATATAAAAATAACTGATAACAAGAGTCTTTTATATAGTTCTAGAAAATAGAAAAAAAAGTATTCCAACATCCGGCGACTGCTTTTTTCAATCCTTCCAATCACATGTTCCAAAATAAATTGATATGAATCAAACTTTTGATAATTTAAATCCTTTATATTTTTAGTAAAAGATGCATCGAATTTTTACCTCTGCGCACTGTATATTTCTTCCGCAATGCTTGTACAACCCCGTGTCCGGCGAGCAAGGTCAACAAGGGCCAAACTGATCAGGCTGAGAGCAGCTCGGCGAGCTCGGCGAGCTCGGCAGCAGCAGGCGAGCTCGGCAACAGCAGGAGCGGGCTGAGGCTCGCGCCCTCGCAGTGGAGCTCGGCAGCAGCTGGCGAGCAAAGCATGCCGAGGTGGCCAGGGGTCCCAGCTCGCCTGGGGGTCAGAGGTACTTTTACTGTTTTACCCCTGCTGGTATGCCGTAGCCCTTCAAAACAGCGGAGTTTGGCTGTTGGCAGACCCAGCCGAGGGTTTTCTGGTATTTTCAGGTCAGTTATTTTGGTTATTGGCAGTCCGGGTTTCAAAAACTATAAATAGGACCCAAGGGGTACCCCTGAAAGCAAGTTTTTTTTCCTTGAAGTCCTCTCCCCCAAATTCTCTAAGTGCTTTCTGAGGGTACCTTAGCTCGGCTTCAGGCTAAGGAGGGGAAGCGCTCTGAGATCTTCCGGGTTGTGGTGGGACCTCCCCGCCGAACCCTTGGGTCTGTTTCTCCTTGTCTTGTTGTTTTTTTTCTTGCAGGAGCGAAGTAGGCGCGAGACCACCCCTTTCCCCAAGGGCGAGCTCCACAGGAAGCCGGGTTCCGGTTTCAACATTTTGGTGCGGTGAGCGTGGAGCGTGGTCAGCACAGAAAAGTTCCCGCGAGTTCAATGACGGGACAAGGATCCGACAGGCTGAGCTCGCCGCCCCCCCCCCCCCCCCCCCCCCGCCTCTCGCAACAGTGGGAATGTTCGAAGTCTTCAGAAGCGAGGTGCTGAATTTGGTCAAGTTCGCACTCGGCACGCGGCCGAGTGCTCGACTCCGGCGAATCAGATCGCGGCGCCGCCCCTCATTGGGCGAGGACGCGCCCGGCAGGCGAGCTGGGAAGGAAGTGGCCGAGGAAGGCCGAGGGTGCGAGCTCCCCGGGCGCGAGCTCTTCCCAGGCTCGGCAGGCCGAGGTCGCTTCGGCGAGCTGGGCTCGCGAGACTCGCCAGCTCGCCCAGTGGGAGGAGGGAGTCCTTTCAGCGAGCTGGTCTCTTCAGCTCCAGTTCCAGATGGGTTCAGGGAGCCTGAGATGTCCTATTACACTGGGAAGGGAGACCCGGTACAGCATGTCCAATGGTTCGAGGACGTGGTCTCCATCCGTCAGATGTCGGACGGATTCAAGTGCAGGCTCTTCGCCATCACACTCCGGGAAAAAGCGAGAGAGGGTTCCACCAGCTGCCGGCCAGCTCCATCTATTGCTTCGAGGACTTGCGCCGAGGATTCATGCTGAGATTCACCACTTCGAAGAAGAGGAAGAAGGAGTCTGAGTCCCTGTTTCACATCAAGCAGGGGGTGAACGAGACGCTGGGGAGCTACGTGGACCGATTCCAGGAGGAGGTTACTCAGGTCCAGGAGATGCCGGGTCATAGTCTGATGATGGCCTTTACCCTGGGCCTGCAGCAGGGATTCTTCCGAATGGAGCTGAAGAGAGTTCCCCCCTTCTCCTATGAGGAGTTGATGGAAAGAGCGGCGAGAGAGGTTGACGGGGAGGCGTCAAACCCGGAGTTTGCAAGGAAATTGGCCAGGTGGGCCACGGAGGAGGAGAGGGAGTCGAAGGGAGGAAGAGGTCAGGAAGAAAGAAGAGGGGAGCCCAGGCAGAGGGAGCAGAGGCAGCTCCAAGGGCAGCAGCAGCCGGGGTGGGGGCGCCAGGAGCCCGACCGTCGGCTAGGCTGGAGGACAGAGTGGCAGGGGCAGGGGCCTCAGAGGGGAAACTTCGGAAGAGGTCACTTCCAGGGGAGGCAAGACCAATTCCACCCCCCAGGTTGGAGGCAGGGCCAGAGGCCCCGGCTCCCCGATCAAGAGGAGGCCATGACCATAGCCTTGGGGGCCAGGAGAGGAGCGTGGAGGAGAAGAAGGAGGGAGGTTAGGGTGGAGTTGCCCTACTGCGACTTCCCATCAGGAAGAAGGGCACGCAACAGCCACATGCCCGGAATTCTTGGAAATGAGGGGGAACAGGGAGCAGCAGCAGCAGCAGGGGGCGCGACAGGAAGTGAGGATCGAGGAGGTCCTGCCTCGGGCGGAGGAGGATCGGTGTGAAGACCGGTGGACGTGGGAACCCGAGGAGGGATCGGGATGATCCACGGGGAGCAGGGATTGAGGCCTCCCGCAAGGCTAGCCTCCACACCATGTACCGGCGAAGCGTCGCCTCTACATCCCAAACCCCGCCACCAGAGGAGAGGATCACCTTTTCCAGGAGTGATCTACCAGACCACGAGGACCCGTTCTGTGATGCGCTGGTCATCAAGACGGCCATCGAGAACTTCACCGTCTCACGGATCCTCGTGGACAACGGAAGTTCCGTCAACGTCGTCTTCAAAAAGGCGTTTGACGCAATGAAGGGAGGCGAGAAGAGTGCTGGCCTCGGATGGCCCCCTGTTCGGGTTTTCAGGAGAAAGGAAGGAGGTAGAAGGAGGAGTCGGACTCCATGTCACCTTGGGGGGCAGTCCCGAAACTGCAAGTTCGTCATTGTGGACGCCCCCAGCAGCTACAGCGCGCCATCTTTGGAAGGCCCCTGATCAGCGCCTTCCGCTGCGTCCCCTCGTCTTTTCATCAATGCTTGAAGTTCAACACCGAGGGGTACAAGTCAGGGTTAGGGGAGACCCAAAGGTGGCGCGGGAGTGTTATGTCACTGCGGTGAACACCATCTCTTGGCAGGAGGGAGGCGAGGAGATGGGGCGAAGGATGGAGGAGGTCGAGGAGGAAGCTGAGGGGGAAGAGTCTGGGAGAGAAGGGCTACGCAGAGGAGGCGGCCGGAGGAAGTTTGGAGGAGGTGACCGAGGTGAGGGTCGAGGAGGAGGCAATGGAGGTAGAGATCCCCGCTCCCGGAGGAAGGGGACGCCGAAGGATGGGCGGAGCAATCCAGGCTGGAGGCAGCTGAGGAGGTGGTGGAGCTGGAGGTGCTCACCCCGAGGAGGAAGGGTGGAAAAGATCCGCGTCAGCGGGGGGCTGACCCCGGAAGACCAGGGCAGGATGCTGGAGTGCATCCAGAAGAACGTGGATATCTTCGCCTGGAACGCCGCGGAGATGCCGGGGGTTGACGCGGATGTGGCCTGCCACTGCCTCAACTTGGACCCGGGAACACGCCCCGTTCAGCAGAAAAAGAGATCCACGGCGGACAAGCTAGCAGAAACCCATCAGGGAGGAGGTGGCGAAACTTCTCAAAGCGGGCTTCGTGTCCGAAATTCAATACCCTGGCTGGGTCTCGAACGTTGTGATGGTCAAAAAGGGAGACGGCCGCTGGCGGTTGTGTATCGATTTTTCCCTTCTTAATAAAGCTTGTCCTAAGGATTGTTACCCCTTGCCTCGGATCGACGCGCTGGTTGACTCAGCCGTCGGTTTTTCTGTAATGAGTTTTTTAGATGCTTTTCAGGTTACCATCAGATCAGGATGCACCCCCGGACATAAGGATGTCTCATTCATCACGGGGGACGGCTGCTACTGCTATAAGATGATGTCGTTCGGGCTGAAGAACGCTGGAGCCACCTACCAAAAAATGATGGATAGGGTCTTCAAGGAGCAGAGAGGGAGGAATCTGGAGGTATATGTAGATGACCTCATGATCAAGAGCCGGGATGTGGACTCCCACCTCCGGGACCTGGAGGAGACCTTCGCCACCCTGCGCAAGTACAAGATGCGATTGAACCCACTAAAATGTGTCTTTGGGGCCAGCAGGGGAAAGTTTCTGGGGCATCTCCTCACCCCGCAGGGGTCGAGCCGAACCCAGACAAGGTCAAGGCCATCTTGGAGCTGGGATCCCCGCGGAGTGCAAAGGAGGTCCAACGGTTGACAGGGAAGCTAGCAGGGCTGAGTCGCTTCCTCTCTCGGGCAGGGGAGAAGTGTTCCCCCTTCTTCAAGACGCTAAGGGGGTGTTCAGAGGTTTGAATGGAGCAGGGAATGTGAAGAGCCTTCCAGGCCCTCAAGGTGCAGTTGACACAGGCTCCGCTGCTCCAAGGACCGAAGGAGGGGGAGGATCTGTTCTTGTATTTGGGGGTCGGGACGGAGGCCTTGAGCTCGGTCCTGGTTCGAGAAGAAGGGAAGAGACAGCTCCCAGTCTATTATGTGAGCCGGGTCTTGAGGAAGGCCGAGCTCCGGTATCCGATCTTGGAGAAGCTTGCGTTCGCCCTAATCATCTCGGCTCGGAGACTACGACCCTACTTCCAGGCACACTCAATCCGAGTGGTGACCGACCATCCCCTCCGCAACATCTTCGAGGGGGTGGAGCATTCAGGCAAATTGGCTAAGTGGTCAGTGGAGATGAGCGAGTTCGACGTCTCCTTCGTCCCTCGGCTCTCGATCAAAGCCCAGGCGATGGCCGACTTCCTTGCTGACTACGTGATTGAAGTGGCGGAAGAAGAACTCACTCGCCCGGCTCCCTGGAAGGTGAAAGTGGATGGAGCATCGGGAAGGCATTCCTTAGGAGTAGGAGTGATCCTAGAAAGCCCCAAGGGACCCGAATCGAGCAAACGGTGGTGGTGCACTTTCCCATTACCAACAACCAGGCCGAGTACGAGGCCGTGATAGCAGGGCTTCGCCTGGCCAGGGAGCTTGGAGTGTCAGATGTGGAGGTCCTCACAGACTCCATGGTAATAGCCTCCCAATCAACGGGGAGTTCGAGGCAAGGGAGCCCACCCTGCGATCGTACTTGGCCAAAGTAAAGGGGATCATTGGAACCTTCCAACTTTCGCCATCCAACATGTGCCCAGGGAAGAGAATGAACAGGCCGATCAGTTGGCTAAGCATGGACCCCAGGTGGGGGGCACCATCACCGACCTGTTCCGCCCCTCCATCGAAGAAGGAGAGCTCATGGAGATCGATCAGCAAGCTTCATGGATGGACCCAGTGGTAGCTTTTCTCTCCGCAGGGGAGTATCCGGAGGGGGTAGACAAGAAGAAGCTGAGACACAAATCAGCATACTACCTCCTCCAGGACGGGCAGCTGTACAGAAAAAACCCTCTCAGGGATGCTGGCCCGCTGCGTAACCGAGGGAGAAGTGCGAAGGATCTTGGAGGAGGTCCACTCCGGGGAATGTGGGAGTCACTCCGGGAGTCGGACCCTGGAAGGAAGGATAGTCAGGCAAGGTTATTTTTGGCCCACCCTGGGCCGGGACGCCGCAGAATTCGCAAGAAGATGTCACAAGTGCCAACTGTTTGCCCCTCTCCAGCTGCAGCCGGCCCAACGGCTCCGTAGTATCACGGCCCCATGGCCCTTCGCAATCTGGGGAATGGATCTGGTTGGGCCGTTTCCCCAAGCCAGTGGTCAGAGGAGGTTCCTCCTAGTGATGATCGACTACTTCTCAAAGTGGATGGAGGTGAAAGCGTTGGCTAAGGTGACCTCCCAGGTGATCAGGAATTTTGTATGGGGGAGATCATCTGTCGCCATGGGCTGCCCCAGGCCATCGTCACAGACAATGGGCCCCAGTTCGCCAGTGCCGAGTTCACCAGCTTTTGCGAACAGCTTGGGATCGATCTCAGGTTCGCCTCGGTTCATCACCCCAGGAGTAACGGACAAGTGGAGGCCGCAAACAAGATCATCGTCAACCTCCTCAAGAAAAAGGTGGAGAACCTGAAAGGGAGCTGGGTGGAGCAGCTCCCCGCGGTTCTTTGGGCCCTGAGGACCACCCCCAACACAGCTACAGGAGAGACCCCTTTCAAACTCTCTCACGGGTGCGAGGCAGTGCTCCGCATTGAATTCGAAGTCCAAACGCCGCGAGTCGTGAGAGCAAAGGAAGGCCGCGAGGAATGGCAAGCCGAGAATGAGGAGGAACTGAGGCTCTCCCTTGACATGGTGGAAGAAGTAAGAGACCTTTCCGTCATCTGACAAGAGGAGGTAAAAAGAAGAATGGCCAAGTACTTTGACAAGCATGTCAGGATCAAGCAGTTCGTGGAGGGGGACTTGGTATTGAAGAAAGTAGATGCAGCAGGGAGGTCAGCATCCGTGGGGAAACTCAATCCCAGCTGGGAGGGACCGTTCATAGTAAAGACGGCCTTGGGATCGGGGGGCTATCGACTCCAAAATGTAGAAGGCGAGACCTTGAGTCTCACCTGGAGTGGTGACGACCTCAAACGCTTTTTTCCCTGAACCATGTAAGCAACACTCTGATTATAATAAATTCTTTCAAGCTCTCTGATATCGTTGCAATTGGCCTGCATGGTGGAATGTGATGTATTATGGACCCCGAGCAGATCCCGCTGTCAGGCTCTCACCTAGCTGACAGGCTGGAAGTCACTCGGTGTCATCCTGGCCTCGAGCAGATCCCGCTGTCAGGCTCTCACCTAGCTGACAGGGCTGGAAGTCACTCGATGGTAGTAGCAATGGACCCCGAGCAGATCCCGCTGTCAGGCTTTCACCTAGCTGACAGGGCTGGAAGTCACTCCGTGTCATCCTTGGCCTCGAGCAGATCCCGCTGTCAGGCTCTCACCTAGCTGACAGAGCTGGAAGTCACTCGATGGTAGTAGCAATGACCCGAGCAGATCCCGCTGTCAGGCTCTCACCTAGCTGACAGGGCTGGAAGTCACTCGGTGTCATCCTTGGCCTCGAGCAGATCCCGCTGTCAGGCTCTCACCTAGCTGACAGGGCTGGAAGTCACTCGATGGTAGTAGCAATGGACCCGAGCAGATCCGCTGTCAGGCTCTCACCTAGCTGACAGGGCTGGAAGTCACTCGGTGTCATCCTTGGCCTCGAGCAGATCCCGCTGTCAGGCTCTCACCTAGCTGACAGGGCTGGAAGTCACTCGATGGTAGTAGCAATGGACCCCGAGCAGATCCCGCTGTCAGGCTCTCACCTAGCTGACAGGGCTGGAAGTCACTCTCGGTGTCATCCTTGGCCTCGAGCAGATCCCGCTGTCAGGCTCTCACCTAGCTGACAGGGCTGGAAGTCACTCGATGGTAGTAGCAATGGACCCCGAGCAGATCCCGCGTCAGGCTCTCACCTAGCTGACAGGGCTGGAAGTCACTCGGTGTCATCCTTGGCCTCGAGCAGATCCCGCTGTCAGGCTCTCACCTAGCTGACAGGGCTGGAAGTCACTCGATGGTAGTAGCAATGGACTCCGAGCAATCCCGCTGTCAGGCTCTCACCTAGCTGACAGGGCTGGAAGTCACTCGGTGTCATCCTTGGTCCTCGAGCAGATCCCGCTGCCAGGCTCTCACCTACTGGCATGGCTGGAAGTCACTCGATGGTGGTATTAGTGGCCCGAGCAGATCCCGCTGTCAGGCTCTCACCTAGCTGACAGGGCTGGAAGTCACTCGATGGTAGTAGCAATGGACCCGAGCAGATCCCGCTGTCAGCTCTCACCTAGCTGACAGGGCTGGAAGTCACTCGGTGTCATCCTTGCCTCGAGCAGATCCCGCTGCCAGGCTCTCACGTAGCTGGCAGGGGCTGGAAGTCACTCGATGTTGGTATTAGTGGACCCCGAGCAGATCCCGCTGTCAGGCTCCCCTAGCTAGCAGAGCCGAGGTCACTCGGTGATGCCGGCCTTGAAGTCGTTGGGAACAGACAGCCAAGGTCTGTGGCAGGGAGCAGGGGAAAGGGTCTGTCAGGGCGAGCTCGGGCTCGGCAAACTCAGCTCGCGTAATCGAGAAGGCAGGCCGGACTGGAGGTCGGCATAGGCGAGTTCGAGCTCATCATTTTCGGCTCGGCATGGGAACGAGCAGGCCGCGAGCCCGGGCCTCGCCAAAGACAAGCCAGACCAGGGCACCTCGCACCCCAGGCCCATCACACTTCGAAAAATTTCTTCTTCAATGGGCAACAACCTGGGGGCTCGC
>CM077148.1:187581621-187687740 GCA_039583875.1 Platanthera guangdongensis
AGCTGACAGGCTGAAGTCACTCGATGGTAGTAGCAATGGACCCCGAGCAGATCCCGCTGTCAGGCTCTCACCTAGCTGACATGGGCTGGAAGTCACTCGGTGTCATCCCTGGCCTCGAGCAGATCCCGCTGTCAGGCTCTCACCTAGCTGACAGGGCTGGAAGTCACTCGATGGTAGTAGCAATGGACCCCGAGCAGATCCCGCTGTCAGGCTTTCACCTAGCTGACAGGGCTGGAAGTCACTCCGTGTCATCCTTGGCCTCGAGCAGATCCCGCTGTCAGGCTCTCACCTAGCTGACAGAGCTGGAAGTCACTCGATGGTAGTAGCAATGGACCCCGAGCAGATCCCGCTGTCAGGCTCTCACCTAGCTGACAGGGCTGGAAGTCACTCGGTGTCATCCTTGGCCTCGAGCAGATCCCGCTGTCAGGCTCTCACCTAGCTGACAGGGCTGGAAGTCACTCGATGGTAGTAGCAATGGACCCCGAGCAGATCCCGCTGTCAGGCTCTCACCTAGCTGACAGGGCTGGAAGTCACTCGGTGTCATCCTTGGCCTCGAGCAGATCCCGCTGTCAGGCTCTCACCTAGCTGACAGGGCTGGAAGTCACTCGATGGTAGTAGCAATGGACCCCGAGCAGATCCCGCTGTCAGGCTCTCACCTAGCTGACAGGGCTGGAAGTCACTCGGTGTCATCCTTGGCCTCGAGCAGATCCCGCTGTCAGGCTCTCACCTAGCTGACAGGGCTGGAAGTCACTCGATGGTAGTAGCAATGGACCCCGAGCAGATCCCGCTGTCAGGCTCTCACCTAGCTGACAGGGCTGGAAGTCACTCGGTGTCATCCTTGGCCTCGAGCAGATCCCGCTGTCAGGCTCTCACCTAGCTGACAGGGCTGGAAGTCACTCGATGGTAGTAGCAATGGACCCCGAGCAGATCCCGCTGTCAGGCTCTCACCTAGCTGACAGGGCTGGAAGTCACTCGGTGTCATCCTTGGCCTCGAGCAGATCCCGCTGCCAGGCTCTCACCTAGCTGGCATGGCTGGAAGTCACTCGATGGTGGTATTAGTGGACCCCGAGCAGATCCCGCTGTCAGGCCTCCCCTAGCTGACAGGGCTGGAAGTCACTCCCCCCGAGCAGATCCCGCTGTCAGGCTCTCACCTAGCTGACAGGGCTGGAAGTCACTCGGTGTCATCCTTGGCCTCGAGCAGATCCCGCTGCCAGGCTCTCACGTAGCTGGCAGGGCTGGAAGTCACTCGATGTGGTATTAGTGGACCCCGAGCAGATCCCGCTGTCAGGCTCCCCTAGCTAGCAGAGCCGGAGGTCACTCGGTGATGCCGGCCTTGAAGTCGTTGGGAACAGGCCAAGGTCTGTGGCAGGGAGCAAGGGGAAAGGGTCCTGTCAGGGCGAGCTCGGGCTCGGCAAACTCAGCTCGGCGTAATCGAGAAGGCAGGCCGGACTGGAGGGCTCGGCATAGGCGAGTTCGAGCTCATCATTTTCGGCTCGGCATGGGAAAGCAGGCCGCGAGCCCGGGCCTCGCCAAAGACAAGCCAGACCAGGGCACCTCGCACCCCAGGCCCATCACACTTCGAAAAATTTCTTCTTCAATGGGCACAACCTGGGTGGCTCGCGTGCGAGTAGAGGTAGGCGGATAGAAGACAGGAGACCGCGCGCGAGTAGTAATGGCGTAATAAGGGCGGAGAGTAACTCGCCGCGAAATCATCTGAGACTCGGCGAACGCTCCAAACACACTTCGCTCACGTGCGTGCTCTCATGATCACTCTGCTCGCAGAACCTGTCCCTGCGAGGTCGCGGGAGAATATACCCACACACATTCATAACACAATGAGCATAGTAAAAAAGAACACCGGTATGATCAAAACACTTTCATTTATTATTTATAAATGTACAGGGAGCTCGCTTCTGCGAGTTGTCAAAAAGAAAAAAGAAAAACAAAAATACAGGGGCGTCAGCTGGCCTCGCCCCCTCCGCCGGACTGGTCCTCGCCGTCGCCCGAGCGGTCCTGGAAGCTCTTCCCGAACATAGCGTCCAGGCTATCCTCCTTCTCGCTGGGCGGCGTCGCCGGAAACAGACTCGGCATCAGGTCCCGAGCTGAGATCTCCCCGCATCCTTCCACCAGCACCCCTGAGTCCTTCATCATCGCGAGGGTGCACTCGGCGGTCTGAATGGAGTTGATCCGCAGTCTCTCAACGAGGTCCGCCTCGCCGAAGATGCGCGGGCACTTGTAGGGGAGAGTGGGATCGATGTCGTGCCCCGGGAAGAAGATCTCCGCCTGGCGACGCACTTCGCCGAGAAGGTGCTGGTTCTCCCCCTTCAGCTTCGCGTTCGCGCTCTCCAACTCGCCAAGGTGTGCGCGCAGTTGGACGATCTCCTCCCCTCGCTCGACGTCGCGAGCCTGGAGCTCCCCAGCAGCGTCAGCATCCACGGCCAGCTGCGCGCACAGGCGGCCGTTCTCCTCCTCTAGCTCAGTGTTGCGAGCCTGGAGCTCGCCCGCCGCCTTGGCATCCTGGAAAAAAGCTCACTTAGCAGCAGCACAAGAACTTTCCAAGTAAAAGAGAGTGGTGTGTGACACTTACCAGCCCGCCGGCAGTCTTAGCGAGAAGGCTGTCCGCGATACCGAGCCGCCTCGCCTGATCAGCGACCTGCTCCTTGGCAAGGTCGCGAGCTTGCTCGGCCTTCTCGAGCTGGTGACTGAGGGCGAAGCTGCGGCACGCCAGCATGTGGTGCAGCTCCAGAGTCCGCAGGTGGGACTGCAGGCCCTCATGGCCGAGCTGCCGGAGGGTCGCCCTCTTGTAAGCCTCGGCATCCTCCCGGCCATAGAGGCCAAAGCCGAGGGCGTAGGCGTGACCGGTGGCGGGTTCGCGGTCGTGCCAGGATGGGTGCAGGGTGGAGACGGAGACGCGATGAGCGAGCTCGTCCGACTGCAGCATGGGCTCGCCCGCGGAATCCTTCCAGCGCGCGCCGAAGTTGAAGAGGGGGTACTGTTTCGGCGGCGCGCGCTCGCGGGCAGCCCTCTTCGCCGAGGGAGGAGGGGAGATCGCAGCCGAGGAAGAGGGGGCCTTGCCACCCTTTCTGCCCTTGCTGGTAGTCTCCTTCAGCGGGCTCCCCGGAGACACGTCGGGAGGAGTCTCCGACGAGCTGATGTACTTGGGGCTGGACTGATGTTGTTGTTGTTGTTGCCCCCGCGGAGCCAGCAAGGCTCTCCGCATCTTCTTCACCTGACGGGGGCCGGATGGCGGGTTCGACCCCGCGTCCTCAGGTCGCCTCTTGCTGGAAGAGGGCTGCGAGGAGAGCGCCTCGTCTCGGCAGGCCGCTGCCGCTGCCCTCTCGCGAGCAAGAGGGTCAGTATCAAGCCCCGGTCCGCAAAAGGCGGGTTCGCGGGGATTATTCGCTCCCCTGCAGAAAAATACTTGGGAAGGTTAGAAAACTCAGGGATGATAATGTGTCGAGTCCGCGAGTAGGCGAGCTCGGCAAGAGGAAGGAAGCATACCTTCGCCGGGCAGAACCGGGGGGAGCGCGTCGAGGCCCCTCCGTAGGAAGGCGACCTCGAAATCTTTGTGGAGGAAGAATTTGTGGAGCTCGGCGTCGTTGCCGGACACGGCCGGCGGGCGGTACACCTCCTCGCCTTTCTGTTGCGGCGAGTAGGGGATGTTGCCGAGATCGCCCTTGATAAAGGCGATCTTGGTCATCCAGGTGTGGTGCTTGTTCGCGATCTCGCGAACTTTGATCAAGGAGCCGCCGAAGTAGGCGACCCCGTCCGTCGTCGCCTTGTAGGAGAAGAGTTTCCTGAACACCGTCAGGTTAAACTCGATCCTCTCCCGCCGGAGATAGCTCGCGAACGCCACCATCATGGCGATGGCGTTCGAGTTCAGTTGCGCGGGGACGGCCCCGTAGTATTTCAGGATCTGCCGGATCTCCGGCCACAAGGGAAGTCGCAGCCCCACCTCGAAGTGCGAGATGGGGAATGCGAGTTCGTTCTCATAGAACGTGTTGATTGCCTCGCCCGGCCCCGGCCTGCGCGCCTCAAAGCCCGGCGGCACATACAGGGCCTTGAATTCAGCGAGCTCCTCCTCGCTGGTGTGGCCGTCAAAGAAGCAATAATCCGCGAAGTGCTGCGCGCACTTGGAGCGGCCATCAGCGTCCGGATTAGTCTTGCCCATGTTCGCAGGAAAGAAGCAAAGCGCAGCGCGAGCAGAAGAAGGAAAAAAGCAGGAAGGGAAGCAGAGCAATAAAGACAGTACGTGGGTGGGTGAAAGGGGGGGGGGGGCTATTTATAGAAAAGAGAATCTGAGGCAGGCTGTCACATCGGAGCATCTCGCCACCTCAGCTCGCCACCCCAGCTCACCACCCCAGCTCGCCGGCTTCCGGCGCATCCTCACTGAGGCTAAGTCAAAACATTACAGCTTTTTATTTAAATAACAAATGAAAATGTTCTAAAAATTATTCACCCCAGCAGGGGAAAGTTCGAAACAGAAAACAAGGCGCGCGAGCAGGAGGGCACCAGGATACGAGTGCCGGTCGGCTCGGCAGGGGAGCCCGCAAATTTACCTACCCGGCCTCGCGATCCCCGCCCCCCAAGCTGCCGCGTGCGGAGAAGCTCGCGGATCCTCCCAGAGTTCCTTTGCGCGACTAAGAGACCGTCATCTATCTCATCCAGGAGTCGGGAAGGAGACATCAACTCGCCAGGTCGGCCGAGGCGCACCTCCTCAGCAAGGCGCGCATAGTCGCGCTGCAACGTCTCGTTGACTCCTTGCACCTCGCGCAGACCACCCACCAGCTTCTTGAGGAGCTTGACCTCCCTCCTCATCAGCTCGCCTTGATCCACCTCTGGGCCCAGGTAAGAGTCCAGTGAGCTCGGAGACGGGAGGGGAGAGTGACGAGCTGCCCGCGAGGACTCCTCGGCAGCCGATTGACTGGGAAGGGCTGTAAAGGCAGATATCAGAAGAGCAAAAGCGGGTGAAGCACAGAGTTGCGAGGCAGACCTGAAGAGCTCGGCAACTCAAAGGAGAGGCGAGGAGGGATGAACCTCAGGTCCTTCCCGCGACCCGGGCCGCGAGCCCCCGGCGAGACGGGCTCGAAGCCCGGGACAGGAATGGACCCCAGGCCCCCCCCCCCCCCGGCGGACGCGTCAGTTTGCCGAGGAGGGGAGCCAGGTGGTGAAGCTGGCCTCTGCGAACTCACAGGCAGAATCCCGAAGAGGAGCGGCGGATCCCGTGGATGGTTGTCCGGGGGCGAGAGTTGTGAAGTGGCGAGCGTGACCTCGCCTCGCGGCGTAGGGACCCGCGGCGCGGTCCCCTCGTCATCTGGAAGGCCGCCCTGATCGTCACCAACAACAACGACCTCCCTATCATTCTCCAGAATGGTTCGAGTCGAAGAGCCGGTCTCGCGGACCAAAGTGGCCCTCAGGTCGTGGAAGATGGGCTCAGCCGCCTCGAGAAATGGCCTTGACCTCTTGGAGCCCGGCTCGGCGGGATCAATTTGAGGGACCTTTGCGGGGACCGCCGTCAGCGCGGCAATGCGAGCCTCGGAAGCCCGGCGAGCTCGATCTACGCGCTCTTGAATCTCCTTAGGAAGGGGCATCTTGGCAAGGCAGCAGGTGGAATGGCAAGAGCCAGGTAACAGAGCAGGTGCATATATATATAGCCGCAGGTGGCCCCCACCATAAGATTCCCTTCAACTCGCCAGCCGGAGCTCGCCGCACACTTCGGGTTGGATGTTTCTTTCCGAGCTTTTTGGCAAGCTCGAAAAGAGCGGGGATTGTGTACAACCCCGTGTCCGGCGAGCAAGGTCAACAAGGGCCAAACTGATCAGGCTGAGAGCAGCTCGGCGAGCTCGGCAGCAGCAGGCGAGCTCGGCAACAGCAGGAGCGGGCTGAGGCTCGCGCCCTCGCAGTGGAGCTCGGCAGCAGCTGGCGAGCAAAGCATGCCGAGGTGGCCAGGGGTCCCAGCTCGCCTGGGGGTCAGAGGTACTTTTTACTGTTTTAACCCCTGCTGGTCTGCCGGTAGCCCTTCAAAACAGCGGAGTTTGGCTGTTGGCAGACCCAGCCGAGGGTTTTCTGGTATTTTCAGGTCAGTTATTTTGGTTATTGGCAGTCCGGGTTTCAAAAACTATAAATAGGACCCAAGGGGTACCCATGAAAGCAAGTTTTTCCCTTGAAGTCCTCTCCCCAAATTCTCTAAGTGCTTTCTGAGGGTACCTTAGCTCGGCTTCAGGCTAAGGAGGGGAAGCGCTCTGAGATCTTCCGGGTTTGTGGTGGGACCTCCCCGCCGAGCCCTTGGGTCTGTTTCTCCTTGTCTTGTTGTTTTTTCTTGCAGGCGCGAGACCACCCCTTTCCCCAAGGGCGAGCTCCACAGGAAGCCGGGTTCCGGTTTCAACAATGCTATCTCGTACTGTAGACATATGTTCTGCTCTAGCAGCATCACATATATTGCCTTCAATATCATCCTCTGTCGCAGGGTCTTCATCCTCTGAGGGAACAAAAGAAGACTCTAAAGCATATGTTTCTGAAAAGCTCTTTTCCAGCCGTCAGGGTTGTTATTGCCGCTGTTTGGGACAACTCTTAATGAAATCGCTTTTCGAAGAGCCGCTTTAATTGCTAGTATAAAGCTTAAGAGAATCTCTCTAAAGCATTCGCATAATTATGGATGCTCCATTTAGTGGGGGAAGAGAGAAATGTCACTCATCCATTATTATTATTATTATTATTTATTTTAATTATTTGAATGTTTTTTTATTTGAACACTATAATAATTTATAATTTTGTAATCAGAAATATAATATTTCACTTATAACATATAATATATCAATAAAATTATTTTATAGAGATCTAAAAAATGAGACTAATATAGAATATCTTTTTGTTGTTGGGCATCCGATTTTTTTCTGATCCGGAGAATAACACCGTCTTAGCTTGGAACTAGATTGGGCGCGCGAACAATCAATGAAAAATAGCAGTAAATGACAAGACTTTTTTAACGTGAAAAAACCGAAAGAGGTGAAAAATCATGTGGTCGAATCTGTGTCCTTCATATTGTTATTGGTTTTACTATTCTTATGAGTTTCAAATAAGTATAACAGTTCGGCCACGAAAAAATTTGTAGTCATTTTTAATAGAAGTCGGCTAAGTAATAAACAACATCATAATTTTTTTCAAGATTTTATAATAAGTAAGAGTAACACTTTGTGCTAAGTTGGCAAGCAAACAGGACGAATACAAGACATTAATACCATTGATCGATGCTAGTAAACTGAAATATGTGTGACATCCACAAGTCATACGATGTTACTAGCTATCTCGAGAATAATTGTTGGCTCACCACGATATCTTAAATAGTATCATGCGTATGTTGTTGACAGTTCTTTCATTGTCAATGCATACAATTTAGACTTCCAACATCCATAGAAATCCTAATTCTTCACATTTCTATCATGCAATATCATTGACATTAAGATATCTCAAATTTTCATTTTTGTACACTTGTGCAAATGTCTTACAAAATCTTTTCAAACATTAAATCACAGTTGACTCATTAATTCGACGGAATGATCTACAACAGGAATTCCAACATTCTTTTCGCAGGATTTGGCTTCATGATGGAGGATGCGGATCTAATATCAAAGAATGCTATCACCGGAATAGGTTTATCCCATTTTCCTGTGAAAATGTGGATCTTTGCAGAATGGGTTGGTTGACAAAGAAAGTTGTCACTGGTTGTGGTGGTATAAATATTATCAAAAACAATGATATCTTCGTCAAATTCAACAGATGAGTCTGATATACCTGCTCCCAAGGGAAGAATTGTGTCCGGTCCAGCTTCATCATCTTTATTTATCTCAATTATCAACTGATGTTCTATATGCCAACATAAAAAATTGTTGATATATTTTTTTGTAAAGTTGACAGTCGAAGCATTGTATTTTTATTTACTTACACATTACTTTCTCTTCATCAATCAAGCTGTATATGAATTCTTAGTCTTTGTTTTTATCACCAACATTCGATTCTTATCTACTCACATATCATTTTCTCCTCATCAATCAAGTCATATATGATTTTCGAGGATTTGTTTAATTATTTATATATATATATATATTAAAAAATATATAATGTTCTCAAAATATGAAAAACATGATTGGAGTTGAACAACCAAGTTCTCCTAATTAGGAGAACCTAGCAAATGAGATAGACTTGACTTTGCTGAGTAACATTTTTTAGCATGTCTTTTCCCCTTGTTTCGACTTTCTTGCTTTTATAGATGTTTTGCGGCTTAATTCTGAAACCTCTTTCTACATACTTCTTTCCCCCTATTTTATTATTTCTTAAGTTGATTTTAGTTTGAAAAATCTCATCTTAGGTTTTTGCGTCTCTTAAGAGCAAATCCTCGTGAGATTATAATGAGCTCATAAAATCTATGATTGTGAGGGTATCAAAATTGTGGGCTTCTAAAATTGTAGACACAACATGCTTATGATTTTTTTGACATTGATCTAATTATTTTTTTCAACAATTTATTGTTCTTCAATAACTCCTCTCGGGATTATGATTTGATTAACACAGCTTATTATTTTATCAAAAAATAAAAATATATAGATAGTAGTCGATATGATTCTCCTCAATTGAACATCTACACTAAGTAATGAAAGTACAGAGGGAAAATTAGTCATAAGTAAACTTAAGGAAAAACATTTTTTAGCGAAATCCATGAAAGTTTATTGGCTTTGTAGGCTCTACAGATGACATCCTTGAATTCTAATAGACAAGGAGAAAATATAAGTTTTCAAGGCTGGTGAACTCTCAAAACAGTGACGAAAGTGCGCAATTTTCATGGACATGTAACATATTATTGTAAGATCGTGCATATTTTACAAGATTTGAAGCTCCTATAACAATTTGTACGAAGAAGGAAAAGTTTAATCAGGATAAAGTGTTGATCAGAAACTGCACACAGGAGAATCACAAAATGTTGTGAAGGATCTTACCACCGGAAAAGATGAACATTAGTCGGCAGCGTGCCTGATACCGGATCTGCGTCGATAGAGCCCAGTATTTGTGTCGGGGAAGAATTAGGAGGAGAGATCGAGATGACAAATCGAGCAAATGACCAGCCATCGAAGAACATATCTTACGGATGAGATGTCGGGCGGAGAAGATCGCCGGCGTTGGCCTACTGGCAGGCGTGGATGTCAGAGAAGAAGCACGTGCTGCGGCTAGGGCACGGGAGAAAAATCGGGGAACAGGAAAGAGGCAAAAATCTCGCCTGACGGTGTTTTTGACGATTCGTGATGCCGCCACTATTCCACCGCACCCTTAATTTTTTTGTTTGGCGTTGTTTCCTGTGCCGCAACGGTGTGCAGCACCCCTGCCACTTTTCCAAACAGAGCCTAAAGGGCGATGTGGATCCTACTGCCCTTTAGGCTCTGTTTGGTGGTCGTACCCCCCCAAACATAAGTAAAAGATGACAAAGGCACATGACGGTCCGCTCGACCAAGAGCATTGTGTACAACCCCGTATTCGCGAAGAGTGGGCCCAAAACAAGGTAAGCAAGTTTTTAAGCTTTTTGGGAGTTTTGCACTCCTCGGGGCCAATTTTTGGTGAACTTGAAAGACATACTAGTAGGGGGAGAAAATATTTCTCCCCCCAAGGCGCTCTTGGCAAGCCGCCACAAGCCGCCGCAAACCGCCTCAGGCCGCCAGGCCGCAAGCCGCCCAGGCCGCCAGGCCGCAAGCCGCCCAGGCCGCCCAGGCCGCCAGGCCGCAAGCCGCCTCAGGCCGCCAGGTCGCAGGCCGCCAGTATTTCGAACTCTTGGCGGCCTAGCGGGGCGAGACCGGTCAGGGGCCAGGGTCTCGCCCCCGCCTCTTCTTGCTTGGCGGCCTAGCGGGGCGAGACCGGCCGGGGGCCAGGGTCTCGCCCCCGCCTCTTCTTGCTCGGCGGCCTAGCGGGGCGAGACCGGCCGGGGGCCAGGGTCTCGCCCCCGCCTCTTCTTGCTCGGCGGCCTAGCGGGGCGAGACCGGCCGGGGGCCAGGGTCTCGCCCCCGCCTCTTCTTGCTCGGCGGCCTAGCGGGGCAAGACCGGCCGGGGGCCAGGGTCTCGCCCCCGCCTCTTCTTGCTCGGCGGCCTAGCGGGGCGAGACCGCCGGGGGCCAGGGTCTCGCCCCCGCCTCTTCTTGCTCGGCGGCCTAGCGGGGCGAGACCGGCCGGGGGCCGCGGTCTCGCCCTTGCCCCCCTGTAGTTTTACCTTATTGCCCTCGGGGGGGGGGGGGGGAATTCCCCCTTTACCCCCCGGCGTGGCTGTTTTCTATTGGCCCAAGGCTTTTCGGGCGTGAGGGTATCTCGGTCATTTTGGTCCAAGGGGTTTTGGAAAACTATAAATAGACCCCCTTGGGTGCCTTGGAGAGGGACTTGATCTTCTTCTTCTTGCTTGCTCCTCCCTTGACTTCTTCTTGGTAGAGTTGAGAGAGCTCCTCCAAGGCACCCTAGCTCGAGCATTGGCTAGGGAGGGGAAGAGCTCAGGTAGCCTTCCGGGTGTGAGGTGGGACCTCCGCGCTAGAGCCGAGGGTCTATTCCTAGCTTCTTGATCCTTTGGTCCGTGACGTTCTCTCGAGTGTAGTAGGTGTGAGGTCACCCCTTCCCCGAGGGACGAACTCCACGAGAGACCAGGTTTCTGGTTTCAACATTTTGGTGCGGTGAGCGTGGAGAGTGACCAGCACAGAAGATCTCGGGAGAGTGTCATGACGGGAGGTCAAGGAGGTAGTGATGATCTCGGCGAGCTCCCCACCCCGGGACCCTTTGTGGGGAGGCAAGAGTTCATGGCCTCCATCCAAGGCATCATGGAGATGCTGCGAAGCATTGCTCCTCAGGGTGGCAGCTCCACCCCGACCCCCCAGGAGCTAGCTCCCCCCCTCGAGGAGTCGACTCCCAGGGGTCTAGGCGAGATGACCCCAGCAGGGGGAGAAGGAAGTGTCCCAGGAAGAAGGCCAGGGAAGGAGAGGATGTGCGATGGGGTCGAGCGAGACCTCACCGGCCGGGAGCTGTTCTCCAGCCCGGCGAGTGCCAACCTTCAAGGCGAGCAGGTCGCGCGAGCGGAGGTGGCGAGACCACCCCTTAGGGGGTCACCCTTCAGCGAGCTAATCATCTCAGCTCCCGTTCCCGAGGGGTTCAGAGAGCCAGACATGGCTTACTATTCCGGGAAGGATGACCCTGTTCAGCATCTGTAGTGGTTCGAGGATGCCGTCTCCATCAGGCCGATGACGGACGCCTTCAAGTGTCGCCTCTTTGCGATCACGTTGAAGGAGAAGGCAAGGGACTGGTTCCATCAACTCCCTCCGAGGTCGATCTATGGGTTCGAGGACCTGAGCCGAATCTTCCAGCTTCGCTTCTCCACCTCCAAGAAGCGGAAGAGGAGTCCTGAGTCCATCTTTTTGATAAGGCAGGGGGCCGAGGAGTCGCTGGCCCGCTACGTAGATAGGTTCCAAGAGGAGATCTTAGAGGTCCAGGAGATGCCAGGGTATGCTCTCCAGATGGCCTTCACCGTTGGGTTGAAGGAGGGCTTCTTCAAGATGAGCTTGACCCGGAAGGCCCCCCTTTCCTTCGAGGAGCTGATGGAAAGGGCGGCAGAGGAGATTGCCATGGAGGCAGCCAACCCGGCGTTTGTCAAGAAATTGGCAAAGCTGACAGAGACAGAGGAAAAGGAGCAAGGTGGCTCGAAGCCCCAGGAGGGAAGAAGGAGAGAGGAGCGGAGAGCTCAGGAGGGTCCAGAGCCAGGTTGGAGGCAGCAGGGAGGACCCACTCAGGGCCCGGGAAGAGGCTACGCCCATGATGGGGGAAACTTTCATGGGGGCCAAGGAAGGTTCAACTTCCAGAGGCAAGCCCCTAGGCAACTCCTACCCCCACCACAACAAGCGATGAAAATTGGTCGAAGGGAGAGGAGGAACCGCACGGGAAGGAAAAGAGTCAGAGTAGAGTTACCCTACTGTGAGTTCCACCAGGAGGAAGGCCACGCGACATCAACTTGCCCCGAATTTCTGGAGTTGAGAAGGACAAGAGCTCCAGCACCGCAACCGCATCAGCCTCAACAAGCGCAAGACCCGGTGCGGATTGAAGAAGTCCGACCCGAGGCAGCAGAGGAGAGATGTGAGGACAGGGTTGATGTGGGCACCCGGGGAAGGATCGGATGATTCGCGGGGGAAGAGGGAGGTAAGAGAGAAGTGAATCATCTTTTTTGTAATGAGCTTAGCTTGCGTTGTATTGGCTATGATTAATGGTAGAAACCACCGAAAAATATTTGTGGTCCATGGAAAGTCCCTTAGCTCCGAGATGGATTCCGCTGCCAGGCTCTCACTAGCTGGCAGGGCAGGTTGATCTCTCGTGGAGGCTAAGTCCCTTAGCTCCGAGATGGATTCCGCTGTCAGGCTCTCACTAGCTGGCAGGGCAGGTTGATCTCTCGTGGATGCCAAGTCCCTTAGCTCCGAGATGGATTCCGCTGTCAGGCTCCCACTAGCTGGCAGGGCAGGTTGATCTCTCGTGGAGGCTAAGTCCCTTAGCTCCGAGATGGATTCCGCCGCCAGGCTCCCACTAGCTGGCTGGGTAGGTTGATCTCTCGTGGTAGCCCAAGTCCTTAGCTCCGATGACGACTCCGCTGCCAGGCTCCCACTAGCTGGCAGGGTCGGTGGTACCTCTCGTGGAGAGTAAGTTCCTTTGCTCCGAGGTGGTCCCGTTGCCAGGCTCCCACTAGCTGGCAGGATCGGTGGTACCTCTCGTGAAGACCAAGTGTTTTCACCCAGAGGAGGTCTCGCCACCCAGGCTCCCATAGCTGGCATGGCAGGTTGACCCCGAGGGGAAGTTACACTCCGCGAATACGTTGGGTTGGATGTTTCTTTCCGAGCTTGTGCCAACCTCGAAAAGAGCGGGGATTATGTACAACCCCGTATTCGCGAAGAGTGGGCCCAAAACAAGGTAAGCAAGTTTTTAAGCTTTTTGGGAGTTTTGCACTCCTCGGGGCCAATTTTTGGTGAACTTGAAAGACATACTAGTAGGGGGAGAAAATATTTCTCCCCCAAGGCGCTCTTGGCAAGCCGCCACAAGCCGCCGCAAACCGCCTCAGGCCGCCAGGCCGCAAGCCGCCCAGGCCGCCAGGCCGCAAGCCGCCTCAGGCCGCCAGGTCGCAGGCCGCCAGTATTTCGAACTCTTGGCGGCCTAGCGGGGCGAGACCGGCCAGGGGCCAGGGTCTCGCCCCCGCCTCTTCTTGCTTGGCGGCCTAGCGGGGCGAGACCGGCCGGGGGCCAGGGTCTCGCCCCCGCCTCTTCTTGCTCGGCGGCCTAGCGGGGCGAGACCGGCCGGGGGCCAGGGTCTCGCCCCCGCCTCTTCTTGCTCGGCGGCCTAGCGGGGCGAGACCGGCCGGGGGCCAGGGTCTCGCCCCCGCCTCTTCTTGCTCGGCGGCCTAGCAGGGCGAGACCGGCCGGGGGCCAGGGTCTCGCCCCCGCCTCTTCTTGCTCGGCGGCCTAGCGGGGCGAGACCGGCCGGGGCCAGGGTCTCGCCCCCGCCTCTTCTTGCTCGGCGGCCTAGCGGGGCGAGACCGGCCGGGGGCCGCGGTCTCGCCCTTGCCCCCCTGTAGTTTTACCTTATTGCCCTCGGGGGGGGGGGGGGGGGGGGAATTC
This sequence comes from Platanthera guangdongensis, assembly GCA_039583875.1. Classification (NCBI taxonomy): domain Eukaryota; kingdom Viridiplantae; phylum Streptophyta; class Magnoliopsida; order Asparagales; family Orchidaceae; genus Platanthera; species Platanthera guangdongensis. Next base: position 187,595,285 of record CM077148.1, read on the forward strand.
CCCCTTTACCCCCGGCGTGGCTGTTTTCTATTGGCCCAAGGCTTTTCGGGCGTGAGGGTATCTCGGTCATTTTGGTCCAAGGGGTTTTGGAAAACTATAAATAGACCCCCTTGGGTGCCTTGGAGAGGGACTTGATCTTCTTCTTCTTGCTTGCTCCTCCCTTGACTTCTTCTTGGTAGAGTTGAGAGAGCTCCTCCAAGGCATCCTAGCTCGAGCATTGGCTAGGGAGGGGAAGAGCTCAGGTAGCCTTCCGGGTGTGAGGTGGGACCTCCGCGCTAGAGCCGAGGGTCTATTCCTAGCTTCTTGATCCTTTGGTCCGTGACGTTCTCTCGAGTGTAGTAGGTGTGAGGTCACCCCTTCCCCGAGGGACGAACTCCACGAGAGACCAGGTTTCTGGTTTCAACACATTGGGCTACGGGAAATTTTACCATCCGAGTCCCAGACGACGTCCATGACTATCTTGGGATACAATAGAAGCTTAAACAGGTGCAAATTGCTCGCGAGATATAATAGGCGTGAGATACAAATTTGATTGTTACCGACAAAGCTCGTGTGGCATGCTGCGATTGGTCTCGGTCACCGTCCGAGTCCCGGACTGTAAAATTGAATCCGGATTCTCTGGAGGTCGTGCGGAAACTTCAGGTGAATTTTGCGCAATCTCGCTCGTCCGATTGAAATCCAAGAGAAGAGTATTTTATAATTTTTAATATTTTAACTTTTTTTTTTTTTTAGCATGGTGAGAAGTCCACGCGTCCATTCGGCTTGGGCTACCACCGTACCACTACCACGCGTGTTGGTTACCCGCCGGGCCGGGACGGGCGCCAAAACGAAGAGCTCAAACGCTGTCCCAAACAAATCCAAATCTCCGCGCACAGTCGTGGTTCGATCAACAGATGCAATAAGTGTTTTTTTAGAGATGGGAGAATCGGAAAAGACGGAAGAGGCGGAGGAGATGGCCGAGCTGCTCCGGGATCGCTTCCGCCTCTCAGTCATAACCATTGCCGAGGCCGAAGGCACGTCGGCTTGTTGTCTTCTTTCTCGCCCTAATCCCCCGCTCCCCCTCTTCTCCACAATAACTATCCATTCTATTCGAAACAGCTAAACGACACGGGATGGAGATCAAGGAGCCCGTTGTGGCGTGCATTTCCGATCTGGCTTTCAAGTTCGCCGGTGTGCTCCAAAACCCTTACGATTCCAGCACTGTTTTTATTCTTATTTGCTTGCATCAATTTTCTTCGTCTTCTCTGTTCAGATTGCCCTTTTTGATATTTTGAGCGATTGCTTGTATGGAATATAAATATTAGCAATCTTCCGTTGCTTGGTTCAGTTTTAAGTTTTCTAATTTTTCCCAATGTTTAAATCCTTCTGCACTTTAAAAAAAAACTGTGGTCTTGTTCCCAAATTTCAATTGGGCATTATAATCATGTTAGGTTTATAAATATCATAATTTAGATGGACGAAGCTCTTTGTAAATTGTAATGCACTAAAACACAACGAAGTAAGCCGTGGTTTTTAATTTTAAAAGCAGATGTGAGAAACCGTGATTTGGTTGCATTAGCCTGGAGAATGCTGATTGAAACTGGGGCTTGCTATTTTGGAGGCAAGAGGAAGGTTTTCCCTCAGCTCCTACTGGGGCAAGCGATTGAGAAGAACTGGTAGAGCAGGCCATCAGAATAAGGTGTCGAGGTCGACAGTTGCCCGTCGGGGTCGTTGAGATTGTTTTTAAGGAGACATGACCATCAGAGTTGAGTCTGTGTTGTCGACCGCCATAAGTGACGCGATGGAGGAGTTTCGGCGCCAATTTTGTCGATGTTAGAGTTGAATGCTGTGTGCGATGCTACCCACGAGAGGCAGATCTTGTTTTGCTAGGTGGAGTCGCTGGAATGAAGGAGTGCATGGATGAGAACTGTTCGGCTGATAGAGAAGAACAAAAGAGGTTTTGCTTTTCTCTGAATAAAAGCCTCGTACAATGTGGAGGATTCATTTTAGGCGGGAATTGATTTGTTATCACATTATTACAAATGATGAGTTCCCTAAAAAATTCGAAGTGGTTGGATTGGATTAATAAGACACCGACCACGTCCGACTCGCCAAAACGATTTCAACAAGCCGAATTTCATGTGATTATGGCTCTGTTTGACCTCTCAAATGACATCCTGAGTTGTTCACGGGGAAGCCAACCCGGCTTGAACTGGCCTAGCCCAGGCCGGACTCCCCCTCCCTCACAGTTGGGCAGAAACCGTAACCTGAAGAAATTAAGTCTGAGATATTTGAGCCCATTTCGGCCGCCAATTGGGGACCTGAGAGTACTGGGAGAGTTGCCCAGCCCAGCGCACCCCCCGTTTCTACAGGCGACCTCCCGCTTCCTCTCTCTCATCTTCCTCCCCCCAAAAAGCCCAAATGATCATTAATGAGGAGGAATATTTGAAACTTTGTGAACTCGTATCTCCCTAACCGCTTTGCGAAATTTCTATGCGAAAGTGGAACTGAATTGCTCTCGAAAAATGCTATAGGCCATTCAATCAAATATTTTGGTGGAGTTTTAGCAGGACAGCCAGGTCACCCGAACGCCCCTTTCGCCGGTGATTGTCGTAGCTTCGTACCTCCGATCGAGAAACAGTTGCAACCAGAGGACTTTGAAATAAGCAACACGTTCATTGAAAGTTTCGATCCATTGATTAAACTACTTATTTGACTTTTTATCATATTTTGGCGATTGTTATAAGCACTACAACTTTGACTACACCCAAAATATCCTATTTTTTCGGTTGCTTATTTTTTTTATCGCATTGCAACAAAGACCCCACTATAAGACATGATTTACTTATGCATTAGTGAGATTATGACAAAAGATAGGGCACAATGGCGACAAAGGATCCATATAGCCGACCCAATTATAGTGGGATAAAGACTTGAGTGTTGAGAGTTGTTGAGTATTGCAACAGAGACCGCCCCTGGTATTGTGATAAGGCTGCGGGAGGTGGTGGGACCTAGGATTTGGGGGAGGGATCACAATCTCGTCGCATGGGAGTTACACGATTGGGTGTGAGTTGTAGAATTCTAGCGGGTGCTTAGGGATCTAAGGATTAGGAGCCGAGAAGAAGGTTTTGCTTACTCCCACTTCACTAATGGCGGGCTAAGGGAGTTTGCCGAGAACGCTTTATTCGTTAAGTTTGATAGTGGAATGGGTTCTGAAGGAAGCAATGGTGATCTTAGATCGAAGCTACCGGTGGAGAATGTGCGAACTGGTCTTCAAGTTAATGATCAGCATCCTGAGAAAAAAAAGCTCTTTTCTCTTGAGGATGTTGAGCCAATCACCAATTCTCATATGAATGATATCATTAATGAGCAGATTGAGACAACTAAAGTTAAGAAGGATATAATTTTCTCTCCAATCAGTGCCTCCCTTCACACATAAAATAACAATGGTGATGTTCATGAAGTGAATGTTGATGTTGAAACTGAAGAAGATACATTTCTCTCTTCAAAGTTCCACTTTTTAAAGAACCCAATGGATAAGAAATGAGAGAAAACAATTGGAATGGTGTCTAGTCAGATGCTGCACTAGTGTAAACTTACTTTCGCAAGGTCATGGTAGAGAAATACTGTCAGAGTTGTTAGGGCACCTCCGCTCAAGTTATTCTACGAATACTCCATCAGACTTTGGAATGAGTATTTATACTACCTCCAGCGTAGAACCCTGACCTAGGTGGACAAGAAACCCACGGGTCGCTATCGAGTCGTTCTTGACACATACGGACATACACAAATTATTCAACAAAAGTCTGGTGATGAAAATTTAGGAAGGGAGAATCCTGAGAATGGCGCAATTGGAGATGAGGCTTCCTTTTGCAGATCATGTGTAGAGGACTTTGTAAGAGAGGAAGATAGTTTAAGCATGAAGTTGAGGAAATACAAATTGAAAGCTTTGTTGAAATCAAGGAAAATGATGGTGCAAAAACTATGGCAATGCAAATTCGTTGTTGGCAGAAGATGGATCTGTGTATTTCGACGTTGCAAGTGAAAATGAAGCGGCTTCAAGGTGGCGTATTTACTTTGCTTAGAATTTTTTAATTTTCTAGAAGTTTGTTTGCCGATAAGATTTTCTTCAAAAGTGATTTGTGGTTAACAAAAATTACGAATAGAGAAATTTGCGGTGCTAATAACAATTGCCTATATTTTCCATATCGACTCCACTTCGTATTATAAAATTTTGTGTTGGCACAACCAGCACGTTCCGAGACTACGTTCAACAACTTCCAAGCGGGCTTCGACCATGGTGCGAGTGGGGGGCTTGCACGATGTAAAGGTTCGGATGAGTTGTGTCATATTATGGATGCGGAAAGAAAGGCCAGGGTGAATGCCGAAGGAGCGTCTATGCTCAACAAAGTAATTCCCACTACTGAATAAAATTGGCAAAAAAAATTGATTGCATATCAATAAAATCAAAGGAGAGAGGTAGAAAGACACACGATTCGCCACCGAGGAAGATTCGACGGCAACCACCATACCTTAGATAAGAATTGAACCTGCCAAGAAACTGGAGAAGTATTCTTGACCGTTGTGAGACACAATAATGCCAACAACCAATTCAATGGCTGGTCCTACCAGATGCATTGACTTACATAACATAGGATATAATCTAAATTAAGGGTCCTACCCTACTTAAAAAGAAGTAAAAAAAAAACAGTCCTCAGTATTGAATGGACTTGTTCAATCAAATCCATGGACTCTTTCTCCCGGGACAATGTGATTTGTGGTTAACAAAAATTACGAATAGAGAAATTTGCGGTGCTAATAACAATCGCCTATATTTTCCATATCTACTCCACTTCGTATTATAAAATTTTGTGTTGGCACAACCAGCACGTTCCGAGACTACGTTCAACAACTTCCAAGCGGGCTTCGACCATGGTGCGAGTGGGGGGCTTGCATGATGTAAAGGTTCGGATGAGTTGTGTCATATTATGGATGCGGAAAGAAAGGCCAGGGTGAATGCCGAAGGAGCGTCTATGCTCAACAAAGTAATTCCCACTACTGAATAAAATTGGCAAAAAAAATTGATTGCATATCAATAAAATCAAAGGAGAGAGGTAGAAAGACACCCGATTCACCACCGAGGAAGATCCGACGGCAACCGCCATACCTTAGATAAGAATCGAACCTGCCAAGAAACTGGAGAAGTATTCTTGACCGTTGTGAGACACAATAATGCCAACAACCAATTCAATGGCTGGTCCTACCAGATGCATTGACTTACATAACATAGGATATAATCTAAATTAAGGGTCCTACCCTACTTAAAAAGAAGTAAAAAAAAAACAGTCCTCAGTATTGAATGGACTTGTTCAATCAAATCCATGGACTCTTTCTCCCGGGACAATGTGTTGAAGATGTGAAGTCTGATATAAAAGGATTCCTTGATTCTCGTTTCTGTAACCAAAAAATCAAAGAAAAAGCGGAGAAACCCTACCGCAGCCGTGGATGTAAACAAGGTTGTCGAATTACATAAAGCTGTGTGTGTTTTCTGAGTTGCTTTCTTGTTTTTTCCTTTGTTGCTTTCGATCCCTTCATTCCTAAGACAATGACAAGTCAAAATTGTGATGAGGCTACATGGCCCCGCAACCAGGATCTATACGAGACCGGGATGTCCAGACTAGAGTGATTCTCCAGCAGCCGCGCTTCAATGATCGAAAAAAACATGAATTAAGTCGAAAACTTGAACTGGGAACCAAAAATTCAACCAGAACTTCACAGTAGCAGAGAATGGAAATAACTGCGGTTGACTCGTTCATCTGCTGAAAAGTGCAGCAGTAGAAACTTCTTTGCCCAGAAACAGCTAGGACCGGGATAGAAACGCCAATTGTTGATTGATTCTTCACTTTTATTTTATTCCATTATTTTAGCCTATAAAATCTGTGAATTAATTAAATTTTTTTTGAAAGCAGAGGTGCTGGCGAATGATGTACGGCTGTTTGCACAGCACGCAGGCCGGAAATCTGTTAACATGGAGGATGTCATGCTCTCAGGTGTGGTGCTGTCTCAATTCGTCTCCTCTTTACATGAACGATTGAACTAAGGCTCCGTTTGACACTCCTCTTTACGTGAACGAATGACGGTGGTGGCAGTCATGAACATGAGGGTTAAATTGTCATTCGTTAACGCCCACATAAGGAACTTCATCTACTTTTATGTTCAAACAAATGATGTTTGTTAAGTGATTCTTAACAAATGACGGTTTAACCCATGCGTTTACAACTGCCATCACCGTACCAAATGGAGCCTAAATCAAAAGGCGCCAAAAAAGGGGCAGCTCAGTGCACAAAGTATTCCCACGCAGCGAGGGTTTGAGAAAAGGTCCCACCACAAGGATGAAATGTAGGCATACCTTACCCTACATTTTTTGCAAGATGCTGCTTCCAGGAAAGACACCCCAAAAAAGAAAGACAGCTGATAACTAGTAACTGCAAGAAAATCGATTCATACATCCTAATTTATTATTAATGTTATTTTAATATAAATTTTTTTTTTTCAAAATTTTATATTATTTTTGTGGTCATTTATCTGGACCTCTGTAGCGGCGCGGCGGTGGTCGGCAGAATCAGCCATGGGCTGGAGGAGGAGAGATGAAGGGTTCGTGGAGAGAGAAGAAATGTTAAAGGAGAGAGACAGAAAATAACATGAGAGAGAGAACATACTTCATTATTGCCTAAAAGTTATTACAGCATTTACATCTATTTATATAAATCCCCCACCCATATTTTGACCGTTACCCCTCTAGACCTGTTAGCCATTTTAATGGCTACATCCCTACCTTGCCCATTTAAGCTGCCCGGGGTGAACGGTCTGCCCGGCTTCCCTCAAACAACACCCGCCTATAAAAAGGTGTGTTATGCTGAAACCCTAAACACCCTTTCCCCATTTCTTCCTCTGCTGAGATCGAGGGCGGCGCGCTCGTGGAGGAAGATGAGGAATTCGCCGTAGTAGCGACGATGCCATACGCAGAGAACGTCGAGGGTTGCCGTCGGAGGTTCCCATCCTGGAAGGTATCTCTGTATCCCCTGTCGTTTGTTGCTTGTCCTCTTGCGTTTTCGTCCTAGTCGTTTTTGGTGTTCCTTTCGCGAGAGTTGTCTGTGGGTGTGGTAGATCCAGCAGTCCTGGTAGCGATATCTGCGCCATAACGTCAATATTGTTAGAAGGTGAACCGTTTGTATTTCTATGGATGACAGAGGGGTTAGCGATTTCGTCCCTGATTAGAGTATTCTGTGGATTTTGTGGTAGATCTATCATTTCTGGTGAGACTACTTGCTTCTGCGTACCGCTGAGTCTGTTGCCTTGTGTTTGTAGTTGGTGTTCTTTGTATCCTGCAGAAGATGACTAGTATCAGTTGGTGGTAAATAATCCACTGGGATGACATGGGAAGGTGAGTGAGCGTTGTCGTCCCTGTATGTAGTGGCGGCATCCGGTTCCTGCATATCATTGTTTGAGTTAGGAGGCGTCGAAGTAATAGCAGTAGGGATGACATTTAAAGAGACTTGGCTTTTAACTTCCCCGTTTGACTGTGCGGCTGTCGGTTGATCACATGTGCATTGAGCTTCTAAAATTGTCAAAGTCTTTTTGTCGATGGAGTCTAATGCTTCCCAGGTGGCTTCTTCCGGGAGACAACCTTCCCAATGAAAGAGGCCCGGTTGAATAGCTTGCCCATTCTGAAAAATTGTTCTCGTCCAAAAGGGCAAGAGGATGATGATATGTGTCCGGCAGCTCTGAGACTGGTATATGATGAGTGAGAAAATTTGCAGTCTTATAGTATGTTTTAAGCAGAGAAACATGAAATATGGGATGTATTCTACTAGTCGGTGGTAACTGAAGTCTATATGCGACTTGTCCTATTTTTTTGAGCACTTGGTATGGTCCAAAGTACCGTAGACTAAAACGCTTACATTTTTTTTGGTGCAGGGATAATTGTTTGTAAGGATGAAGTCGCAGGAGAACCAAATCGCCTGCCTGGAACGAGATCTCCCTTCTCGTTCTATCCGCAAATTTTTTCATTTTTTTCTGTGCCTGCTGTAAATGATGTTGTAATCGTAGTAATAATTGCTCTCTGGATGTGGATTCAGGTAGCAGCAGGTTGGTCGACTGCCCCCCCCCCCCCCTCCCCAAAGGGTGGCAAAAACTGCGGAGGTGGTCGGCTAAACATTGCCTCATAGGGTGTTAAGCCTGCTGCTGCATGATATGTGGTGTTATAGTGATACTCGACCCAACTTAACAATTGGGCCCAGTGCGCGGGTTGTTGAAACGCAAATAAACGTAGATACTGGTTAATACAACGATTGACCCGCTCAGTCTGTCCATTCGTTTGTGGATGGTAGGCCGAGCTAAAACGGAGTCTGGTGCCGTTTGTCTTGAAATATGTTAGCCAGAATTGGCTCAGGAAAATGGGGTCCCTGTCTGAAACAATTGTTTCGGGTAAACCGTGTAGTTTTCCACAAAAATCCCAGAAAATTTGAGCCACCGAAGGTGCTGTATAGTGTGTGGGCAGTGGGGCGAAATGAGCCCCTTTAGATAGTCGGTCGACCATCACTAGTATGGTTGTATAAGATTTGGATTTTGGAAGGTGGGTAATGAAATCGATAGAAAGATCCGTCCAAATCTTAGTGGGAATTGGAAGTGGCTGTAACAAGCCATAGGGTAAGTCATTGCGATCTTTTCCTTTTTGACAAAGGTCGCAATGTTGCACATAGACATGAACATCGGCTGTCAATCCTGGCCAGTAAAAATATTGCGCTAATCTTTTGGCCGTTGCGGTGACGCCGGAGTGTCCACCCGTGCGTGTGTCATGAGCTTCGCTTATTAAAATGGTACGTAAAATAGATTGTGGGACATATAACTTGGCTTTATAGAATAATTTTCCTCCTATCATAGTCCAATCGGGTATCGAAGTGGGATTGGTGTCCAATTGATGAAGTATTGTCCTACTCTTGGTGTCTGATTGGTATACCTGTTTTATGTCATCAAATAGTGTTGAGTAACAAAATGAAACAGTTTGTAAGGTTGCGCAAAAAGCGTCCGCTGGTGTTTCATATTTCCGGGAAAGAGCATCTGCTGCCGTATTTTCCTTGCCGGGGCGGTATTGAATGGAGTAATTAAATCCTAACATTTTAGACAAGAATTTTTGTTGTTCCGGCAGTGTCATGACCTGGGAATTTAGGTTATGAAGTGTCTAGTGATCTGTTAGTATGGTAAAAGATGATCCAATTAAGTATTGTCGCCATTTACTGACCGCGGTGGTGATAGCCAATAACTCCCTTATGTACGTGGATTTGGCTTGGTCCTTAGGCGACAGTTTCTTACTAAAATATGCGAGTGGGGGCCCCTTTTGTGATAAGACTGCCCCGATGCCACAATTAGATGCATCACACTCAATGGTGAAGGGTAACGAAAAGTCGGGCAATGAAAGGACCGGAGTTGTCATTAGAAGTGTTTTGATTTTCTGAAATGCTTGTTGGCTGGCTTCAGTCCATAAAATCCATCTTTTATGAGTAAATCGGTGAGGGGCGCGATCACTGTGGCAAACTGACGAATAAAGCGTCTGTAATACCCGGCTAGTCCGAGAAAAGCTCGCAATTGTTTTTGGTTTGTTGGTACGGGCTAATCTGCAATTTCCACTAGTTTTCCCGGGTTGGGTTGGACACCGTTGCCTGAAATTATGTGACCTAAAAATTCTATTGTTGAAACTGCGAATGTACATTTAGAGAGTTTTAACGAAAGCTTATGGTTTGTTAAAAGTTGAAAAACCTTGTCTAGGTGGGACGCGTGAGCCTGTTCTGAATCACTTTATATAAGAATATCATCAAAAAATATGACCACAAAACGTCGAAGGAATGGTTGAAAGATGTTGTTCATTATGGCCTGAAACGTAGCTGGGGCATTTTTTAAACCAAACGGCATTACTAGAAATTCATAGAAACCGTTATGGGTTCGAAAAGCTGTTTTATGAATATCCTGTGGATGCATACGTATTTGATGATATCCAAAAAACAAGTCAAATTTAGAAAAAATAGTTGCCCCATGTAATTCGTCCAGGAGCTCGTCTATAGTCGGCATAGGGAAACTATCATTTGCTGTTAATGAATTTAATATTCGATAGTCAACGCAAAAACGCCAAGTACCGTCTTTTTTTTAACTAGTAAAACTGGAGAACTAAATGCTGACGTACTTGGGCGGATTAGACCTTGGGCTAATAATTCGGCTATTAATCTTTTAATTTCGTTCTTATGATAATGTGGGTATCGATATGGCCGGACTCTGGCCTCGGATCCTTCCGTAATTAAGGGTATTTTATGGTCAAATGACCGAATTGGGGGTAGACCCGTTGGTTTGCCAAACAGACTTTGATAGTCGATTAATAATGTCTGGATCATTGGATTTTGGACATCTGAAAAATCTGCGTGTGGTGTTGAATTCGATGTGTCCATGGTATCAGTTTGTAAACATAGCAACATGGATTCAATGGAATCATGAGCCTGAAGTTTACAAATCTGGGAGGATGATATTGACCCTGGATTTAAGAACCGTTCTCCCTTCAGTCTACAGAGTTTTCCTTGCTATGCGAACGTCATTTCGCGGGTAGCGTAATCTGTGGTAATGAGACCTAAAGTTTCTAACCAATTAAAGCCTAAAATAACGTCCGTCCCGTGTAGATCCACAATATATAAGTCTACTATAAATGAAATATGTTGCATTTCGAGAGCTACATGAGGGCAAAGTTCCTTGCAAAACATATTGTTACCGTTTCCCACATGTACTCTAAATGGCGGAATAGCACTAATGGGAAACTTTAGGTACACGGTGGATCGTTTAGTGATAAAGTTATGTGTGCTGCCGTTGTCGAGAAATATGTGGACAGTAGTGTGACCTATGTTGCCCTGGACACGTAATGACTTTGAAGGAAAGGTGCCCATCAACGCGTTAACACTAATTTCAGGGTTTCCCGAATCGTCCAATGACGGTGGGTCGTCAGGTAGTGGTATAGTGTTTTCTTCTTCCAAGTCCTCTTGTTCGCCTTCAAAAAAATATAAGGTTGATTTATTTTTACATTTGTGTCCCGGTGTATAGCGTTCCTCACATGTAAAACATTGTCCCCGCTCTCGACGACTCTGTAACTCGGTGGGTGACAAACGTCGGACCATCATTTTATCGTTGTTGTTTTTAAAATTAGTTGTTTGAGTGGTGTTTTGGGACCCAGACCAGGTCTGATTTCCCGGTCCCATGGTCCTGGTCGGCCAATGCCGACTCGGACGAGAGTCGTCCACTATTTTGTCTTCAAATAATTTGGCCATTTTAAATGCTTCGTATAAGGTTGCCGGATGGTGGGCAATAACTCACGACGAATATGTGGTTTTAATCCTGCGATAAAATTAAGGCGTAATATATCTTGTGACAATCCGTCTACTTGACTAGCAAATGTTTCAACTGTATCTTGATAATTGGAAACAGTAGCATGCTGAACTAATTTCATGATCTTACCCATAGGATCCTCGTAATCCGATGGTCCAAAACGATCCATTAATGCGTCTTTGAATGTTTTCCAATCCGGACATAAGTCATTACGGAGCAGTCCTTGAAACCATTGCGAAGCGGGCCTGTCTAAATGCATAGAAGCAATGAATACATAGTCAAGTGGGTTTATATTGTAATACCTGAAATATAGTTCGGTTTTGAAGATCCAGTCTATGGGGTCTCCTGTGGCAAATGTTGTGCAATCCATTTTTGCTGGGGACCGATTATGGAACTCTGACTGCCCTCCTATGTTTCCCAGGTCCTGGTAATTTGGTGCTTGAGTACTTAAAGGCGGAATTACATGGCTGGATAGAGAATTATTGAGTTGGTGTGTCTTAATTGATTCTGCTTGTACAGGCTGTGATCCCAATACACTCGGCTGTGATGTGGAAGCCTGGAGATCAATAATCAGAGCACGGAACCGGGGCTGACCCTCCAAAGGGCCAGATGTCGCCGAGAAAGGTGTTGTGGGATGAAGCACGTGGATGCCGTGTAATGACGATGATGATCCAGCGGCATTTTGTGGCTGAGCCTGAGCCAACGGAAGAACTTCCGTGCTTCTTGGGGGAGCCATCGATCGCATGAAATTCTGTAATTCAGAACGTAAATCTTTGAAATCTTGGTAGAGAGATTGGTGAGAGTCCTTTAACTGCTCTTGGTTCTTGCGGAGGAGGTCTTGTGAATCCTTTAACTGCTCTTGGTTCTTGCGGAGGAAGTCCTGGTTTTGCGTCGTTGTAGACAAGGAGTTGCGAACTTGCTGTAGTTCGGATGAGAATCGTTCCTGAGTGTGGTGGATGGAATCACACACCAAGGTATGCTGCTCCATGTATTTCGCATGTCTTCTATCAAGATCGGCCCTAGTCACCGGTGCGTGGATGGAGATGGCGTCGGCGTTTGACGGCGTCGGCAGCAACGCGGCGGTGTTCCCCTCCAGAGAGGAGATCTCAACGAGAGCACCAGTTGTAGCGGCGCGGTGGTGGTCGGCAGAATCAGCCATGGTCCTGGAGGAGGAGAGAGATGAAGGGTTCGTGGAGAGAGAAATGTTAAAGGAGAGACAGAAAATAACAGGAGAGAGAGAACATACTTCATTATTGCCTAAAAGTTATTACAGCATTTACATTTATTTATATAAATCCCCCACCCATATTTTGACCGTTACCCCTCTAGACCTGTTAGCCATTTTAATGGCTACAACCTCCCTCTAAAGTTTACTAAATTACAGGTTGCAGTCTTACTTTTTAAATTGCAAAAATCTTTTCACTCTTTAGAAATTACTCCGAGGTGACACTTTTATACATGGATGTTATGAAATGAAAATTTCAGGGGAGGTGTTTATTTGTTATTATTTTTGTCTATATTTTTATTCTTTTGAGTTGAATACTATATTCTTTACATTTCTATTTGAAATTTATTGAAACTTTTTATAATAACTACATAAAATTTGAGCAAGCCTGCATTGGATGAATGATGTCCATATGTTGCCAAGGTGCAATTGCTCCCACATACTGCGCATGGGGGACGTTGTATGATGATCTGGTTACTATCGCAGTCAGAAAATGTGCATCGCGGGATATCGTGCGACGAACTAAGATACTTCCGCCGTCGGATGCTGTGCACTAGGAAGCGCTGGCCCCACATTTTTGTGACATTTCAATGCTCTACCATGGACGATCCCACTATAATGGGATAAAAGCTTGAGTGTTATTGTTGTTGTTGTTATTCATGAAGGCATTCTTGTAATAATTTATTTAATTGCGTTGTGTGCCAGCGCATAGGAATGAACACTTGCTCAGCTTGTTGAGATCGTTCTCTCGTGATCTGAAAGGCAAGGAGCCGAAGACGGGGAAGACGAGAAAGAGGCCTTCAAAGAAGGAGGAAATGATAGATGCAAGTTAATGTTGTTGGTAAGGTACTCTTAATTCTTCCTTTAATAGCACGCGCTGTTTGATCAGTTCATTTTCCCATCTTTAATGAAGATATATCATATATGTCTCCCAGATAATATGGATATAATTATTATTTTTCTCATTTTAGATTAAAATATGTTTGACAATCGGTGTAATTAGAAGTCCAAGGCTCTGTTTGGCGCGGCGGTGATGATTGTGAATATGAGGGTTATATTGTCATTCCTTAACACTCCTAGGAAACGTCATCCACTTTTTTGTTCAAACGGATGATGTTTGTTAGGCGATCCTTAATGAATGACGTTTTAACCCTTGCATTTACGACAACCACCACCATGCCAAACGGAGCCGAAAACTCTGTTTGGCACAGTGGTGGCGGTTGTGAACCGTTGGTCTTGAACGCCTATTCTTACCTAAAGAACTTCATCTACTTTTATGTTTAAAACTAGTTTTCTTTTAGGGGATTGTTAACCGTAGATCGAAAATGACTATTCGCAGAACAAAAATATCACTTTTTAAAGGGATTAAATATTCCTCCTGTTATTTCATATCTTTTATTCACAAACCAAAACCCTATATCTTTTTCCCTTCTCAGTCGTCTGTCTGATCCCGCATTTCGCATTTTCCCCTCTCTCGCTCTCGCCGGCGTCGCCCGCCCGCCGGCGTCGCCCGCCCGCCCGCCCGGCGTCTCCCGCCCGCCCGCCGGCGTCGCCCGCCCGCCTTAGAGTACAAAGATGATGACCGCCAGAGAGAATCTCTTACACGCAGGCGGAGGGGGTGTCGGGCAAAACCGACGAAACCAGCGAACAGAACCTGCAAAATCTAAAATCGCGAGAAATAGAGAAGATGGGTAGGCTGGTTTGCACCGATCGGATTTTAGGGATTTGCATTTAATAAATTTTATTTAAAAGTTTGGGTTACACATATCCAATTTCGATTTGCACTAACAATCCCCTAGTTTGAATATAAACAACAAAATCAAATGTAATTAGAAGAAGCTTAGACACGGAATCTTAAGCACGCATGAATGTTATCAAAAGTAAATTTACAGGGGAGATTTTTTGTAATTTCAAAAGATAGAGGGGTGCAACTTGTAATTTTGCAAACTTAGAGGGATGGTCCAGGTAAAAGACCCTAAGCACACATCCTAATTATCACATGAGATCATTATTGTGATCACCCATGATCATGGTGATCCTTTTCGATCTCGCGTGTGATCATGGCTCTGTTTGGTGCGGCTTTTTTGCTCCGGTGAGTTTGAACAAAAACACCGTCATCATAGAATGCATGTTTGACAAGATAATGGTTATGACCGCCGATAATTAGTTTTGAGCATGAAAGTTTCTTAAGTGAGGTCGGATGTTCACGAACGACGGCTCATAACCGCCGCGTTCATAACCGCCACCACTGCGCCGAATGGAGCCCATATTTTCTGACCCCTATCATCCTAGACGCAACAAGTTCATCTAGATTGGTGGGACATCACCTAAAAATGAGGGCGATGGCTCTCGAGCGGCACATGTGTATTAGAGAAAACTAAAATAATTAACATAACCCAAGTGATAAGGGTCCGTTTGGCACGACAGCGATGGTCGTGAACGTGATGGCTACATACCGTTGTTCTTCAATGCCCGACCTCATTGAAGGAACTACATCCATTTTCCGTTCAAAATTATTTTGACAGTGGTGTTTTTTTCCAAACCCATCAGAGCAAAAACGTCATGTCAAACAAACCCTGCTTGTGTTTAAATAACCCGGAGGTTTTGATGCATCATGGACATCTAACGGTTCGCATGGATGCCCGCACACATCTCAAAGCGTTTAAGTGCACTCCTTCACTTTATATGTTTAAATCCACCTTACTTGAGTTTCTTCTTTTTGCTATTTACAAGAATTTCTGTTCATTGTGTGGTATACTCTTTAGATGCTATTTGTAAGTGTTAAAAACATATAAAATATGAAGCCATATAAATGTTAAATAAGGAGCTTAACAAATGATAACCTATTTGAATCGTATAAAGCCTCATATCTAATTATCTACACTATTTATATTAGTTTCTTTTATACAAAAGTGATAATAATATTCATATGTTAGGGAAGTGTGTCAACTTTTTATATATAAAAAAAAAATATGGTTTGGTGGGTTATCCCAACAGCTAGTAAGGCTAAGCACAACCAAAGCGCTTTGGGGGGCACAAATAGTGGGTGTGATGTCGAGTTGGTGGATTGCGTGGAAGTGGACGAAACACGCTTCTATGCGGTCAAAGGTCACACGGAATATCAAGCACGGGCGAAACCCGTGCGCAAGCGGGCGATACCCGTGTGCAGACGGGTGAAGCCCGCCTGGATGCAGCCAAAGGCCGCCCAAGAGCATAGATCTCGAAATTCATGTGATTTTTTTCGTATTATTTATTTATTTTGTTTAATAGTTTTTTTAATAATTGTTTATTAAATTGCATAAGTCATAAGTTTTTAATTTCTTCTCCTCTTTCACCTCCTCGCCCCCATTCTCCTCCTCCGCCACCTCCGCAGCGCCCACCTCATCCCCCTCCGCCACTTGCATCGCCCACCCCCGCGCGCCTCGAAATTTGTTTAAATTAAAACGACCCAAAGAATTAAGCGGAGGGACAGTTTTCGAAAAACAATCCCGTGACCAACGTTCTCATATATATAAAGGGGCAAAAGGATCGGGCCCAGTGGGCCGGCCCGAGCCCGGCACGGTAAAAGCCCTTCTAGGCCCGGCCCGGGCCCAGGGCCCTTGCAGGGCCCAATTTTAGAGCTATTGCCCGGGCCGATACCCGGGCCGGGCCGGGCCGGGCCGGGCAAAGCCCGATTTTCGGGTCGACATAGCCCCGGGCTCGGGCAAAGCCCGACCCAAAAAAACTAACGGCTCTTATTAAAAGCTGTTAATTAAACAGTTCTTATTAGAGCCATTTAATTAACGACTCTAATAACAGTCGTTGCTAACAACTCTTATTAGATCCGTTAGCGACTAACTGCTCTAATAAGAGCCATTAACAGCAGGCCAGCAGCCAACAATAGGCCCAGCTGACTGCTGGCCCCACTACTATACAACAGTACACCAACCAACAATAGGCCCAGCTAACTACTGGCCCCATTGCTGTACACTGCTGTACTGCTGTACTGCTGTACAGCAGTTAGAGTTCTAATAAAAAAACTATTTTTTTAATAAATTCCCCCCTCTCACTCTCTCTCTCATTCTCTCCCGAACCAGACCCGACCCCTCTCTCTCTCACTCTCTCTCTCTCCTACTCTCTCTCCCACTCACTCTCTCTCACACTCAGACTCTCTTTCCCACTCTCTCTCATTCTCTAATTCCACATTCCCCAACCCAACCCGACCCCCATTCTCTCTCTCTCCCTCACTCTCTCTCTCCCACTCTCTCCCCCACTCACTCTCTCTCACTATCTCTCATTTTCCCTGCATGGCTCACATTCACTCAACGATAGCATGACGTCATCTTCCTCAGTGTCAGAGTCGTCTACTCAAAGTACGCCTTTAGTGGTGGGACACAATTGTAAGGCGACAGTTTGAGAGCATTTCGATAAAGTTCAAGTTGGCGCCGAATTAAAGGCGCGATGCAAATTATGCTCGAAGCTACTAACTCTTACTAGCAACTCGACACTATCAAGACACCTTAAGTCTTGCATTTCGAAACAAGCTCCCGAGTTTAGTCAGACCCAAATTTCAGAAGCAGGACAAATCTGGACATGCGATCAACTTCGCTAATGAGACCGACAGATGAAACATGTCATCAAACGTAGGTTGTCATTCAACCACTACGACAACGAGGATGCCATGCTATCGTTGTGCAGACAAGTTTGGAATGATCCCGTTTCATGAGAGCTAAATAAGCGCGTAATATGTTTTGAAGGTTTCGAATATCCGCACACAGGTAAAGCTATTTATAATTTGTGCGAGAATTTAAATTAAAAAATAAAATAATTAATATTTTTTTTGATAACGCCTCTAACAATAATGTAACTGTTGATTGTGTTGAAGTCAAAACTGACCTCTGTGGAGTTCGGGGTCCCTAGAAAGGGATGACCTCACACCTACTACACCCGGAGGAACGTCACAGACCAAAGATCAAGAAGCTAGGAATAGACCCTCGGCTCTAGCGCGGAGGTCCCACCTCACACCCGGAAGGCTACCTGAGCACTTCCCCTCCCTAGCCAATGCTCAAGCTAGGGTGTCTTGGAGGAGCTTTCTCTACTTTACCAAGAAAAAGATAAGGGAGGAGGAAACAAGGAAAAGTCCTCCCCAAAGGCACCCAAGGGGGTCTATTTATAGTTTTCCAAATCCCAATGGGCCAAAATGCCCGAAATACCCTTACACCCAATACACCTTGTGCCAATAGGAAACGCCCACACCGGGGGGCAGAGGGGTAAAAACACCCCCAGGGGCACAACAATAAAAGCACGCCGCCAACACCCGCCCCAAACACCCGAGGCGGTTCCAGGCCGCCGGGCAGGCTGCTTGGGCGAGACCAGGCCGCCCGGTGAGAGCCAGGCCGCGGCCGTCTCGCCTGCGAGCAGGCCGCCCGGGCGAGAGCCAGGCCGCGGCCGTCTCGATCGCGAGCAGGCCGCCCGGGCGAGAGCCAGGCTGCGGCCGTCTCGCCCGCGAGCAGGCCGCCCAGGCGAGAGCCAGGCCGCGGCCGTCTCGCCCGCGAGCAGGCCGCCCGTGCGAGACCCAGGCCGCGGTCGTCTCGCCCGCGAGCAGGCCGCCCGGGCGAGAGCCAGGCCGCGGCCGTCTCGCCCGCGAGCAGGCCGCCCGGGCGAGAGCCAGGCCGCGGCCGTCTCGCCCGCGAGCAGGCCGCCCGGGCGAGAGCCAGGCCGCAGCCGTCTCGCCTGCCCATACCTCGGATTCAACAGGCCGGGGCGGGTGCTAGCCAACTTGCCGCACCCGCCCCCCAACAAAGGAGCCATCGGGGGAGGCCAATTTTTCCTCCCCCTAATAGTATATTTCCAAGTTAGAGCCAAAATTGGCCACCGAGAGTACAAAATCTCCAAAAAGTTTAAAAACTTGTTTGCCTTGTTTTGGGCCCACTCTTCGCGAATACGGGGTTGTACACAATCTCCGCTCTTTTCGAGATTGACACAAGCTCGGAAAGAAACATCCAACCTGACGTATTCGCGGAGTGTAACTTCCCCGCGGGGTCAACCTGTCATGTCAGCTATGGGAGCCGGGGTGGCGAGACCCCCTCTAGGTGAAAACACTTAGCCTCCCCGAGGGGTCAACCTGTCACGCCAGCTAATGGGAGCCTGGATGACAAGACGACCTCGGGGTGAAAACACTTAGCCTCCCCGATGGGTCAACCTGTCACACCAGCTAATGGGAGCCTGGGTGACGAGACGGCCTCGGGGTGAAAACACTTAGCCTCCCCGAGGGGTCAACCTGTCACGCCAGCTAATGGGAGCCTGGATGACGAGACAGCCTCGGGGTCATCATCAGATCAAAGGGACTTCGGCTCCCACGAGAGGTACCACCGGCCCTGCCAGCTAGTGAGAGCCTGACAGCGGGACCATCTCGGAGCGAAGGGGGACTTCGGCTCCCACGAGAGGTACCACCGACCCTGCCAGCTAGTGAGAGCCTGACAGCCGGACCGTCTCAGAGCAAAGGGGACTTACTCTCCCCGAGGCACATTCGACCCAACCAGCTAGTGGGAGCCTGGCTGAGGAGATCCTCTCGGGGGTGAGGCTTGATCTCCCCGAGGCACATTCGACTCAACCAGCTAGTGAGAGCCTGGCTGAGGAGATCCTCTCGGGGGTGGGGACTTGATCTCCCCGAGGCACATTCGACCCAACCAGCTAGTGGGAGCCTGGCTGAGGAGATCCTCTCGGGGGTGGGGCTTGATCTCCCCGAGGCACATTCGACCCAACCAGCTAGTGGGAGCCTGGCTGAGGAGATCCTCTCGGGGGTGGGGCTTGATCTCCCCGAGGCACATTCGACCCAACCAGCTAGTGGGAGCCTGACTGAGGAGATCCTCTCGGGGGTGGGGAACCAGACGTGTCACTTGAACTCTACCAAATCCAACATCCTCAAACGGGGAAAAAGATGGGTTACATGACCCCCCGACTCAGCTGGTCGGGGGCTGGACTCATTACAACATAAGGAACATACATGACTTAGCCGGGACGAGGTTTCCTCAGGGGGTCTGGGCATGATCGCCGTCATCCCTTCCCTCTGAGACCTCCATCTTGCTTAAGCTCTCCATGATCCTCTCCATCTCCTCCGCCCTCGCCAACCAAGAGATGGTGTTGACGGCCGTGACGTAGCACTGCCTTGTCATCCTGGAGTCTCCCTTGACTCTGACCTAGATCCCTCCTGAGCTGAACTTTAGACATTGGTGGAAAGAAGACGGCATGCAACAGAAGACACTAATAAGGGGCCTTCCGAAGATGGCGTTGTAGCTGCTTGGAGCGTCAACAATGACGAACCGGCAGTTCATTGAGACTCCCCCCAATTTAACTTGGAGTCTCACTCCACCTTCAACCTCCTTCCTCTCCCCTGAAAATCCGAATAGGGGTCCGTCCGAGGCCAACACCCTCCTTGACTCTACCTTCATCTCGTCAAACGACTTCTTGAAAATGACGTTGACGGAGCTCCCGTTGTCAACCAAGATCCGGGAGACGGTGTAGCCCTCGATGGCCGTCTGGATGACCAACGCATCGCAGAACGGATCCTCATGATCCGACAGGTCGTTCACTGAGAAGGTGATCTTCTCCTCCTGGGGCGGGGTCTGGGATGTTGAGGCGATGCTCCGTCGGTACATCACATGGAGACTTGCCTTCCGAGTGGCTTCGATCCCTACCCCACCATGGATCACAGCTATTCCACCTCGGGGTCCGACATCGACCCGGGCCTCGCACACGTCATCCCCCCCTTCTCTGGGTAGATCCCCAACAACCTGCACCGGCGGCTGCGGCTGGGTAGGGCCTCTCGCCCCCCTCACTTCCAGAAACTCGG
The DNA here is from genome assembly GCA_039583875.1 of Platanthera guangdongensis. NCBI lineage: Eukaryota > Viridiplantae > Streptophyta > Magnoliopsida > Asparagales > Orchidaceae > Platanthera > Platanthera guangdongensis. The sequence goes on from CM077148.1 coordinate 187,615,738, forward strand.
GGCAGGTAGCCGTGGCGTGCCCCTCCACCTGGTGGAAGTCACAGTACGGTAGCGCTCCTCCCCTCCTTCGGCGGGCTGGGTGTTCTCTCATGTTTCCACTTCCCCCTCCACCTATCGCCAAGGCTTGCTGCGGCGGGGGGAGGAGATGTCTTGGGGCTTGCCTCTGGAAGTTGAACCTCCCTTGGCCCCCATGAAAGTTTCCCCCATCTTGGGCGTACCCTCTTCCCGGGCCATGAACGGGTCCTCCCTGCTGCCTCCAACCTGGTTCCGGACCCTCTTGAGCTCTCCGCTCCTCTCTCCTTCTTCCTTCCTGAGGTCTCGAGCCACCTTGCTCCTTCGACTCCATCTCTGTCAGCTTTGCCAACTTCTTGACGAATGCCGGGTTGGCCTCCTCCATGGCAATCTCCTCCGCCGCCCTTTCCATCAGCTCCTCGAAGGAAAGGGGGGCCTTCCGGTTCTTCTACACCTCGCCCAAGAAACCTCCAGATAAACCACCAATCCTTAGAGACTTTCATTGCTACTTTACGTATGTGTCTTGTCAGTTTGTCGTGTCAGTCGTCAGTCATTTGTGTCTGTTGCATCATATGCATGGTCATTCACATATAGTGTCCGACTCTTCTATGTTGCATGACTTGGGTCCATCGTATGAATTGCATCATTCCCAGGAGTCTGTAGAGACATTCATTCAACATGTGCACGTCCTACACGAGTAGGTCCGTAAGAAGATTGCAGCTAGTAATGTTTATTATAAGGATCAAGCAGATCAGCACAGGCGGGAACAAATCTTTGAGGCAGGAGAACATGCATTAATTCGCATTCTCTAACCGCGCGCTCTTCTATTCGCTGCGGCCTTCCCCGGCTACATGTGCTCTTCCATGGACGCTACCGGACAGGCGGCTAATCCTCTTGCTGATCGCCCGACTTCTCTTCCTGACCTTCGAGATGAGCTGCGGATCACCACTATCTCATTATCTGGGAAGAAGAACTTTGTTCTGTGGATCCACTCGGTTCGGCGTGTTCTGCAGGCCAAGGGCCTTGTGCTTCACCTTACTAACACACCTCCTTCCCCTAATACAGAGGACTGACTACGTAATGACGGCCGAGTTCAAACATGGCTCCTTAATTCGCTGGAGGGTAAGCCATACCAAATAGTCATGTACCATGAGACCGCCAAAGCTATGTGGGAGGAGCTTCACTCCTTATACTCTGGAAAGGATAGTCTTCAGCACCTCTACGACATTATTGACCTTCAGACTCTTGATGCTGGCGGGGCGGCTGACATGACCTCGTTTGTTGCTCGTGCCAAGACTCTGGCAGAGGCCTGGATCCAGCATCAGCCTTCTACCACCGACCTTGCTGCTCAACGCGTGCAAACGGAGGCCGTATGCAGTGCTATGATGATGGCTCGTGTCCCGCCTCATCTTCAGAGCATCCGGGCTCAGGTGTTGGCCTCGGCCTCTACTCCCTCTCTCTTTGATGTCTGCTCTATGCTCCTTCGAGTATCACCCCCCCTGGATTCTCCGACACCCTCCTCTCGGGCTCTCCTTCAGTGTTGAAGTATTAGACCGGGCGGCCTGGCGGTCTAGTTTGGCGGGTTGTTGACCGCGCGGTCTAGCGGTTCCTTTCCAGCAGGTTCGTGTTCAGACTGTTGTTGTTTGGAGTCTGAGCGGTCTGACGGTCTCTCTCAGAAGCTTGGAGACCGGGCGGTCTAGCGGTCTCCTATCGCGGCGTGTTCTCTTCTTGCTGGAGTTGCCGAGCGATTAGCCCATTTGTCTAACCGCGCGGCCTGTGCGGTCTCTTTAATTTCTAGCCGCTCAGCCCTGTAAATTTTTAGTCCCACATTGTTTGTTTGTACTCTCGTCTTTCTCCTCCATTCTATAAAAGTGAGGTCATACCTTTGTAAATGATATCTTTTTGGATAATAAAACTTTCAATTATTCAAATTTCTGTCTGTTTGTTAGCTGCGTGTTTGCTACTTTTACATGGTATCAGAGCCAACGATCGATTCGACCTGATTCCGTCTTTGGCTCTTCTGTCCGCACGGCTTGTCCAACCGGCTTCTTTGCCTTGTCGCTGCCCTGTTCGCGCGACTTCCTTCGGTCTTTTCTCGACCTGTTCTCACGGGTCCCTTGCTTCCTCTTCTCTCTGTTCGCTCGGCCTCTTTCAGTTCGCGCGACCTCTTTCCCCGTGCCTTGGTCTGCTTCCTGACCGCTGGTGTTCTGCCACCATGCCGTTGCAGCTTCTTCTCTTTAGCCCGCTGCGGTTTCATCCTTGTTCGATGCGGTCTCCTTCTCATGTCGCGGCCTCCTCCTTAAGTCGTGTGGCTTTCTCTCTTTTTTCTCTCCCCGCGGCTTCTCTTTTATTCGCGCGGTTTCCTGCCTTCTCTATGGACAATTCCGGTCTCTCCACCACCGTTATCTCTACCTCCACCACCCCTGCAGCTCCTCCTCCTACTCTTTCTGGAAACTTTGGCATGCTTTCTAAACTTGTTGGCTCCAACTATCCGAATTGGAGCGTTTCTTTCACCTTTCTTCTACGCTCTCAGCGCAAGCGTTATCACCTCACCGATGACCCTCCTCTTAACTCTGCTCAATTTGATGACTGGGATGCGAGTGATGCGCTTGTCCGCACTTGGCTGGACAACAGCCTTTCTGATGAGTGCCTTCCCGTCATTCGTCATGATGAGACGGTCAAGGCTGCTTGACTTCACCTCGCTGCTCTCTATTCGCAGGGGGGCCAGACGTCCCGCATTTATACTCTCTATGCGGAGCTCTTCGCCCGCCCTTCCATGTCTCCTGCTGCGGCTTATCAGCAGGTTCAGGCTCTTGGCGCAGAGATCCTCCAGAATCGTCCCTTCTCTGCGGACTTGGCCGAACAACGCAAACACTTCCAGGAACTCCCGGTTATTTGTTTTCTTCTTCGTCTTCCTGAATCCTTTGATCTGATCCGTCAGCAGATCTTGGGTGAGGCGGAGTCTCCCACTTTGGATGTCACCGCAGCTCGCATTGTCGTTGTTACTTCGCTGCTTCAGCGTCCTCTGTTGTCCTCCCCTCCTTCCCAGGACTCTTATGCTCACTAAGCTCAGCGGGGGGGCCCTAGTGGCCGCAGCCACTCAGGCGGGCGCGGTTCGTCCAGGTTCCTCTACTCTCACTGTGGTCGTACCGACCATTCTGTTGACCGTTGCTGGCAGAAATATCCTCATCTTCGCCCTTCCGGTGATGCATCTTCCTCAACCCCCGCCTCCTCTCGACCGTCTGCCTCTGTGGCCACGACTTCAGGTAGTGCCCACGTCGTTACCCAAGGTAAATGGTTGATTGACTCTGGTGCTACAAATCACATGACCGGCAACCCTCATTGCTTATCTCTCCTTGAAACGCATGACCGATTGCCCCCGGTTCATGTGGCGGATGGTTCACCCTCCCCGGTTCATGGGACGGGCATGGTTTAAGTCACCCCGTCGCTTCGCTTGGAGGACACTCTCTATGTCCCGAAGTTCTCATGCAGTTTATTATCTGTTACTACTTTATGCAGACAACTTCAGTGTTCCGTCTTATTCACTCCCACTTCTTGTTCTTTCCAGGACCCGAGGACCAAGCAGACGATTGCTACTGGGACTGAGAGCGGCGGCCTCTACTTCCTCGACAACGTTTTTGCTCTGTCCGCCTACTCCTCCTCCTCTACAGATCTGCTTCAATGACATCTTCGCCTTGGACATCCTCCTTCTCGGATTTTTCGACAGCTTCTGCCCCACTTACCTCCGACCAGTCCTCCGCTCAACTGTGATGCGTGTCAGCTTGGCAAACATCATCGCTCCTCCTTTCCGCCGAAGCAAGGTCGTGGCTCCTCTCGCCCGTTTGATTTCATTCATTCTGATGTCTGGGGTCCTGCTCCTACCCTCACCGTTGGTCGAGGTAGTTCATACTTTGTAACTTTTATTGATGATTTTTCTAGATGTATCCGGGTGTATCTGTTAAAAGATCGCTCTGAACTCTTTTCTGTCTAACAATCTTTTTATTATATGATTAAAACTCGATTTGACATTTCTATTAAAGTCTTTCGCCCTGATAATGCTAAGGAATATCTTAGTCATGAGTTTTCCTCCTCTTTGCAATATGGTCTTGTTCATCAGACCACCTGTGTTTACACCTCCCAGCAAAATGGGGTGGCGGAGCGTAAAAACCGCCACCTCCTTGATGTCGCTCACATTCCCATGACGCAGATGCAAGTGCCCCGCTCCTACTGGGGCTACGCTGTGCTCCTCGCCTGCTATCTCATCAATCGCCTTTCCTCCACGGTTCTCCACGGCCAGACCCCCTTCTCCATTCTCTACCCCAGCAAGGAACCATTTCCTCTCCCTCTCCGTGTCTTTGGGTGTACGTCTTTTGTGCACGCTCCGTCCGCTACCCGCGACAAGCTTTCCCCCTGTTCCACCAAGTGTGTCTTTTTGGGGTACTCTACCACTCAAAAAGACTATTGTTGTTTTGACCCCGTTCTGCGCAAACAATTTGGGTCCGCAGACGTGACCTTCTTCGAGAATGCATCCTACTTCTCTCTTGAATCCCCTCTTCCTCCTGATGTCTCTGCTTCTCCACCATCTCTCTCAGTTCCTTCCACGCCTATCGACGTCTCCCTTCTTACCTCATCTCCTCCTCCGTCTCCTCCTCTGTCCGTCCTACCCCCTCCACCTTCTCCCTCTTCTCCGCAGCCGTCTCTCTCTAGTCTCGGGCCAGCATTCTCCGCCACGGACGCTCCGGTCACTGAGACACGCGTCGACCTGGATCTTCCCATTGCTCTTCGCAAAGGGATGCGGGCGTGTACTCAACACCCGCTTGCGGCAGTTGTTTCCTATGATCGTCTTTCTCCTTCTCGCAGGTGTTTTGCCTTGGCTATCTCCGCTACTGCCACTCCCCGCACCTACCAGGAGGCTCTTGCTATTCCTCATTGGAAATCTGCCATGGATGAAGAGATGACTACTCTTACTGAAAGGGGTACCTGGACCCTTGTTCCTCCACCAGTGGGTACTGATGTGGTTGACTGTCGCTGGGTGTTTGTTGTGAAATTTCTCCCCGACGGCACTGTGGATCGCTACAAGGCCCGACTGGTGGTCAAAGGCTTCACTCAGACTTATGACGTTGATTACTTTGATACCTTATCTCTGGTTGCTCGCCTCAGCACCATCCGAGTTCTTCTCTCTGTGGCTGTCAACAGGGATTAAGCTATTTCCCAGCTTGATGTCAAGAATGTATTTCTCTATGAGGATATTCAAGAGGACGTCTATATGGAGAAACCTCCTGGGTATGTTGCTCAGGGGGAGACAAGAGTATGCCGTTTGAAGAAGACCATTTATGACCTAAAGCAGAGCCCTCGAGCGTGGTTCGACAAGTTCAGTGACATTGTGGCTACCATCGGCTTTGCAAGGAGTTCGGCCGATCACTCCTTATTTATTCGCAAAACCACCTCGGGACTGGTGGTTTTGGCAGTGTATGTGGATGATATTCTTCTTACTGGCGATGACCAAGCTGGGGTGGACTTGACGAAGAAACACCTCCGTCAACACCTGGTCACGAAGAATATGAGCTCCCCGAAATACTTTTTGGGGATAGAAATCTCTCGGAAGCTTGACTCGTTGGTTCTCTCCCAACGAAAGTATGCTCTTGATCTTCTATAAGAGGCATGATTGACAGGTGCCAAACCGGCCCGGTTTCCCATGACTATTGGAGAAGACAAAACATGGACAGATGACTCGCCTCTTCTATCTGATGTCACGAGGTACAGACGTTTGGTGGGCAAACTCATCTATCTCACGGTGACCAGACCCGATATCTTCAATGCTGTAGGCAAGGTTAGTCAGTTTATGCAAGCTCCCAGGGAGTGCCATCTTTAGTCTGCCTTGAAGATTTTAGAGTATGTCAAAGCAGCACCGAGCAAAGGGCTAATCTTTCAGAGGAATGGTCATCTGAGGGTTGAAGCCTACTCAGATTCAAGCTATGCGGATGATAAGGCGATCGTAAATACACATCAGGTTTTTGTACTTTTATTTTATGATATTACTAAATTGGAATATCATAAAATAATTTGACATATTTGATCACATCAGGTAAATTGAAAGGTGGGACCTCCCATGGGATTTTGCATACTTACAGCTTGCACCCCTCTATCTTTAGAAATTATATTTACCTCCGCATCTGAGTTTCTTTAGTTTACAAAAATGCTCCTTCCCTTAAAAATATGGATGAAATATGATAATATAATCAAATTATTTTATGATATTCAATTTTACAATTTGTAATGACTCTATCTTGAAAGGTGTGACCATTTCCTTTAGAAATATAGTTAAAAAGTGATCAAATATGTCAAATTATTTTATGATATTCCAATTTAGTAATGCTGGAGGTGTCCTTACCTTGCTCTCTGGCTTTCTTAATTTGATCCAAGGCAGCTAATTCTTTCATCCTAGCAGTCCATGCAGTAGGATTATTTTCTGGATCCTCAGGTTTTTGTACACATCAGGTTTCTGCACTGGATCTGGAGACAACAGACTGTTTCTTGCTCTGTGACAACAAGGCCGCTATATATACATCCAAAAATCTGGTCTTCCATGAGAGAACAAAACATATAAAAGTCGATTGTCACTTCATTCGGGAAGAGGTTTTGAAGAAACAGATTTGTACTCCATTTGTCACCTCCGACAAAGAGTTGGCGGATATCTTCACAAAATAGGTCTCTAATTCCTTCTTCCACATTTGTGACAAGCTAGGCATGATTGATATCTATGCTCCAGCTTGAGGGGGAGTGTTGAAGTATTAGACCGGGCGGCCTGGCGGTCTAGTCTGGCGGGTTGTTGACCGCGCGGTCTAGCGGTTCTTTTCCAGCAGGTTCGTGTTCAGACTGTTGCTGTTTGGAGTCCGAGCGGTCTGGCGGTCTCTCTCAAAAGCTTGGAGACCGGGCGGTCTAGCGGTCTCCTATCGCGGCGTGTTCTCTTCTTGCTGGAGTTGCCGAGCGATTAGCCCATTTGTCTAACCGCGCGGCCTGTGCGGTCTCTTTAATTTCTAGCCGCTCAGCCCTGTAAATTTTTAGTCCCACATTGTTTGTTTGTACTCTCGCCTTTCTCCTCCATTCTATAAAAGGGAGGTCATACCTTTGTAAATGATATCATTTTGGATAATAAAACTTTCGATTATTCAAATTTATGCATGTTTGTTAGCTGCGTGTTTGCTACTTTTACATTCAGCAGACCCTTCCCCCCTTACTTCCCCCGCCGCCTTCTGCTCGCGGTGGACGTTCCAGCTCTCGCGGAAGGGGACTTGGGGGTCGAGGCCGCCCCAAGTGTTCATATTGCGGACGAGATGACCACACAGATGTCGTTTGCTACAAGAAACATGACTATCCTCCTCGGCCCACTGCGACTGCTGCCACTGATGGCTCCTCCTCCACTGGTACCGACCTTGAGGCCGTTCGCCTCCAGCTACAGCAACTCCAGGGGCTTCTTAGCCCTCCTCCTGCTTCTGTTGCCTCCATATCTACTGCATGTATTACTTGTCTTTCCTCCGGTCCGCGTTGGATTTAGAACTCGGGGGCTACTCATCACATCACCTCGATGTGGCCCCTCCAGTACTCAGATGTTCCTCATCCAAAATCTATTACTGTCGCTAATGGCGCGACTGTTCCGGTCTCCGGCTGCGCCGACATCTCTCTTGCCCCCTCCATCTCTCTTCGCTCGGCTCTTTATGTTTCGGGCTCTCCTTTTAATTTGCTTTTTGTTGGCCGCCTCACTCATGATATGGATTGCTCTGTCACATTTACTCACTCTTCTTTTTTGATACAGGATCGGCGGACGCGGACTACCATTGGTAGGGGACGACTGTAGAACGGGCAGAATGGGCCTCTATATAGTTGTGCAGCGAATCGGTACGAACGCATATGAGATAGACATCCATCATGGTATGGGCATTAGCCAAGTATTCAACATAGAGGATTTGACTTCCTACTACGAGGAGCATGTGTACGTGGATCCACTCACCACACCTCTACCCGAGCCTTCATCTGTCATAACCCCGCCATCTGAGCCTTCTCCTCCTATTACCTCCACCGGTCACTCTTTGTTGCCACCAACGGCGTCGCGACATGCAGATCGAGTTGCACCACTGATGGTTCCACCGACATCATCGCCAGACGGAGATACATCACTTCCAGATGGAGATTCATCAGTGCCAGACGAAGATACATTGGTACCACCTGCTTCTACAGACGATGTGCTTCAGATCATTGGTCACGACTTCTACGCCGCGGGCGGACTAGATACCATGCATTATCTTGTCCGTTGGAGCGGCCGCCCCTTGCACGATGCTACTTGGATTTCCTCGGAGGGTCTCCAGAGACTCACCCCACGGCTGCTTAGCGAGTACAACCACCTACACTCATCAGAGTTGAGTGCTTTAAGCCGGGGGGAGCTGACAGCGCTCCACGACCGACGCGTGTATATTCCCGCTGGAGGCGGTGATCCACTGCCTGGACGAGCGATCAGAGCCCGTGATCGCGTCCGGATGATCGTTTCTTGTCACTTTCATGTTTTATGTTTTTTTATTTTGAGGTGTATTTAGTCCCGATCGGACCAAAACAGTATTAGTCGTCCGATCAGGGAGTTATTTTCTGATTAGGGTTGCAATTATAACACGCAGTTTGAGATTAGGTTTATATATATAGGCGGCTGGCGGTTCAGAAGGGATCGAGCGTTTGGAGCAAATTTTGAACCCGCCGGTCATGGGTGGTGCGACGCCATCCCCTCTCCTCTTCCCCTTCCGGTGCGACGTCGGCGACGTCTCCTCCGCCTCCCTCTCCGGTAAGCCCCACCCTCTTCCTCTCTTTCGTCCAGTTCCCCGCTCAACTCCAGCCGCAACCCCTCTGCTACAAAGTCCCGTCGCCCGCCCCCCCCCCCCCCCCCACTCGTCAAAATCCACTGCTTCCTCCGTCTCCCTCCAGCGCTCTTCCTTTCCCCAGCCCGAGCCCTCGCTTAACGCCAGCCGCCCGTTCCGCCCAGCCCGAGCTGTGCCTCCACCGCTCTGCCTTACCCCTCTCCACTACCGAGCAATAACCCCTCCCTTTTCCCCTACAGTTCTCCCTGCCTGAAGCCCTCTCCGCCAAATTCTACTCCGCCTGACCCCCTTCCTCCCAGAATCAACTTCCCGATCAACCTCCAGATCAGCAACCACCACCCCCACCCTATCTCATCTTCCAACTTAACCACCATCACCCAGCCCACTACCACAGTCCTATCAACACCCCCCCCCCCCCCCCCCCCCCACACCCCCCACCCCCGTCGTGGAACCACTTCATATCAGCCACCCCGACATCGCCGTGACCTTGGATGTTCATCAACAACCGCCGCCTACGTATGCAAATTGTGGTATAAAGTTCTTGTCCTGTTATTGTTGTTTATCTTAGTAAAACTCATATTGTGATGAATTTTATTTTCATGGTGCTATTTGTTCATTCGTTGTGCGGTTTGCAAGGCTAAGTCTTCTTGTGCTTAAAATTTATTGTGTATCGTTTGTTTGCAAAATTAATATTTTGTCCTCCTTGTACTTAATTAATTGTGTCTGTCGAGCCTCTACTGATAATCATATAATAAAATTATTATTTGTTGCAATTTTGGAGCGGACCGCTGTGCACTCTCATTCCATCGCATTGCAATTAGGTTTGCATTTAGAAATCCCCTTTTGAGTTGACCTGCCACTGCATCAAAAGCCTTTATAGATACTGTGATCTTATGCTACTGGATTTGATTAGCTAAGCATTTAGGAATAAATGTGTGTATGAGTGTATATTAAAGTTATTAAAGATCTGTACGAAGGAACACTAGCTACTATATTAGAAATAGCTGTGGAATTTTCAGTCAAAGTATGTTACATCAATTATCAACATTGAGTTCATATTTATTTATTTTTGTAAATTTTATGGAGATGCTTACAAAGATATCCAAAGAGATCTGTTTTTTGTATGTTTTATGCATATGACTGTTCTAATTGGTGAAAAATCTACTCAGTTAAGTTAAAATTTTGAACAATGAAGATATTGTTTACAAGATAGAGGATTCTGAATTTCCAGAACAAAGATCAAAAACATAATATACAAGTTTAGTGGAGGTAATATTAACATTATTAATCTACTCATAAGAAGATCATGATATACATAAAAGGGCAAAAAAGGACCGCCCGGTGCACAAAGCATCCCCGTGCAGAGGGTGCCCGGGCAAGGGTCTCATCACAAGGGTGAAATGTAGGCAAACATCACCCTGCATTTTTGCAAGAGACTACTGCTTCCAGGACTCGAACCCGTGGCAACACCTCAACCGGTTCGTCAAGGCTCCCTTCAAGATAAATAGATACTTATGTGTAATAAATTTAAATATTTTGGATCGATATATTTAGGAGAATGACGATATAACCTCTTGAGCTAAGATTATTATATGATAAGAAGTTACCATATAGACTTAGGTGAATAACTTGATGGGTGATGAGTGGAGATGCTCCAAGTTGTGTGATTTTTATGTGTTCTCATCTAAATTTTTTTTAATTACCTGTAGGTGCGAAAATTTTGCCAAACAATTGCTTTTTTGTCACCTGCAATATGCATGACACTTTCCTCTTTGGATCTAGGGCGGCCTCACTGGGAAGTTGTAGGAGTTCTTACTACTGGTTTAACACCATCAAGCTTCGCATTATCGGGTGACATTTTAAGCTATCAAGTTTAATTTTATTTATGACCAATTAATCTTCATAATTTATTGTATTATTCTAACTAAAATGTCTCTTTGTTGTCTTTGTAGGACTATATTGTACTCATCAAGACATTTCGCCTAAATATGCTAGTATTCTATTCATATGTCATGCCACATCATTTTATTTCAAGAAAATAATTGCACTAGGATTGATGTTGAAATAGAGAGCAAGCCGGTCTTAACTTTAAATCGAAGGATTTGGTTCGACTTGAGTCGACTTCATTTTGCATCATAAGTGATCGATGTCAAGTTGAAATGTGAGATTATTCGAGGAATTTCAGTTTTGTCCCATGTCAAGTTCAAGTTGAATAAAGAGTGATCGATCTTGATAAGAGTTTGGCCTCCAGACGTCTCTTTGATTTTTAACTTTTTCATCATATTTGTCTCAAAGATGTCGGAACTCGTTCACGTTGTTACCACGGTCTCAATGAGGCCGCACAAAACGTCCAATTATTTTTTTGACGACATTCATTTTCCGCTTCTGCCCATAATGTTGATGGCATTAACATTCATATAATGGATCTCTGCCTTCCTCATTTCGAAAAAAGCTTTAGTAATCATATAAAGATGATATGGGATAATTCATGACTTGGGCAGCAAATCTGCAATTCCTTTTGCAGGGTATCACAAACACAGTAGGGGCAGTTCCTGGAATTGTTGGTGTAGCCCTCACAGGATCTCCTTGATTCAACTCATTCATGGACTGTAGGTCTCCCTAATAAAAAATTTCATTTGCCTGATCTGCTCCCTTTATTTACATATTTTCTTGGTATTGTCATATTAATTTTGTTTTGTTGCAGCTATCACTGTTTGCGCCTTCCATTTTCTTCTATCTAACTGGAACAGTTGTGTGGTTATTATATGCCAGCAGTAGACCTCAAAATTTTACCAAGGATGAATGATAAGATTTCCTCAATGGTAGGTCCAAGATTTTCTCGCTGGGAAATAGGCGAAGACCGTGAGTTTGCGCGCGCACGCGTATATTTATGGTATTTTTGTATATATTTAGCTGAGCTTATATTAGAGCTCCTTAGTTATGTAGAAAACATTGTAGGTTCATCATCCTCTCTATAGAGAAGAGTGCAAAGAGGAATGAATGTGGATTACTGGATTTACCAATTTCTCAATTTTTGATTGATAATTTATGGCACATATTGTGATGCAATGCAGGCTGTTAATGGTTCAACATCGAGCCGAAGTGGCCCCCGCGGACGATCAGCTAGAATTTATTCAACCAATTTGGAGCCGAGACAAGTTGGCTGTGAGTTAGCTCGATCTTATATAAAGTTTTGATCATGCATGTTTGGTTCGAGCCAAAAATTGATCGCATTTTGAAATGCTGAGACAGGTTCTTAGTTTAGGGCACATGGACTCTGTGGAAATGTGGGCATATGTAACATGCACAGATCACTTTACCTTTTTTTATTATTTTATCTGTAAGATATCAATCATATTATTTCTTGTGTATAATCAATTTTATTATATTATGTTATTTTCTCATATTAATCTGTCATTTGTCTTGTATTGTTGGCCTACTTATACAACAGCAACAGAACCCATATAATCCCCCATCATTGGGGGTATGAGCGGGGGAAGATTGAAAACAGGCCCAACCTTTGGCACTATGCACAAAGTGGCTTCTTTTAGACAATAAATGCACAAGGTGGCTACTCACAGATACCACTGAAATAGTGGTCCTCTATACCGTCACGTTTGTTGCAGAATCATGCCCTCAAATCAAAGCCAAAGACATCAGAGATGACAGACCCAAGAATCCATTTTGAGTATGTGCACATAACCATGTTTCCTTCATTAAACATCCAGAGCATTGGCCTTGCACAATTTATTGTTGGCCTAATTATGATTTTATAAAATTATTTTTGTTGATAATATTATTTTATAACTTTATAACATAGTATTATTGATACATTTCTCGCTTATAATACTTTTTTTTAGTAAATTTCTTGCTTATAATACTAAACTCACGACTGGGGTATCTTATGATATATGATATTCACATTAATATTGTTGTGCTCCGCTCCTGACTGGGTAATCTTATACACATGTTCTGGAATAATGTTTCTTTTATTATCATTATATATATAGTATAATATAATATACATGTAATTTTGATGCTTATATTAATACATAATTTTAATATTTAATTTAATGTTTATTTAAAAAAAATATTGCCTTGAAAATAGTTTTAATGACTACAATTAATTTTATGATGTAATGGTAAATTACATCTTAAAACTATAATATATACAGTGTAGATGTATATTACAATAGATATGAAAGCAAACACACATGGAAAAGAATAAGAGAACAAAAATATCATATAATAATGCGATATTTTTTAATAGAGAAAATTTTAGCTCCACTAATCCCTGAGATTATAATATACTATATAAAACTTTAAAAGTATAAGATTGCTTTAGTAATCCTTGGTGGCGATGAATTTGGATAAAAATATCACCGTCATAGAACATATAAAAGAAAAAAATGTTTTGAACATTTCATGAACAACAGTTCATAATCATCACGGTCATGATCGTTGTTGGCGTGTCAAATGGAGCCCAAGTCTAAAAAAGAACTGTGTGCCGCGCTTTGAAATATTATGCCAAGGCTACGTTTGGCATGACTTTTTCGCTCTAGTGAGTTTGGACAAAAATGTCACGAACATAGAATACATGTTTTGCAAGACAAAGGTTATGACCACTACAAAGAAAAGAAAAATACTTTTGAACATATCACAAATGACAATTCACAATCACCGTGTTCACAAGAGTTACTGTTGTGCCAAACAGAGCATAAGGCTCCGTTTGACGTGGCTTATCGTGACTTATTTGCTCCGGTGAGGTTGGACAAAAATGTCATTGTCATACCGAATCTTAGCCTCAAACTAGTTTCTTTTTTGTAACATTTGTGATACCAAACATAGATTCTATGACAATAATGTTTTTGTCCAACCTCACTAGAGCAAATAAGTTGCAATAAGTCATGCCAAACGCAGCCTAAGGCTCCGTTTGGAAGGACTTATTTTCACCGGTCAAGCGGTCACGACCGCACGAACCGAACCTTAATTAAGGTCAGATTCATGCGGTCGTGACCGCTTGACCGGTGAAAATAAGTCCTCCCAAACGGAGCCTAAGTCTAAAAAAAACGTGTGGCTCGCTTAGGAAATGTTATGCAAAATTGATGGTAGCCATATTGTTGCTACCAGAAATTTAGCAAAAAATATCAGCACTTAACTATCAACTCCAAAAATTATGATAAATATTAGAGTCTCACAGCAACCTACCCTAAACCTAAAACCAATTAAGTTTAGGCACAGGGGTCTCATGTGCACTATATAATTTACCTGATGCAAGACTATTCTGAAGCCGCTCGCTAGTGTGCGGCGTCTTTCACCTCTCTAAATGTCAAATGGTTGATGTGAGAATGGGGGGGGGGGGGGGGGGGGGGGGGCTACATTGCTCTCATATCATATTTGCCGCCACCGCATATGCAGCCGACCTAAAATCAATTGATCAGACTCTACCAACAAGGAACTAAAATCTGAATGGTAAATGTATATGATACAAAATATTGACCTACAAAGAACATCTACAGCATAATCTACTGACTTTGAAAAATTCAGAGCTCTCTGTCATGAGAATATCAGCATCAAACCAGTCAAAGAAGCCTGAGATGGGAGGTGTCATTTAGTCGCTTTATCTGCCATCCCTTTTTGAGGGAGTGCCGCAGCACCGTAACCGACGAATCATCAACGCAGATCTTCATCGACATTGCCGGATTACAGCCGAGCAGACAAGTGACGAGGCATTTGATTGGGGTCGCGTGGGTGAAAATTCCGATCGAAGTGAGGGGATTTTTATCGAGGGAGCTTTGAGTAGCTCCTCTATGGAAGAAATCTTCCTCGGCCTCGTGGTCGCCGGAAGTCATGAACTGGAGCCTGCTCTTACCTGACTTCTTCCTCTGAAAACCGGTTCGGTTGAGCCTGTAAAGATCCCACTGAGGCCCATCGCGATCCTGCACTGAATTTGTTGAGCTGTATGGCGATAGTTCTTTGGGCTTATTGGGGCGGGGTGGAGGCTCCCCACCGAAGAGCTTCTCCGGAAATCTCAGAGCGGTTTTGGTAATGAATTCAATCATTCGGAACTCGACTTGTCTCAGTGATTCTCCGAGAGGCGGCGAGAAATCGGGCTGGGTTCTATCGATCAGGCTGGCCATTTCTGGGGTGTAGATTTCCGAGACGAGGCAGCCTTCCCATTGTCCCTGACTCATTTCAACTAGAGCATCAGAGAATTGTATCAGATCCTCCGCAAAGTCAAGTTCCTGGAGATGTTGATCATAAAGTTAAACATAAATAAAATTTAATTTTCCTGGTTAAAGAGTCTAGAAAGCTGATATCTTGATAACCACCATTCAACAAGCTGCAGTAAAAGTGTAGGGGCGCTGTCATTTTTTGAAAATAAAGCATGCATTAACAACAAAATTTGGCCAGAAATTTGTATGACTTTTTAAAGCTAGTTCTAAGGGTTTGTTTATTGTTTGAACAATTTTAGGTTGGATTCACAGAGCTTCTGGGTGCAGCGCAGGGGATTGAAAGCCATCGCGGACTGTGATATTCTGATCGCTATACAAAACGAGCTGAACATGACGTTCCGACATGAACTCCGCCCCGAGAATGAAAGAAACCACTGCAAACACAGCCAAGCCAAACGACCTCCACGCTGCAGTTGAGTTTGGATGCCGCCACACTGCGCCCAGGACTAGCTTAAGGGCAGTAAACAACAAATCATGTTTCATTAGTTAAACATAACGGCCTCCCCAACCCACAGTTCGAAAGGATGAACACTGACACCCCCCAGCATCCAGCTCGAAAGGGTTCAGCCTCAACCGATCTGCATACAATGCACCTCAACCCCTCTTCATGCCTACTGACGGGTTGTTGGAGGCCGCAACCTCCCTTCGATGAGGGAAACTCAAGTTAAGTGGGCAGCACAGGGACTTCCCATGAATTCACCCATCCCGAGACTACTACCACCCGAGCACGCTTAACTATGGAGTTTCTTGTGGTCACCCATCCCGAGACTACTTCCCGGGAGGTCACCCATCCCGAGAAACTCCATAGTTAAGTGTGCACGGGTGGGAGTAGTCTCAGGATGGGTGATCTGGAAGTCCCCGTGCTGCCCCCTTAACTTGAGTTTCTCTCATCGAAGGGAGGTTGCGGCCTCCAACAACCTGCCGGTGGGCATGGAGGGGTTGAGGTGCATGGTATGCAGCCCGGTTGAGGCTGAACACTTTCGAGCTGGATGTTGAGGTGTCGCTGTCGTCCTTGCTAGCTGAGCTGTGTGTTGGGGAGGCCGTTGCATTAAGATATAAGTCTGCAGTTTAAACCTGCTCATACTGATTCATTTAGTTGTCTTCCTAAAACCAGGAAAAAAGCGGAACCACATTAGATAAGGGAAGAACAAAAAACACATACTTTGATCAGTTAGATATCAGTTTGTAGCTGGCAAATCAAAAAAAGGCTGTCTGAGGGAGCTTTAGGGATCAAGTCATGGAGAGAAGTCCATAGAGAAAAAAATGAGGTGAAAAAGAAGAAACTGAATGTAGATAGGATTTGGATCTTATTTGCAAAGATGAGCAACAAAATGATACCATTATTTAACCCTGGTCCCACAACCTCCTCGCCTAGCGCAATCATCTTAGTATTGCACATGTTTTTCCTATTTATAATTGTAGCCTTAGTGGCCATTTATATTTGTCAAATCTCGCTTTTATAAGGGGGTGATAGCTTGAAAGGCTATCTTGGAACTTCTTAGGTTTTGGATATCTCCTTGAAGAAGGGCTTCAAAAGGGAACCGGCCCTCAGAAACTAGACGCAAGCATACCTCGTGTTGTAATATTAGAACCATGATGGAGGCTATTATATAGCCGGATGTTTTGACCTAAGTAATATACATTTTATTTTAACTCGGTATCAGAGCCAAGGGGGGCCGAACGGCGCCGCATCCGCGACCGACGTCGAATGACTCTGCATCCTCCGTCTCCGACGCCTGCTCCAACGCATGCTCGTTGTCGCATCGCTGTCACCAACCGCCGGATTTGTCGCGGCTGCTATCATGTCGTTGGAAGCAGGCGTTCCGCTCACGGATCATCTCCCGATGGGGGGAACCCGCCTCTAGGGCTGCGGGAACAACGATCCCGCAGTCTCCGGAGGCCGTTGCCACCGCATCCAGGGGTCGTGGGGGGGAGCCGCGCCGCTGCCGACCGTGATACTAGCCGCAGCTTTCTGCTCCTGTGCCGCCGCACCTAGCGGGTCGTCATCGTTTATCAGTGTCTCATAGCGTCCCTCAGGATGCGGTGATCAGATCCAGGGCAGGCAGATGTATTTAGTAATACCGAACGAGACACAGTGATTGGTGGGGAAGTTGATCCATGGAGCCGAAGGAGGGAACGATGACAAACGTCTTCAGGATGTTGGGCCCGGACAAGTTGGCCACACTGTTGAGGGTGTTGGGTTCATCGCAACGGCCGGCGAAGTTGGAACTTCCACCGATTGATCTTAAGATTGATGGACCGACGACCTACCTGAGTTGGTCACGGCGTGTGAAGAAGATCCTGGCAGCAAAGACATTTGGGGGTTTTTGACAGGGGCGTTGAAGAAACCAGAGAACTCGGCTGGAGATGAGTGGGAGTCGGCTCATATGACCGTGTTTATGTGGCTTCTAAGCTCGGTTGTTCCATCGATTGTCGCCACGGTAGATGACCTCGAGACAGTCATGGAGGTCTGGGATAAGCTGAAGAACACATATGATGGTGTGGGGAACATTCTGCGGGTCTTGCAGGTGAAGGGAGAAATCGATGACACTGTTCAGGGGGAGAAAACGGTGCAGGAGTATGCCTCCGAGTTGAACGACTATGGGTGGATTACGATCACGCCTCTGGTGGGATGTGTTGCAGTGATCCACGGTGTCAAGCTTCCAAAATCATCACGGAAGAAAGGACGATGAAGTTTCTGAAGGGGTTAGACGATAAGTTCGATCAGCGGAGAGCTCTACTTCTGTCGGGTATGACGATTCTCACACTCACGGATGTCATCTCTGCTATGATTCAGGAGGAGACGCGTCTCAAACTGCAGGCAGGGACAGGAGGGTCCATGACTGTGAAGTCAGGATTAGCGGTTGGTTGCGGCCCCTGGTGTTACAGGACAGAGGGACGAAACCCGACAGTGCTACAACTGTGATGAGGTCGGCCACCTGAGACAAGCATGCTCCAAGCCGCCCAAGGAGAGAGATTTGGGTAGAGGATGGGGACGTGGATGTGGTCGTGGTCGTGGTGGCAGAGGAGGCTAACGAGCGAATTTGGGTATGACTGAGAGTGCGGAGGAACTTGGTGTTATTTATACAGAGGAGGTGCAGACCCTACTTAGCATGATGGAGGGTATCAAGAGGAAACAGACGGGTGGGGGGAGCAGAGATGGAGCTGGGGGGTCGTTATGTATGCCCACCCACCTTCTGATGGATCTCTCGCTCTAGCATCTATATCCTCCTCCAGGTCATTAGATTGAATTATTGCTCAGATGCATCCCGTCATGTGACAGGAAATGCAGGCGAGTTCTCCTCTTATACACGTCTAGTCACTGCAGATAGCATCCAAACGGCGAATGGTACGTTCCAGTCAGTGGTCGGTAAGGGTACTGTTAATTGTTCAGGTTCGATAACACTATCGAATGTTTTGCATGCTGCTTCTTTCCCAGTTAGCATTTTAATTATTCAACTGAGATGTGTTGTTTCTTTTGATATCCCTAAGGTGACTTACCAGGAGAAAGGGACGAGGCGAATACTTGGGACTGGAGCTTGTCATGATGGGTTGTGGTATCTGGATCGGGAAGGACTGGATGCGGCTCTGGTCTTTGTGGTAGAGACAACGAGAGTTGGAGGACAGAAGATGAGTGCAGAGGATATGCTAATACTCCATCACAGGCAGTTGGGGCACCCCTCCTTCAGGACTGTAGTTAGATTGTTTTCTACTATTTTTAATGCAACAAATAAAACAAAATTGGTGTGTGATGCGTGTAATTTAAGCAAACTTACTCGGATTTCGTATGCTAGTATGGGCCGAAAAAGCTCTTATGTTTTTGATGTTATTCATTTTGATGTCTGTGGACCCTGTACTGTAAGTTTTTTAAATGGTTATAAATATTTTGTTGCTTTCATTGATTGTGCATCTCGTGTTACATGGCTATATTTGATGAAAACTAAAAGTGAGGTATTCACCTGCTTCCGAGATTTCCATAAGCTTGTACAGACACAATACAGTGCAATGATTAAGGTACTAAGGTTAGACAATGAGACAGAATACACCAACAAGGCAATGAGGGAATACCTATCAGCTCATGGGATATTACACCAGACCACCTGTGCCTACACATCGGTACAGAATGTAGTGACAGAAAGGAAGAACAGACACCTTCTGGAGGTGGCAAGGAGTATGATGTTAAACATGAAGGTGTCTCAGAGTCTGTGGGAATATGCGGTGTTAACAGAGGCACAACTGATCAACAAGATGCCATCCTGGGTTCTAGGGTGGAAGTCTCCGTGTCAGAAGTTGTAGGGGCATAATAGGAGAATATTTCCATTGAAGATATTCGGGTGTGTGTGCTTCGTAAAGGACAACAGACCGGGTGTCAGTAAGCTTGATGCAAGGGCAATCAAGTGTATGTTTGTGGGTTACTCTCATATGCAGAAGGGGTACATGTACTGGAGCCCAGTAGAGAAAAGATGTTTCGTGAGCATGGATGTTCACTTTAGAGAGCTGGAACAGTACTACCGGTAGGAAGGAGTTCTACCTACATTAAACTAGTCAGATACCGAGAGTATGAGGCTAGAAAGAGAAAGGTTAGTGACAGATCTGTGATTATGACAGGGGGAATCAATGGTGGAGCAGGAGAGTGACGATGATAGGAGGAGATTGAGGAGCAGAGCAGAGATGTGAGACCAACGGCTCAGGGGGAACTGCTGACATACAATAGGAGGAGGAAGCTGCTAGCAATACCAGATCCAGTGTCGGTGCCCAGTCCAGCTCCCAATCACTGGCCTACGTCGCCCCCTTCTCTTGGAACACCTGCATCTCCACAAGTCTCAGGTGATATCCTTTCCCCTCCCCCTACTTCTCTTATGTTACGGAAGAATACTCGCAACAATGCGGGAAATCCTCCTGACAGACATGGTTGGGACCTTGCGTCCTTTGTCTCTTACGATCATATCCCTCATACACACACGGAGCATTCAGCATCTTTGAATAGTGTTATTGTACCTAACAATTGGCAGATTGTCAAAGATGATCTGAAATAGAAGACAACAATGAAGGAAGAGATGAAGGCTTTTGAGAAGAACAAAACTTGGAAGCTGGCACAGCTGCCAAAGGATAAGAAGGTCGTTGGGTGCAAGTGGGTGTTCACCATAAAGCAGAACCCAGATGGTCAGATTGAGAGCTACAAGGCTCGATTGGTTTCCAAGGGGTACAGTCAAGCCTATGACATCAACTACGACGAGACGTTTGCACCCGTTACAAAGATGAGCATAGTTAGGACTCTCATCAGCCTGACAGTGAACGGTGGGTGGATGCTGCAGCAACTAGATGTGAAGAACGCATTCCTTCATGGAGATCTAGCATAGGAGGTGTACATGGAGATACCACCGGGTTTTGGTACGACCAAGATAGAAGACAAAGTTTGCAGGATGAATAAATCCCTCTATGAGCTGAAGCAGTCACCCCGCGCATGCTTCGACAGATTCAGAAAAGCAATGATTAGGATGGGATACCACCAGATAAATGCAGATCACACTGTGTTCTTCAAGAAAAATGAAGGTCACACCACCATGCTTGTAGTGTATGTAGATGACATGATCATTACAGGAGATGATGAGCAGGAGATTGACTGCCTCAAGGGGGCCGTGGGCAAGGAGTTCGAGGTGAAGGACCTGGACCGTTTTCGGTACTTCCTTGGGATCGAAATTGCGTACGAGGCAGAGGGGATAGTCCCTTCCCAAATAAAATATGTGTTGGGCCTTCTCACTGAAACTGGGATGTTGGGGTGTAAACCTGGTGCGACGTCAATCGATCAAAGGTGTAAGCTGGGTGCAGAGGCCGGAGAACCAGTAGATCGTGAAATATATCAAAGGCTAGTTGGGAAGTTGATCTACTTGAGCCACACACGCCCGAACATCTCATTCTCTGTAAGCGCGGTGAGCCGCTGCATGCATGACCCGAGGAAGGAACATATGGATGCGGTGTACCAGATTCTGTGATACCTGAAGAGTGCCCTTGGAAAGGGACTGGCCTTCAGGAGGAATGGGCACGTGGGGATTGAAGGTTATTGCGACTCCGACTGGGCAGGCTGTCCGGATGATAGGAGGTTTACCTCAGGCTATTGCATATTCATGGGAGGCAACCTGGTCTTATGGAGGAGCAAGAAACAGTCGGTAGTGGCTAGATCGACAACAGAGGCGGAGTACAGAGCCATGACAGTAGGGGTTGCAGAGCTCCTGTGGCTGAAAGGAATGCTTGGGGAGTTGAAGCTGAACCAAGGAGAGAGGATGAAGCTGGTGTGACAGTCAGTCAGCCATCAGTATTGCAAACAATCCAGTCCAATACGATCGCACTAAGCATGTAGAGATTGATAGGTTTTTTTATCAAGGAGAAGCTTGATAATGGACTGCTGGAGTTGAGTCACGTACCAACCAAGGGGCAGGTTGCAGACTGCTTAACCAAGGGACTCACTTCAGAGGATATGATTAGGGGTTGTAACAAGATGGGTTTAGTGAACATCTTTCATCAATCTTGAGAATGAGAGTTGTAATATTAGAACCAAGATGTAGGCTATATATATAGCCGGGTGTTTTGCCCTAAGTAATATACATTTTATTTTAACTCCGCGCGATTTCATTTCAAGCATTTTATGTTCTAGTACAAATATTCAAATCACGTTTCATATCAATTGGTCTGACCTACCCAGTCGGCCTCCGAGCATCCCACCGAACTAGGGTTCAATTCAAAACACTAATCTAACGTTCCACCCATCTACCAGTGCATGATCGACACCCAACCCAATCAATCATCAACGCTCGCCAATTCTAGGACCAATGAGCTCATGATTCCGCTCGGTTGTCTCATTCTAGGACTTTCCGTCAACAACGATATTTGATGCATCTCCCTCTTTCTGTAATCAATCAAAGTCGATAGCAATGCATCCGCAATAGCGCATCTAGCGCATCTGCCATATGTGTGTGCTCGTGCCTACTCTTCTGCAGCAACAACAATCACACTCAACATTTGACACCCCTGCGGATGCATTCTGTTACGAACTCACTATTTATTACCCGTTAATTTTATGAATGTCGTAATTTAGAGATGTTTGGAAAATCGTGTCTTTATTTTATATTTTGTCTTGTATCTTTATAAATCAAGTCATGTCTTATATTATTATATTGTGTGTAAGTTATAATCAGTCCAAGTATGTGGACCTAATTGTAAAAGCGAGATATATTTTATATTTAAAGACCCCTTGGGTCATGAAGAAAGCATGCAATGAATTAATCACTTTCAGTCACTCTTAGTTCCCCTTCCCCTCTTTTTCTCCTCCCTTAAGCTAGGGTTTGTGTTGAGTAAGGATCCCCTCTTTCTCCCTCTCCCTTAGGTTGAGCTAGATTCCATCATCGCATTATCAGTAAGTTGAGCACAGCTCCCTTATATCTCTGACTTCATTAGCTCCACGTCTCACTACACACCGATCCTCTTGAATCCACGCGGATCCATTCAAAAAAATATAAACAAAGGGTCGACACACCCCAACCATTTATGAAGACCAGTGTCAACATCCTCAAGTCACTCCTTCGCAAAAATATCCACAATCCCGCACCAATTCTACGCTCCCTGATGGTTTCCTGCGAGGGAAAGCAAATCTTGACCATCTCTAAGTCCGCAAAATACAAAGTTACAAGACTTACTTTCCTAACCTTTCGAAGTCCCGCGTTCATCACCGGGAATGTTCATCACGGGGAATAACCCCGCTCGGCAGCGCTAAAACTACATTAATTCCCTTTCGAGGACCTGCTTTAAGCATTAAAAGAGTGTCGTGAATAACCTCAAGTTTGATTGACCAAGAGGGATAGCCGCTACACACTTCCTCCACACCGCCGCACACGACTCAGGCCCTGCGCGGTCGACTCCATCCCCGGCCTCTTCCTAAACAACCTCGTTGATCCCCATCATCCGCAAGCCTGCGAAATAGACTTTGCACGCGCAAAATCTTTTTGCACGCAGCATCAAACCGACTTTCTTTATCAAATAGTCGCCTACCTCCTTCCATTTCGAGCCCTGCACCAGATGCCCTTACCTTTTTAATGTTGCTTTTGTTAAGAGTGGTGCACACTTTTTCAATTATTCTCTCTCAACTAAAGGATCATACAGACCTAGCAGCCTTTTATGGGACAACTCAAGGAGTTTTAGCTACTTTCATTACACGTTTCCTCCCATTTAAAATTATTAAATCAGCTAGGGTTATGACTTTTCCTCTTTTTGAAACCTTGCTATTTAATACCCAAACTCCCCTTTTACTGTTATCAGCCGGTCCTTCTTGCTATTAAAAGTATGTGGCAGCTACCTCTTTACTGTTATCAGCTGGTCCCATCTTTAATTAGTAATAATCCCTTGCTTTAAATATCCTGTACCGCCTCCTCTTTTGGAAGGCTAGACTGAATCAAGAAACAGAGAGTTTTTCCTCTGTTTCTTGGTATTGCCAGCATAAGCTCTCTATTTCCTGGTAACTCCCGAGTAAGCCTTGCCATTGCCACCTCTCACCGCTCAACAACAGTTCTCCTTGCTCCGCCGACGCTACCAGAGGATCCTTTTGACTCCGGCGAACTCGTCCTGGACTGCAGTTGAACTTCTCGTCGGGGTCAAGTCTGAATTCCTCTATTTTCTTCGACGCCAACAGCCATTGGAACCTGGCGTCATGCTAGCGACCTCCACCTGAGCCTTTCCCCCCTGTTTTCCTCGACCTGGGTACACCTACAGTCCTCCAGCAACCAATTATACGGTCCACTGTAGAGACTTACTCCACGCCAAGACATCTCGTAGAAGCTTTGACCTCTCTGATCCAGCTCCTAGACAAGGAAAGAATCCTCCCTAGTTTCCAATACTCACCTGGAATTCATTGTTGCTCAAGAAAGTGGTATGCCTCTCACCCCATTTCGCCACTCGAGCACACTTAGTCCTTTTTTCATGAATGCATGCAAATGTTTAATATTTTCAGAGCTTGTTTGCCCAAACTAATCTTATTTCTATTTGTCGTTAATTTGTTAATCTGATTGTCACTCTCTCACGTTGTGACACTTGCGGATGAATTGAGTTATTGTTGAAAACGGACAAGTGATAGAAGCTTATGCGGGCTTTGCAAAACTTTTGATTAAGTTATCTCATGAAGACACTCGCGATGTCGTGACTACTCCACTAAACTTTTAATCAAGCATAAAATTATCTTTAAAATCAATTTCAGATTTTAGGATGCATCATAACCCTTCCCCTGCCTAAGCCGCCTCTTGTCAGCTTCTTCCCTGTACGCCACCAGTAGAAACCCCCTTCGCCTCCTCCTCTTCCCTGTGCAACCGACTCCACCACCACCGGAACTCCCTAAAGCTACCCTACCTGCCTCCCCCAGGGCTGAATCCTTCCCTTTTAGCCCGAGCCTCCCTCCACGGCCTACTCCCCACTCGAGCCCTCTCCTCACCCGAGCCCACTCCTCACCCGAGCCCACTCTCCAACCGAGCCCCCCTCTGCTACATTAATTTCCCTCCCGTTGACCTCCATCCAGGATTAAACCCAACCACCCGCAGCATCCTCTTCCCCTTCCCACCACTTCAACTTCTAATTAACCTCCTGCTAGGCTTAACCCCAGTACCCCACTACCTGTAGCTTTTTCTCTCATCCACTAAACCATTCATATTATTACCCAAGCCCCTCTACCATCACGGGGTTCATTCTCGCCCAACCCACGTCGCCACAACCTTGGATTTCCACTAACTACCGTCTTTGCCGCCGCCTGCACGTGCGAATTGTGGTATACAGTCTTATCTTTTGTTGTTGTTTATTTAGCACATGTACTTGTAGTGAATATATGTTTAAATGTGTTGGTAGTTCAACTGTGGCGCTACTTGCGGAGTTTATTCTGCGCTCGCTTAAAATTATTGCGGCTCGTTCGTTTGCAAAATTAAAATTTTGTTCTCCTTAACTAATTTATTATGATTGCACATGTCCCTGCTGATAATCATATAATAATTAATTAGTTGTTGTAATTTTGGAGCAGACCACTTTGCACTTGCATTACACCACATTGCATTTAGGGTTGCATTTAAAAACCCCTTACGAGTCGACCTACCACTGCATCAACATCTAGGAAGAAAATTGTTGGATCAAAATAGGTGTTTTCAATCAAACAAAATCCAAAAGTGGTCATGCAAAGATACAAAGCCAGGCTAATTTCCCTGGGATATATTTAAACTCCTTGAGTTGACTATCATGAAACATCTACATCGATTACCAAGATGGATTACATTCGCATTGTCTTATCATGCGATATAAGCCCGGGATGGGAACTATAGTAACTCGATGCGAAAAATGCTTTTCTACATGATGATCTAAAAGGGGAGGTAGACATGAAGTTTTCGTCGAGTTTTTTAAAGAAAGGATCGGCATGGAAAGACTATCAACAAAACAAATCTCTTTATGGTTTGAAGCAATCCACTAAAGCTTGGTTTGAAAAGTTTCACAAAAATGTGACTCTACTAAGATACAAACAAAGTCACTCTAATCATACTCTCTTTGTTAAGAGAAAAGAAGAGAAAGTAGATGTTCTCATTGTTTGTTGAGAAAGGGGTGAAACCAACTCCATTTCATCACCAAGAACAAAATAACCACTTTTATGTAGACGACGTTATTATCACAATAAATGATTTGGAAGAAATTGTGAGGTTTAAAGCACATCTGTCAATCTGTGCAAGGAGCTAAAGTCAAAGATCTAGGAAAGTTGAAATACTTCTTAGGAATTGAAGGTATGAAGTTAGACAGTGCAATCGTCATTTCTCAGAAAAAATATGTTATGAATCTCCTAGAAGAAATCAGGATGCTTGGTTGTGCACCTACAGATACCCTCATTAAAACAATCTATAAAATCAAAGAAAACAAGAACGGAGGAAAAGTAAACTCCTTAAGCTATCAGATATTAGTGGAAAGGCTTATTATCCTCACACCCGCTCATCATGATATCATGTATGCAATAAAGATCACGAGTAGGCACATCCATTCTTCCAGGTTCAGACAACACGACGATGTTATACGAGTGTTAAGGTACCTGAAAACGTCTCCCTGACGATGAATTTTATTTTCCCAGAACAAGCATATGAATGTTGAAGTATGCACGAATGATGATTGGATTAGAAGCCAAGATGATAGAAAGTTCACTACTTGATATTATTCCTTTGTTGAGGGAATCAAGTGATCTGGATAAATAAGAAACAAAATGTGGTAGCAAGGTCAATATCGGAAGCAGAGTGCATATCAATATCGCAAGGGATATGCAAGGAATTGCGACTTCAATAGGTAATGTCGGATCTGGGGTTACAAGATGGGAAACTCATATGCTCTACTGCGACAATAAAGAAGCTATTAACATTGTTAGAAAAGCCCAATTAAGGGCCCATGTTTTCTTCATTCTCTCTCCTTGTATTAGTCTCACATCATGCATTAGGATTTCTCTCTTCTTTCTTCTCCTATATAAGTGTGTGTATACTTGTAACTATTCATTCAAGAAATATATACAAGGTTTTGGGCCTCTCTTTACATGGTATCAGAGCCAAACGTATCCTCCAGCGGACTCCCCTCTTCTGTCTGCATCTCCTCCTGCGGCCTGGTCTCCTAACCGCCTCGCGGCCTCCGGTCTCCTCGCGACCTGCTTCTATATCCGCTTCCTTGCCCAACCCGCCTGGCTTCTGCGGCCTCTTCTCCCTACTCCGCTTCTTCTTCTCTCCGTGGATCCACCCTCCTCCTCAGGTTCTTTTATAGCCTCTTTTCTCAGTCCTAAAGGGGCCCACCTATCCCTGCCGCCTGCGGGCTGCCTTCCTTATCCGCTGCGGGCTCCCTCTGCTGCTTCAATCCGCTCGCTCTTGTTTCAGTCCCCTGCGGCCTGCCGACTGCTTCAGTCCGTTGCGGCGAGCTCTTTACTCTCCTTCCGCTTGCACCTGCTTCAGTCCGCTGCGACCTGCCACCTGCTTCAGTCCGCAGCAAACTGCTCCTCGTGCCTTCTTATCCGCTGCGGGCTCCCTCTCGTCTGCTGCGGGTTCTGCCCTTGGCGAGCTCTCTACTTCTCCCGCTCGCTCCTGCTTCAGACCGTTGCGGCATGCCGACTGCTTCAGACCGCTCGCTCTTGCTTTAGTCCGATGCGGCCTGCCGACTGCTTCAGTCCGCTCTCTCTCTCTTCCCTTTTGCGAGCTCCTGCTCGCCGAACTGCTTGACCTTCTATCCGCCGCGACCTTCCTCTTAGTCGTCGCGGCCTGCTTTTTGTTTGCACTCCCAATGGACTCCCTCGTCTCAGCCTCTTCTCGCGCGCGACTGCTGCGGCCTCTTCTTGCTGTTGTCCGCTCCCCTATGCTCCGAGTCGCATTTTGGTCGCGACCTTCTGGTCGCTGGTTTGCCAGCCGAGACCGTGCGACTACCTCTTCTATCCGCCCGGCCTCCTCTCTGCTAGCCGCCCGGTCTTTCCTTCTGCTAACCGCATAGCGTCTGATGATTCTGCTGCCACCTCTGTTGCGTCCTTATCTGCTACGGAAGGTATCACCTGTCACTCTCATAATCCTTGTTGGATCGTTGATTCCGGCGCTACTCACCATATCACCTCCCAGAAACCCACAGAGTACCTACAAACGATTCATCCTGTTCGCATCACTTTGGCCAACGATGACACCCTACCAGTCTCTGGCTTCGCTGCTATTCAGCTTACGCCGACCCTTTCTCTTTCCTCGGTTCTTCACGTTCTGGGATCTCCTTTCAATTTATTATCTGTTAGTCGTCTCACACGACCTTAATTGTTGTATTATCTTTTCACCTTCTTCTTTTCTTATGCAGGATCGCCGCATCCGGAGTACCATTGGTAAGGGGTAGCTGTTGAATGGGTTGTACATTTTGGATATCCCACCACCTCTTCTCTCCGCCATCTCCACTGTTGATTGGCATCGCCACCTTGGACATGCTCCCCTTCCGATTCTCAAGCGGGCTCTTCCTGATATACCTTTACGGGAGTTCTCTTGTGAATCTTGTATCTACAGCAAACAACATCGTTCTTCTTTCCCCCCTGCCTGTACCAGGAGTAGTACTCCCTTATCTTTAGTTCATTCTGATGTCTGAGGTCCTTATTTAATCCTTAGTATTTTTGGCTTTCGCTATTTTGTCACGTTCATTGACGATTACTCTCGTACCACGTGACTCTATTTACTACATGATCGAATTGAACTTACCTCTGTATTTCGCGCCTTTTTACTTGAGATGCGTACGCAGTTCGCTACCCCCCTCAAAGTAATTTGCACTGATAATGCTCAGGAGTATACGAGTCGTGCCTTCTCCAATCTCTGCACTAAATTTGGTGTCATCCATCGAACTTCATGTGCGTATACCCCTCAGCAAAACGGGGTGGCAGAACGCAAAAATCGTCATCTTCTTGATATTGCGCGGTCCCTTATGTTCCAAATGCATGCTTCAATCAAATATTGGAACTTTGCTGTATCCACCGTCTGTCATCTCATCAACCGCCTTCCCTCCTCTGTACTTGATTTTGCCTCACCCATCCAACTCCTCGATCCCTCCACCAACCTCACCTCTCTCACAGCGCGGATCTTCGGGTGTGTTTGCTATATCAACCTTCTTGGCCCTCCTTCCGACAAACTTGCTCCTCGGGCCGCCAAGTATATGTTTGTTGGTTACTCCCACACTCAAAAGGGGTATGTCTGCTACTCTCCTACTGACGGCAAGCTGGTCGTTTCTGCGGATGTCACCTTCTGCGAAGACCAGCCCTTCCACTTACCCAACACCACCTCGTCTTCTGCTCCCTCTATTCCCCGGCATGCTGTACCGATCACGCCATCTGTGTTGTCTTCTTCCTCCTCTCCCCTCACTCCTCCTCGGGTTCCTCCACCACTTATCCGTGTCTACTCTCGTCGCCCATCCAAGGATGCTCCCGTGACCCAGCTCCCCGCCACCAGCGATACCTCGGCTACGACAGATCACGCTCCCGTCTCTACAGCTCATCCCTTGGCCCACTACGTCTCTCTACATTGGCTAACGCCGCCTCTCTATGCATTTGCCACCTCTCTTTCCTCTATTTCTATACCTAACAATGTGCAGGAGGCGCTTCAACACCCAGGGTGGCAGGCCGCTATGAACGATGAAATGCGGGCTCTCTGGGCTAACCAGACCTGGGATCTGGTTTCTCTTCCTGTTGGCTACACCTCTGTTAGCTGCAAATGGGTTTATGTCATTAAACATGCGGCGGATGGCACTATCGACCGTCTGAAGGCTCGCCTCGTGGCACGGGGCTTTACTCAGCAATATGGCCGTGATTACGAGAAAACCTTCTCTCCCGTGGCCAAATTGAACACGGTCCGCGTTCTTCTCTCCTTTGTTATTCATCGTCACTGACCACTTTGGTAGCGTTTGGTTGGGCTTTTTGCCTCCGGTGCGTTTGAACCGCACCTCAATTTTATGCATAAGTTATGTTTGGCGTTGCTGTTTCAAGAACCGCCGGTTCTAAATTTCCGCGGTTTCCTATTGATCACGATCCGCTGTAAAATGTCGCGTTCAGCCGCAACCGTGGCGTTCTCGAGCTCGTCCACGCGCGCCAACACGCGGCGGGAGATGGCGTAGAGCTCGCCAAGGACGCGTTCCCCGGCGCCGGGGAGGTTGATGAGAAAGGGAACGCAGTAGGGACCGCATACGAGGGGAAAGCGATCTGCGGTGAGGGAGACGCCGAGGAAGGCGGCGTCTCCGGCGAGAATCATCTCCTGGATTAGCCCATGGTTGGAGAATCCCCGCTTCAGCGTGCCGTATGTGAAGATAATCGCACGATCGTCCTCTGCCGCCGCTGCGCCCATGGCAAAGATAGCAGCGATCTACGTCGCGGATCCTCACTGGCTTGCTGCTTCCCCCCTCCTCCTTGTGGATTTGGCTTTAGGGTCTGGGCTATTGCGGATGGATGGTAAGGGTGCAAATTTATCTCATCCTTGATCGGGATCTGGCTTTAGGGTCTTGATACGGATTTGCTCTGTTTTGATTTGATTTGGTATTTCTCTCATCCTTGATCGGGATCTGTAAACAATCTGCTAGCTGTTATACACAGTTTTCACTAATCTCTATTAGATCCTCCTTCCTCCGATCTGGAGTAATTTTTTGAAATAAATTTTCTATTTAGCTTGTATGCATTGAACATTCATGAGATGTGGAAGTGAAACAGAGGTACGGATTTAAAACAACCACAGATTCACGAGAATTAGCTGCAGCAGATTTGGAACGAATTTTAAATCATGAAGCACTTCAAATTACTACTTCCTAGCTCACGGATTACAGTTTGTTTCAGATCTGAAAATTACAGGAAAATTCAGGATGAACAAAATTGCTTAACATTTGCATTACAAAACATTTTGCATTCAGGAAAACAGGTTTTTTTATTAGGAAAAAAAATTTCACTCAAAACTCCGTTTTGTATCCAAACAACTTTTTAACAAAACTCTGTTTTCCAGAATCAGCACTTTTTCTATCAGCAACAGTTCATCAGCAGCTTTCCATCAGCAACAGCCCAACCAAACGGAGCCTTTATCAGCTGGATATTAAGAATGTCTTCCTCGATGGCTACAGGAGACAGTTATATGTAGCAGCCTCCCGGGTTTGAGTCCACGGGGGAGTCTTTGGTATGTCACCTTCGGAAATCCATTTATGGTCTCAAATAGTCCCCGCGTGCGTGGTTTGAAAAGTTCAGTAAGGTGGTCTGTGCTAGTGGCTTCACTTGGAGCTCGGTTGATTTTACTCTCCTCACCCGACACCGGTCAACCGGGACTGTGATTCTTCTGGTCTACGTTGACGATATCTTGATTACTGGCGACGACACAGCAGGAATACAACAGATCAAGGAATAGTTGAATTCCGCCTTTCAGACGAAAGATCTAGGCAACCTTCGGTACTTTCTTGGGCTCGAGGTCGCACGACACCGTGATGGTCTTGTGTTATCTCAAAGGAAGTACTGTATGGACCTCCTTCATGATGCAGGTTATTATGGGTGCAAACCTGCGAAGACTCCTATGGACGCAAATCACAAGCTCTCGGCCCATAGCACTGACTCTGACAAGCTGCTTACAAATCCGGAATATTACAGATGCTTGGTTGGCAAGCTGATCTACCTTACGGTGACTCGACCAGACATCTCATTTGCTGTGGGAATTGGGAGCCGTTTCATGCACGCTACTCGGACATCTCATCTTCAAGCTGTCGAGCACATCCTTCGATATCTCAAGATCACCCCCGGACAAGGACTCATGTATAAGCCATCCACATCTCTATCTCTTGTCGCGTATTCTGACGCTGACTATGCAGGATCTATTGATGATAGGCGCTCCACAACTGGGTTCTGTACTTACTTTGGTGGACACCTCATAACTTGGCGTAGCAAGAAACAGACTGTGGTTGCGCGTTCCTCTGCTGAAGCCGAGTACCGGGCTATGGCTGCTGTTGTTTCTGAGCTAACCTGACTTGAAGGCCTTCTGGGAGACTTAGGTGTTCGTCTCTCATCTCCGGCAACCTTATTTTGCGACAGTCAGGCAGCAATTCATATTGTCAAGAATCCGGTTTTTCACGAACGAACAAAGCATATCGAAGTTGACTGTTACTTTATCCGGGAAAAGGTACAGTCAAAGAAGATAGATTTGGAGCATGTTCCTGCTACCGACCAAGTTGCGAACATCCTGACGAAAGCTCTCTCCAGGCCGTTATATTATCAGTTCTTATCCAAGCTTGGTGCCTACAACTTGTACGCTCCAGCTTGCGGGGGAGTGTTAGAAAATCCCAATTAAGGGCCCATGTTTTCTTCTTTCTCTCTCCTTGTATTAGTCTCACATCATGTATTAGGATTTCTCTCTTCTTTCTTCTCCTATATAAGTGTGTGTATACTTGTAACTATTCATTCAAGAAATATATACAAGATTTTGGGCCTCTCTTTACAAACATTACACATAATCATGATCAACATGATAGAATAAAACATGTTAAAATTGATCGGCACTTCATCAATGACAATCTAGAGAAAGACATCATTTGCACACGTTTGTCCAATCACAGGATCAGGTGACAGATATTTTTACTAAAAGTCATTGATAATATCTCCAAGATGAAAATAATCGATATTTACTCTCATTTTGAGGGGGTGAGTTGAATATTTGTATAAGGCTCAATGTAAAGGCCCATGAGAAGGCATGACAACTTTATTGTTTTTTCCTTCTTCCTTTAGTCTCATGCCTCTAATGGTGATGTGAAGACCTCCATTTTGTAATATGCTACTTCAATATCGTGAAAGTATTTCATCTTCCAAAGTTTGTTAATCTTAAATCTCATAATAAGTTTTTTTAGTGAAAATTTCCCTGCAATGACATCAATATCATGTGTTGTTAGCATGTATTAGTTATTATTACTAAAAAATTTCTATTTTTAAGTATTTTTCCATTTTACCCCTCACTCCTATATATTTGAGTAAGACTCATTGTAATGCATTTTGCAAGCAAATAAATGTTCCAACATGGTATCAAAGTCGCCTTAGGGCGAAACAATCGTCTCCCCCGATCGTTCGACTTCACAATTCCATCACACAGTCTAAAAGTCATCACCTTGTCTTTACCAGACAAGGGAAGGGAAAACACAAACCTAATACAAAACCGGTCATTTGATCTCTCTCCAGAATCAATGATCCAGTGAATAGATGGGCGAGTAGACGTAGCATGAGCACCTTGCAGTCCTTGATGAGCATAAAAGGATGAAGAGGTGGACGAATCAGTAGACTGTTCCTGCATCAAACGGCGGGACGTTAGTATTTCGTCAGCAAATAGAATCACTAGAAGAGCCGCAGTGATAGAACCAGCATATGGCAAGACCTCCTCAACGACATCAAAAAGGTGAGCAAACTTAGACTGAGATGATACGCCCTGAGAACGACCAGAGTCGCAACCCCCTCTCAATGTAGAACCCCCACTCGGTAGTGAGAATCCATGAAGTCTAAAACATGTGTCCCGTTAATGATGAGACTTTCCATGGTAGTCACAAATCAGGTTATCTTTGTCAGTGGACTTCGATCTGGGAGCACGATTACCAGAATCCTACTGAGAAGTTAGGGCAGAGCCCTTAGAAACATAGTTAGGTAGACAAGTTTGTTGTCGGTCAATTTTTTGTGGGACAAGGCTATACACATTTGAAAGAGGAGTAGGAGAACGCCCAAGGATCTGAACACTGATCTGATTGAAGTCGTGATGTAGTCTATGTAGAAATTTAAAGATCCTATTGTGTTCTCCTCAGGCTCGAAATAGAACTTCATCTTCAGGAGACTAGGGTGAGCGAGTCAAAATGATCTTTTTCTTGATATCTACACAAACATAGAATAGGTTAGATCGGTTGATGATCAACGGTCTACTTTAGCATATTGCACTTTGGTGGCTGAGAATTTGGTTACATGGAGGAGCAAAAACATATGGTGGTTAGATCTAGTGCTAAAGCTAAATTCAAAGCCATGACACGTGAAATTTGTGAAGGAATATGAATTCAAACTATTATGAGACATCTTGGTCTTGAGACAACTAAGCCAATTAGACTATATTGTGATAACAAGGAGTCCATTAGAATTGCTCATAGTCATGTTCAACATGATTGCACTAAAAACATTAAAATTGACAGACACTTCATTAAATAAAACATAGTATGAAGAATTATATGTACTCTGTTCAGGTCGATGGATCATTTCCTTGCAATTGATTCAAGTATCCTTCCAGTAAATTGACTGTTTAATCTCGAGACATGCATCCTTCCAGCAAACCAACAACTTCCTTCAAGTCGACCAATATGACGTCTCCTTCAAACAAATGCTTACTTCCATTAAATCCTCTTGTTCAGTGGGTCCAACAAACTACTCCAAGACTCTGAACATCACCTACTTTCAGCTCCTGAATGGTTGACTACTCCTCAATAGTCAATCCAATGAGATCCACATTAGTCAATATGTCTACAAATGCATTTGCAGCATCGATCACCTCAATTCGATCACCTCATCTGAAGTTGAATGGCAAAAGGAACACCAGATGAAAGGGCTTGATCAGATCACCAAAAATGATCAACCAGCCTAGGAAAAGATGGACACTCAATTATTGGCCTTACTATGGCAACCAATTGATTTCTCTTATGCCTATCTTCAAAGGATTCCTCATATGTCATGACACCTAGACTCAATTGAAGAACCTCTATCACGGCAACATCACTTGGATGTATGATATTATCGGCAACCTTTTCCAACTGAAGCAATTTGAAACCTATATATCTACGCATGTCGGAAAGTTTTAGGCCTTTGCCACAAAGTTCTTTGATTTTTTGCCCTTGAATCCAAATATCAAGGTCCAAGAAGAGCATACAGACAAACTTTTTGTGATCATGTTTCTTCAGTGTAAAATTTGATATTGACACTGTCAAATCTCAGATTTTAGGTGGTGCCTCCATCCCTACTCTGGCAAATGAGCACTCACATATAACTAGAGCCTCGTCGGTGACATATACGCCAGTTCCACTAGTTGACCATTCTGCTCTAGCAACCAGTTTTGCTCTGATCGAATGACGTAGTCGTGGATAAAGTTTAGGCCAAGGACGAAGAGGTCATCGAGTCCATCCTAAGTATACCCATTATGGCGGGATGAGACAATTGTAGTGGGATGAGACACACTCCTGTTACAATTTTCATGAGTTCCATGCACCTAGACAACCACAATCTCGTCATTCGTCCCATGCATCAGTCGCTCAAGTACCTAGTGAATCTCATGTACTGTCTCAGTTGACGATTATTCGTGATTCGTACAGTTTCAGCATTCTAGGCACAGACTAGTTGCACAATTAATTCCAAGTACAACGACTCCCAGCTTTCATGACTCAGTTCTCAACTTCACCCACCAGAATAATTACTTCATGGGCTTCAGAACATATATTCGGTAATGCAATTTTGTTTCAGGGTACATACTTCTTCATATAATCTTATTTTCGTTCATAAGCTTACCTGACATCAATATTGCAATGTAATATTTTCTGGATCTTTTGCGTGTATACATAATACGAAGACCAGGGAGGTAATTAGTACAGGACTTAAATCCAAAGATGTTTACTACTTTGCTACAAGCTCTTCCCCGACAATTGCCCTAATTGTTTCTCAGAACGAACTGCAGATGCATTGTCAATTGGGACATCCTGAATTACCAAGCCTTCAACAAATAGCTTCTTCTTTAGCTATTCTTAAAACTCTTGAGAGCGAGTCCTATTAGTTAGGCAAACATCATTGTGTGTATTTTCCTGGTGTTTATAAGTTTGCATCTGCACCCATTGATGTAGTGCATTATGATGTCTGGAGACCCAATAGAGAAGCGTCAATTGTAACATCTTGTGTGCAGCTGCACCCTAGTGTTCTTCTTTAGCTACTCTTAAAACTTCCATTGATGATTGATTATTCACATATAACATGATTATTTCAGATGAAAGATCATAGTGTATTGCATCAGATAATGCCCGAGTGCTTTTCTCAAAATTTTCAGACTACGCCCTCGTAGGGCGTGATCCACTAATCCTGGCAACCTCATACTCTGCAACAAAACGGGATATTTGAAGAAAGAATAGATACTTAGTTGAAAAGGCTCATACAATACTTGCTCATATGTGTGTTTCCTCTTTACACTGGGATGATGTTATACTGACTGTGTGATATCTCCTTAATCGCGTGTCGGCTTCAACTTTGCATCACCAAGTGTCATTTCCTATTATATTTCATGTTGTTCTTCAGGTGTTATACTGGCGACATTATCTAATGCATTGCCTCACATTGGGTAGAGAGAAGCCACGACTGAGGAAATCAAAGTTTTGGACTCGAATGAAATTTGGGATCTACTTGTCTTCCGACAAGGAAATTTATAATTAGATGTCAGCGGATTTATACAATAAAATGCTCTTCTGATGACATTGTGGTCTGACTAAAGACTTGATTGGCAACCAAAAGATAAACTCGAATGTTTGGGGTTGACTCCAATTGCTAGTATTGTCTTGTTTTTATCTTCTTAAGTCTACATGTGATTCATAACTGATGTCTTCATCAGTTGGACATCAAGAATGACTTCCTCCAGACAAAAATGTATAAATGAAACAAACACTTGGTTTTGTTTCCCACGAAGAGTTTGATCTGGTTTGTCACCTCAAAATCTCTATAGTTTGAAACAATCACCACAAACTTAATTCAATATTTTTAGCTGGACTCTTCTACATTTTTGCATGTTGAGGAGCAATTCAGATCACCATGTCTTTCAACTAACTTTTGGTTCAAGAAAGAAAATTATACTTATTGTATATGTGGATGATATCATTATCAATTGAGATAATAACGAAGGCATATATCACTTCAAGACTCATCTCCAACAGTAATTTCAAACCAAAGATTTAGGGAGGTTGAGATCTTCTTTGGGATTGAGGTTGTCAGGACACACGGGAATATCTTTATCTCTCATAAGAAATAAATTCTGGACAACCTAGAAGAAGTTGGCCCGCTCGAATCTAAGCCACTAGATGTGCCTATAGACCAATCCCATAAACTTGTACTTGATCAGATTAGCTTTATGGAGATCCAAGACGATATCAACAACTAGTTGAGACTGAGCTGCCTCATTGTCACACGACTAGTAATCTCATTCGTTGTTAGTATGGTCAGTTAATTTCTCAATGCATCTTGAGAGGAACATTTGTAAACAGTGGTCTAAATGCTTCAATACTTGAAAGGAGCATGGCGTTGAGGTTTGTTATTTTATAACCGAGGTCAGCAATAGTTGGAGGATACTTCGTCAGAGAAGCATTCCACATTAGGATATTGTATCTTACTTGGAGGATACTTAGTCTCCTAGAAAAGTAAGAAACCGTCAGTAGTGCCAAGGTCAGGTATAGAAAGCAAATTCTATGTCACGGCAGTAACTATCTAGGATAATATGGTTAAAGCATGTGTTCATTAAGTTGGGAATCCCACTTAATAAATCAATTAAACTTGTATGGCAATCAGGTTGAGATGCACATCGTCTCAAATCTCATGTTCCATGAAAGAACCAAATGTATTAAGATCAGTTGTCATTTTGCTAGACATAAGTTTAAATTCAAGGAGATCAACACCTTTTTTGTGAACGCAAACAATCAATTGGCAAATATCATGATTAAAGCAATGAAGGGCCCTAGAATTGACAATATATCTAATAAGTTGAGTTTTGATGACATATACTCACCAACTTGAGAGGTAGAGTTAAATGTATAAGTATGTATATATATACATATAAATGTATATAATCTTATGTATAAAAAGAGTGCTTGCCCTAGGAATGAACTGGTCACGCTGGATAATTTGTCTATAAACCTTCTAAACCAAGCCTTATGAGAATGTTTCAGTCAATAAAATGTTCCTTTCTAGCTAGCATACTCTGTCTATGAAACATGAATACTAAAAAAGGTCGCATGTATCGACTCGAAAGCATATCGAGAACTTTTTTTTGAAAACACTCAAAAACGTGTTTTCAAAATGTAGGAAACATTTTTCTTAATTTTAAAATAAACAGGAATCTTGAATCCCGCTTGTGCATGTGTCTCCTGCAATTTCATTTGTGTGATGTAATTAGATCTCACTTCTCAGTCACGCCAATTTCTAATAGTACAGTCACGTTCGTCGAAAGCCCCCTCTTGCACCATCAACCATGAAGAAGTTTCTATGTTAAACGAATTCCCGGGTCTTATTTTTTTAGTGCTTTCATTTCCCCTTCATAGCTTGTGCTCAATTTTTCTATTTAATGCATCATGGGTCATTTGAGGGATATCAACAGAAATTAAGGCCATCAAGAAGTTTATATGTTGAGGGAATATAATCTATGGTAAGATACAAATTGTAAAATAGAGCACTGCTGTCTTATTTATGGTTCTCGAGGTTTTCCAAAAGCAATAGATGAATAATGAATGTTAGTTTCTTCAGAAATTACCAAGAGCAACAAAATTTGGTATACCTTACTTTGAGCTAAACTCGTGAATTTGCATAGGAGTGAGCTTCTTTCTTCTTAAATATTGCAACAACTTTGAAGGCTCGGGATGATTTATCTCTTGGATGAGTTTTGGATGATCTGTTATTTAGATGATTAGAGTTTGGCCTTGGGATAATTATAGGAGTAAATGGTCAATGACTTGGGAAAAAGGGATTGAGGTGAGATTGATTTAAACACGAGGCTGAACATCAATGGTTGAGGTAAACGTCAAATTCATATCTTCATTTATTCCTGAATTCTTCACCTAAAGATATGATTATTGAGAAGAGAAAAATATGAATTTACAACCCTTTTTTTACTAATTAACTAACATATTACCATTTACCACACAATTTATAGCTTTGGGATCCAATTTCCTTGTTGTGATTGAATGTGAGCATATGCTCCACATACCTTAAAAAGCTTATTATTATCATTAAGTGGATCACGGTTACGAACAAGAATCTTGATGAGTGATCCACTCAATGCAAAACACGCGAAAGAGAGAGTGTGTGACTCAAAACGATAAACATTGCATTGCATTCATAAGAGATACATGCGCGAGAGATAGAGAGGAGTCTCAAGAGGAGAGAGAGGGAGGAAGAGAGAGAGCTCACACACTTATGATCCACCCGGATCCCTAAACTTCAAGTCTCTCCCCCTTATATATATCTATATATATATATATATATATATATATATATATATATATATATATATATATATATATATATATATAAGGGAGCGCATACATACTACTATTATTTAATATTAATTAATACTCATTAATTAATATTAACTAATTAATTACAACTTATTATATATTTATATGAGTTTATCATGACGGCTTTCATATGCACGCTCCATGAATTCCGATGAGGGGGTCCGCTTGAGCGAAAGTGCAAGCGTAACACATATCATGGCAGGGAACAAGGAAGATATAATAATGCACAAGAGATCATCAATCGTTCTTTTGCTCAACTAAGAAATTATGTTAAGAGGGCATTTCGAAGGAAAGGCTTCAAGTTCTTACACTAATCCAATAATTTTCATTACAAGTTGAAATACTTATTAACATTGGTTTTGTAATCATATATTAAAGGTGAGATTTGATATTATTTGCTTCAATATGTTGCAGTGATGCAGTCAAAGATGCGGCTTGATCGGGATATACTAGAGGTTGGGTTAGATGATGACGACCCTAACTTATAAGCAAATCTTGGAGAAAAAACTCAAAGAAAAGCATTGCTTCATAGAATTGCAACAATATTTATGCCACAACTGTAAAGAAATCAATTATATTATTTATATTCACAATTAAATATGACTTCAATTATCCAAACGTATCATTGCAAAATATTTCACAGACGGCATCATCCTCATGACTAAAGCTGATTCACAGGTAGCATGAGCAAACCTTACATCAATTACTATGCTGTATATTTTAATGTTTAATAAAATTCTTTATTGTTTTACTATATACTTATTAGCTTAAACATTATATTATTTTATAATTAATGCATTTTTAAACAGTATAGAAAGGTTTATGAAGCTCGATCCCTGCATTAAAGATAACCTTCTGTGATCTTATACATACACAATTTCTCCGAAGTATGGCATACTACATTGTCTTGGGCTCTATTTGGCACAGTGTTTTTTCTCTAGTGAGTTTGGATAAAAAAACCAGTCATAGAATGTATG
This sequence comes from Platanthera guangdongensis, assembly GCA_039583875.1. Lineage (NCBI taxonomy): Eukaryota > Viridiplantae > Streptophyta > Magnoliopsida > Asparagales > Orchidaceae > Platanthera > Platanthera guangdongensis. The sequence continues at coordinate 187,655,647 of CM077148.1, forward strand.
TTTGGCATAGAAATGGTTATGACCGCCACCAAGAAAAGAAAACTAGGGCTTCGTTTGGCGGGGCTTATTTGTTTCGGTGAGTTTGGTCAAAACGCCATTAACACAGAATGTATGTTTGGCAAGACAAATGTTATGACCGCTACAAAAAAATGAACTAGTTTTGAGCATAAAATGTATGAATTTTTTTAGGTGAGGTTGGGCGTTCACAAACGGCAGTTCATGACCAGGGCATTCACGACTGCCACCACCGTGCCAAACAAAGCCTAGTTTTGAACATAAAAGTGGATGAAGTTCCTTTGGTGAGGTCGGGCATTCACGAACAACAGTTCATAACCACCGCATTCATGACCACAGACCACCACCACTGTGCCACACAGAGCCTTTGTGGAGGCAAAGACCAAGAGTTTATGGAAGTTTAAAGAATGCATGCCAATGTAAAGGACTAAGCAATCCCTGTACCAATGCATTACAAATTAGAAGGGTCATAAACTATTTGATGCATATTAATAATCATATGTAAGCCGGTAAACTCAAATGCATTTGGAGGAAGAAGGAGGTTTTAAATATTACTCTTGATGCTTTAAGTAGTTTTGGAACTAAGAGGGAATCTGACGAAGTAAAACTTTAAAAAGGATATTCTTGCAAAGATTTTCCAAGGAATGAGCAATACAGTTTGAAAGATTCAGATAGATTTCATTGATTGCAAGGATATGAGTATATGAATGGGGGATTTTATTCACTCGATTGGTTTTTATTCAAAAAAGATTCAAAACTCTTAAAATCCCCGGATCTTCTGATCTGCAATTAAACGGGCTAGGTTTTCATGCATTTAAAATTAGGCAATCAGACAATTTTCAAGTTTTGAACTAGGGATAGGCTTTCATGCCTCATTGTTCAGTTTAAGAGGCAGGGAAATTCTCATAAAAATATGAAGATGAAGGAAGTAGTTAAGGTGAGTAGAAATCATTTACAAACCTGACAAACGAAAGTTGCGGTGACCCTTGCCCGATCCAGCGGCGAGCAGTAGACGGTGTTGAACCTCACTCCCTGGGAGTTGAGAAACACGCCAAGCGCCCGCGCCTGTCGTTCCCCATTTCCAGTTAATCCTGCTGCCGGCCACCGGCCACCGACCAGATCTGGACGCAGGCTCACTCCGCTTTCCCCGTGGTTAATCAACACCACCTCCTTAATCAGCTCGTCGATGCGACCATCGGCGTCGAAGCCACGGGAAAATACGGCCGGAGGGAGGAGGACGTTACAGGGATCCCAAACTTTGATGGAGGGGTAGAGGAGGCGGGGAGTGCCGGCGGTAGAGAGCTGCGGGGAGAGAGGAGAAGCTGAAGCGTAGCAGGGGAGAATCTCCGGCTCTTGCTCCAGAACCTTCTCCTTCGAAGGATCCATAGTTCTGGCATGCTGCTCCTCCTCCTCCTCTTCCTCCTCCTCCTCTTCTTCATCATCGTCGTCATCGCCGTGGTATTGCGAGGACGATGCGGAGCCCATCGAAGAGCAGATCTGCTGGCGGCGCTACGATGCGCCGGACTTACTTCACCGCATTCGGTACGATCTCCCTGCGAGGCGTGCGAGATTCTCAAAGTCAGGAGATTTGAGGAATTAGAGAACGAGGAAGACGGGAAGGATTGTTGATTTTTTAGGCGAAACCCGTTATTCGCTAGTCCGCACCAAAATCTCATGTTTTTCGGCCTTCTCAAAATAAGTTTTCTATAAAGGGTCGTCAAGAATTAGAAAATTTTGAAATATGACTGGTCAATAATGAATTGCGGTTAATAATCGTTATTTTTTATGGTAATTGTATGAGAGCTATCATTGCCAACGTTTTGAGAATCGGACCGGCGATCGAATCGGTGAGATCAAAGCTTCAAGATCCGATCGGTTGGACCGGTTGGACCGGTCGGACCGGGGTTGAACCGTGATGTTGTATAATACATTTATATTGAAAATCATTATAAGCCAAAAGTCAAAACATATTACATATCATCAAACACGACATTAGATAACAATGTTTCATTATTTTGTGACATTGTCGCATTAAAATTATAAAATGATTATCTCAAAATAGTAATAATCTACTAATATAGAATTACTTATCACAAATTCAAATTGTAGTTTAATAAGTCAAACTCAAATCCTCCACCAAAGTCATTTCCAACACTATCAAAATCCGCAATACGCTCATCTCCAAAAGTCTCCAAATCGGTGTGCTCAATAATTGGTTCAGTAATACAGATTTGTTCATCATCTGCATGTTCAATATATATAATTAAATTATGAAACAACTTATATTTAAACCATACAATTATATATAAATATTAACATGTAGATATGCACTTACTTTGAGTTGGTAGTGTAGTATCAAAATTTTGTTCTACAACTATTGGAATAGCGTTTTCATTGTAAATTTCATTTTCTAAATCATCATATATAAGCTCTGGCACCGGTTCCTCCTCTACCACTCAAAAGTCCATCAAATCAATACATGTGTAATCTAAAGGATCGTAACTTCTTTTCGTACAAGTAAACTTAAAACCAACATAGAATGATAAAATATAGAAGTGAAAAATATTATTAAAAAGATACAAAATATAAAATAATTAAAATATAAAACCAACATAGAATGATATTAAATGAAAGTCGTATCGATTTCTCATATTAAGATTATAGCGAACATATACAAGATCATTTAATCTTTGATGCTCCAAACGATTTCTTCTTTTTGTGTGAATTTTTTCGAAAACACTCCAATTCCTTTCACAACCCGAAGATGATGTTTGACTAAAAATACGAATTGCTAGTTTTTGCAATTGAGGAGCACTAGATCCAAACATTCTCCACCATTCATCGAAAAAAAATCAGTATAAACATCATTATTAGTATATGATAATTGAAAATTCAAATATTGAAACATTTAACATTTACAAAACAATTTTGTGAGCTCACCGGGTTGCATTCCTGTCGCTAATTTGATTGCAATGGGCTTTTCAAAACTTTCTAGTTGATCTCGAAATAGTCTAACTTCCATCATTGCTTCTTTTGGTTTGCTACAAATTTCCTTATTTCCAATCAACTCGACGAACCCTTGCATCACCTCTGGTTTTTGACAATAGTTGTTTTTATCATACTGAAATGTTGGATTAAGAAAATATGCAGCGGAGTGTATCCCTTGACGAAACTGACTATCTCATCTACTCTTGATAATAATTGTGTATGACTTGTATAATCTTTTGTTATCTTTGAATAAATTTTTGATTGTTTTTCTTAACCTGTATAATCCATCATAAACATATCCAAGTGATGGTTTCTCATCTGCATCAACAATACGTAGTAACCTTATGATAGGACCCGATATTTTTGTCATTATCAAGCAAGAAGACCAGAACTTGTTATCCAAAATAATTGATGTTGCTTCTTTTCCTTTCACTGTCTTAGCTAGCTTGTAATCAGAGTAGTATTTACTTGTTACCAAAGCTTGTAAATCATGCTTATGATCATGCACACTCTTTAATGTAATAAAAGTAGTTGCAAATCGAGTTGCTCCAGGATGCACAATCTCCTTCCATTCTTCTCTTTTTCTTAGCCAATATAATAAAAAAGATGTGATTATACACAAGTATGATTACTTTTGAAGCTTTGTTTGCAATATCTTTAACATGAGTCATAGAACAAATTTCTTTTAGAATAAGATTCAAGCAATGAGCGGCACAAGGAGACCAATAAATATTAGCATACTTCTCATGTAGCAACGCGCCGACCTTTTTATAATTAGCTGCATTATCAGTCACTATTTGAACAACATTATTAACTCCAACCCATTCAACTACCTTTGAAAATAGCGTAGACAATGTGTTTGCATCCTTCTTAATATCAGAAGCATCAACAGACTTTAAAAATGACAAACCACAAGGGCAATAAACTAAGAAGTTTATTGATGTTCTACTCCTTATATCAGTCCAACCATCCGCCATGATTATGCAAACACTCTCCTTCCAACTATTTCTGTGAGCTTCTACTAATAGTTTGCATTCCACCTTACAATCTCTTAATAGATTGACTATCATCATATAATATGTAGGCAATTTATATCCAGGGCCAATTGCAGCGATTGCATCTATAGCTTTTTGTGCATAAATTGAGTTTAATGCATTCATTGGAATGCAACTATCATAAAACCATCTAGCCACAGTCATATCAGCACGATGTACAACTTGCTTTGATGTCAAAACACTTTTAATTGATGGTTGCGATCTTGATGATGTTCTAGGAGCAAAATAATTATTAATTTCATCAATTTTCCTTTTTCCCTTATCTTGTGCAACAAGATTTTGAGTTATAGAAGTAGTAGATCCCTTCTCCTCAATTATGTGATCATCATATATAGTTATATTTTCTCTAGACTCTTGAATCTCTTGTTTTTTTTTCAGAAATTCTTTTGAGATTCTCTTGCATTTGATGGCGAATATCATGTGGAACCTTTTTACAAGCTCCAATATTTCCTTTAACGCCAGCTAAATGTTGTTTCATTCTATTTATTCCTCCCCCACTGTAAATAATTTCACAATGTAAACATTTGTATTTTTTTTACCACTAGCATCTTTTACTAAACTGAAGTGTTCCCATCCCGGATCATTTTTCTCACGAACTTGTGCACTACTATTTGTAGATTCTACTCCTTCCATATTGACGTATCTATTAAAAATGCATTGATAACACAATATTAATGGACATTATATAAGCTTACAAACAATTGATAAAAGATTGTTTAGTAATGAATAACAAAAACAATTATACATGTACACAAATTATACCTCTCTTGATCAAAAAACGTTATTACTGAAATATCAAACTTCAAGTAAAATCTCTTGCAACCCTTAGAGTGTTTGAATTAGCTGCAAACATCAGTAATTAGATTTAAGACCGCACTATAACATAGAACTTCAAGATGCATTAGAGAAACTTAAGCTGAGCAAAAAAGCGGAAGAATGGCAAAGATTGGAGAATAAAAAGTTGTTATCAAATATGTCCGTTCTAGAAGTTGAACTGCAGCAGAGTACCGATCAATGCAAAGAATTCTGTCAAAAATCGCTTGATGCAGAGAGTGTTGAAGAGGAGTTTGCAAAGACTAAATCAAGACTTGCAGATTTAATACAGGAGAATAAAGAGTTACTGTCCTTCATCCCGTCAGGCAACGAGGCGTCTGACAAATTGGAACATGAGCTCTCTAGCTTGAAAGACAGTTTGCATTATACCCAGAATAAACTGCTTTCTGAAAAAAAAACGTAGAGAAGAACTTGAGATTTCATTTTCAGACCTTAAGCTACAAGCATTGGAGATGGGTCAGAAACTCTTGGCAGTTAATGAGCAGAATGCTGAATTATGCTATCTTAAGATGAGGGCTTTGGATGTTGAAAAGGATGTACAACAATGCATGGTGTGTTGTAAAGAGAGAGAGACAGAAAAATATATTCCGAAACTTCATCCCTTTATCTTGAAGTTGCTAGCATGGAAGATGAAGTAGTTACAACTTTTGAGTGTTTAATATCTGCGGATGTTGAATTAACTTTCATGACAGATCAGTTATGTTCTAAAATGGAAAAAATTATTGTGCATTAGAAGAAATCTGAAAACATCCTCGAAGAACTCCATTTAAAGCAATTAGATGGTGTTGCCTCACAAGAAAAATATATTATTAGTGAAGCAGTACTGGTGGCTGAAAGGGAAAGGTTGTCAACCTCCATAGCTTTGGAAATGAAAATACAAAATTCAAGATTTCAAAAGCTAGATCGGGGAAGAAGAAATGAAGAAGAAGAAGAGCATATCGGGTTGCGACTTGCACGAGCAGGGGCGGTGGGAGCAGGGAATGGCTGCAGCCTATCGCCTATCGGTGCTTCAGCAGGAGCGAGGAAGAAGAAGCAGTTTCCCTGCTTTCGCCTTGCGCGGTTGCGCGGCTTATCGCCTATCGGTGCTTCAGCAGGAACGAGGAAGAAGAAGTAGTTTCCCTGCTTGCGCCGTTAAAAGATAAAAGTATAAAACAAACCCTAATCTATCGATTACCCAAAATGAGCCCCACCGGTTTCTATCCTCTTTCTAATCTGAGCCATCTGATCAAAATCAGATTGCCCAAAATAAACCAACCGGTTATGGGGAACCGGCCACGGTTCCCGGTTGCCCGGTTGAACCGCCCGGTTCCCCCGGTTCCCAGCCGGGTCAGTGAGAAACGGGTAGAGGTACTTGACCGGACCGGCTGGGGGGCCGGTCGGCGGTCCGACCGGCCGGTCCGGTCCGATTTTCTAAAGGTTGATCATTGCTATTACCAAAATTTTGAACTACTGAAAAGTAATTAAAAATCTAACATACTCATCTTGTTTTCAAATATTTCAAAAGTTCTTGACATTATTTAGAGTTAGCAAAATTTAGGGTCTGTTTGGGAATCGTCCAGGTGGCAGGCCGGAGAGGAGAGAAGAAACGGCCGTTCACAACGGTTCACAACGGTCGAATGGCGTTCAGCCAGTCAATCATAAAACACCCGGTTTGCCCTTTCACACCGGCCATCCTCAGCTGGAGCTCCCAAAAGCATCTCAAACACCTTCGCTCCAATTCTTTCTCGCAGGAACGGCACGACGCTGGTTTGTCAAAAGTGGCCTTAATATTTTAGAGAACATTGAAGTAAATAGTAAGTAAAATTTTGAGAACATAGAAGTAAATAGCAATCAAATTTTTTTAAAAAATTGTCGTTCTTGTCTTCAATGGAGTGCAAGCGGGCGAGAAACATAGAAGGCGATAGACAATGAGGCACTGATAGGAGGCAGAAGAGAGAGGAGGCGGAACCCTTGCCAACGATAGGGAGGCGACCGAGAAACCACGCGGGTGGATGCGCAAAAACGAGAACTAGGGGGAGGTGGAGGAAGTGTAGGGAGGCAGAATCTTACAATTCAAAAATTTGTTGAAGACGAAACACATTTCATTAATCATCTGAAAAGTTATTTACAGAGAGAACTATATATAGGCTTAAAGATCCAATTACAAAAGAGAAATGAAAACAAAAAATAATAACTTATAAAAACAGAGTTTGTTATAATAACAGAATTAGTTATGACAAATTAGTTATGACAATTGTCATAACTAATTCATGTTAATCTAATATTAATTTGAATAATAATTCAAATTATAATATTCTCCCTCAAGTTGGACTGTAAATGTTCTGAAGGCTAAACTTGGATAAAAAGGGTTTGAAATAAGAAGGATGAAGAGTCTTGGTGAAGAAATCCACAAGCTGAGCTGAGGAGGAAACATGTAACAAATGTTGGAGTGCTCGAAGCATCCGCGTGACCATCTAGTTTGGAATGGCCTACCCGTTGCCCCCAGCGGGATATTTATAGGCGAAACCCTAAATCCCCGACTACGGGTTTGGATTCCTATCGGATCATAACCAACCCGTTAAGTAGCCCATTAAACACTAATATAAATATACCTCAACAATCTCCTCCTATATTGTATATAAGTGTTAGCATAAGAAAGGTGCTACTTATCCAAAAGTTAATAATGACCAAACAAACAAGAGTTTTTCCAGAAAAACAAATATGAGTTTTAGATGACAAAATACTAAACTCAAACCAAATGTTCCAAACATGAAAAAGCAATAAACTGGAAATCTCAAACCGATAATTGATCTAAGCGAAAAGCAGATCGTCATCATCTGGGTCAAAATCAACTGTCTCTCCTCCAATCTCCACTTTTCCTGCAAACAATTACAACAAGAATGTCATGAGACAAATCTCTATGAATTCAAACATTTGCAGAAATAAAGTGATTAGTTCTAACAGCGGGTGAACTTAATACTCTAACTGGGAGGAAAGAATCCCAAAAAACAGCATCTCTATCTAATTTACACAAAATTAGATTAATTGATTTCATAGAATCAAATCATGTTCCTTCGATTATTAAGATTATTATTAACGTTCCACAATTGTGCTATATCATCAAGTTTGGAATGATACAACAAGCTGTGACTATTATATCATCAAGTTTGGAATGATATAACTAATAATCATAATATCAGGACACAAATCAACAACCTCAGTACTCCTTTTTGGAATGATACCCAATTCAGCCTTCGGCAAAGAATAGTTACGTAAGTCATCAAGTTTGGAATGACTGACAACTATCTCACCTCTAGCTTTCATCAGATAGCATCTGAAATACTTTAGTGTGCTCAACGTAGACGCTTGAATGTAAGCAGACAACGGTTCTTAAATTTAAAACATAAGCTAGGTATTAAGTCCTCCTAAATGGACGTTAATCCCATCTCCCCCGATGTTTTAGATGTGAGAACCTTACATAAGCCCTTAGTAAGGACATCTGCTACATTATCTTTTGATCTCACGTCCAATAGGGAGATTATCCCCTGACTGGTGAGATAGGTCAACCAGGCCTGTTTCATCCTAAGTTGCCTTCATTTGCCATTGAACAATGTATTTGTAGCAATGGTCTTTGTGGCCTGATTGTCACAATAAATCGAAATAGAGTGCATTTTCAGACTCGTCATTGGAATGTCCAATATCAGATCTCTTATCCACTCTGCTTCTTCTCCAGCTGAAGCGAGAGCATAGAGTTCTGATTCCATAGAGGATAGTGCAATGCACGTTTGCCTCTTAGACTTCCAAGCTACTGCTGCTCCTCCTAGTGTAAACACAAAGCCACTAGTGGATCGACAATCAGCTATTTCCGAGCACCAAGATGCGTCGGAGTACCCTTCAAGCACTGGAGGATGCCCACTGTAACATAAAGCATACTTCTCAGTAAACTTTAAGTATCTCATTAGCCTGTCTAAGGCGTCCCAGTGGTCCTTCCCAGGGTTACTGGTGAATCTACTCAACATGCCGACCGTAAATGCTATGTCAGGTCTAGTGCAGGTAGTAGCGTACATGAGACTTCCTATGAGTTTGGAATAATCCAACTGTCTGATAGTTGAACCTTCATTCGGTTTCAGTCTACTGTTATAATCGTATGGAGTCTCAGCCTTTTTGCTCTTATCATAACCCCACTTTTCCAGTAGATTCCTAATGTAGTGACTCTGACTCAGGGTAATACCCTTTTTGTAAAGTTCACTTCCATTCCTAGGATGGTTTTCACCTCACCTAGGTCTTTCATGCTAAATTGTGCCGTCAAGGCAACTTTCACGTCTTTCACCTCAGACTGATCAGTGCCCAGAATTAGCATGTCATCAACGTACAAGCATATGATGGCTACTTTATTTGCACTTGTTCTGACGTACAGACATTTATCTGATAGACTGGATTTGAAACCCAAGCCTTTTACACAGGTGTCAAATTTTTCATGCCACATTTTGGGTGCTTGTTTCAATCCGTATAGTGACTTAATCAACTTACAGACCTTATTTTCTAGACCTTCTATGACGAACCCTTCAGACTGGTGCATGTAGATCTCCTCAGTCAGATCTCCATTCAGAAATGCAGTCTTGACATCCATCTGATGAACAGTGAAATGTTCAATAGATGCTAGTGCGAGAAGAATCCTAATAGTCGCATAGTGACATACAGGTGAGTATATATCAAAGTAGTCTACACCACTCACTTGAGTGAAGCCTTTGGCAACTAGACGTGCTTTGTATTTTGCGATACTCCCATCAGGATTTAGCTTCTTCCTCAGAACCCACTTATTGCCAATGGTTTTAGCCCCTTTGGGCAGATCAACCAAAGTCCATGTGTTGTTCTGCATGAGAGAGTTCATCTCTTCGTCTATGGCTTCTTTCCATAATAGAGAGTCTCTAGATCGCATCGCTTCCTTATAAGTGGATGGATCAGCTTCAACGTGGTAAGTCACGAAGTCTGTACCGAAGCTTTTAGGCATTTTCTCTCTACTAGATAGCCTTCTGGTATCTAAACCACTCGTGTCTACAGGCTCAGTGTCAGAGTTACGTTGTCCTGGCTCAACTAAAGGCTCAGTACTAGTGGCTGGCAGACCTGGCAGTGTCAGGTTCTTGTCCTTAAGGAACTTATCCTCAAAGAAGACAGCGTCTCTTGATTCTATTACAGTATTAGTGGAGAGATCCAGAAACCTGTCTGCAGCACTATCATCTGCACATCCTAGGTAGACGCAGGTATTAGTCCTGGGTCCAATCTTAGCTCTTCTAGAGTCTGGTATCCTAACATAAGCGATACAGCCCCAGGTCTTAAGATTGTCAAATCTAGGAGGCCTCTTAAACCAAAGCTCGTAGGGTGTCTTAGTCAACTTTGCATGGGGAACTTTATTAAGAATATGATTTGACGTGAGGATGACTTCACCCCAATAGGCCGCAGGCATGCCAGCAGTCAACAGCATGAAGTTCAACATTTCTGTTAAAGTCCTATTTTTCCTTTCAGCGATGCCGTTGGATTGTGGGGAATATGGAGCGGTGGTTTCAGGGATTATGCCATTACTGGCAAGGAAATCTCTGAACTCCCCCGAGACGTATTCTCCTCTATCACTTCTTAGTCTTTTTATTTTCATGTCAAGTTGATTTTCGACCCTATTTTTGAAAATACGAAATTTTTCAAATGCTTCATCTTTGGTTTTAAGAAGGTAAATGTGACTGAATCTAGAGTAGTCGTCGATAAAGGTTATCAGATACTTCCGACCGCCTCGAGTGACAAAACTTTTGTAGTCACAAATATCGGAATGTATTAACTCTAGCAATTGTGTGCTCCTAGAAACCTGACTAAAAGGTATTCTAGTTATCTTAGTTTGAGCACAAATTTCACATTTTTCAAATTTGGTTTTTGTGTCGAGGGGTATGTTGTGAGTTCTAGCTAGCAGGAGAAGTTTTCTGTAATTGACGTGTCCTAGTCTTGCATGTAAAGTATTAGGATCTATCAGATTAGAATTAACCTGATTAACTACCTCGTGTGCTAGACTCAGCCTATACATCCCATTAACGACATATGCGCAACCAAAGTAATGTGAGTGAACCATAAGGGTTACCCGACCACCACTAATGTTAAAAGACATACCCGCATCGCACAACAGGCTAACAGAAATTAAATTAGCAGCTAATGTCGGTATAAATTTAACATTTTTCAAAGTAAGAGTTTTACCTGAGGAGAGAGTCAAGGTAGCGTTGCCGACCTTCAGCACGTCAGCTACAGCTCCATTTGCAACAGTGACAGTCTCTTGCACCTCTTGTGCATCCTCCAGAAGCTTTGGATTGTGGCAGACGTGACAGGTAGCGCCTGAATCGAGCCACCACTCTGAACTGGCCGTCCCGTTACCGACCATGACAACAAAGTCGGTAGGCGCAGTCTGATGAACCATGTTGGCTTGATTATTGGTTCTTGGTGTGCTGGATTCGCCCCGTTTGGGCTGACGGCACTCGGAAGCGCAGTGACCCCACTTATTGCAGTTGTAGCACTTGCCTTTGAATTTCTTCTTAATTTGTTTGCTGGTGGCAGCAACTGCGGGTGCACTGGTCGGTGGGCGAGTCTTGCCAGGCTTAGGCTTCCGCTTAGGGTGCGTGATCATGTTAGCAGTGGAAGACTGCTTGCTGATCGTCTCTATAGCGTGCCTAGTCCGGTTCTCATCCTCAATGCAGATGAAGCGCTTGAGGTCTTTAAGACTCACCTGCGTCTTCTTCCGGTACATCTCAGTCTTGAAAGAATACCAGGCCGAGGGCAATTTGAAAATGATCGCCCCTGCAACAAATCCATCTGGCAGAGGGATATTCTCACTATTGAGTTTGTCCACCAGATTTTCAAACTCAGCAACCTGTGGCAGGATTTCCCTTTCCTCAGTGAAGTTGAATGCCATAAACTTGTCCACCAAGTGCGTCTTGGACATGTTCTCCTCCTCCTTGAACTGCTCCTCTAAGGCTTCCCAGATCTCCTTGGTCCTTTGCATCTTGCCGTACGTCTCTGCAAGCCTGTTGGAGAGACAATTCAGGATGTAGTCTCTGCAGAAGTCCTCGTCGTTGACCCATTGATCTTCATCTTCGCTTCCTTTGAAATCTTCAAAGGCAGTCTGCACTGTGTAGAAGATGTTCAGGTACTTCATGCCGAACTGTGTGTTGCGCTTCCAGGCACTGAATTCGGCGTTGGAGAATTTTTCCAGCTTGATCATCGGTACAGGAGACGACAAATTGCTTGTTTTCGACATTGTGGGTTCCTAACAATATACTTGGAGCGCCACTAGCAGTCTAAACAAGAGCAGTAAAACCAAGAAAGAAATCACCTGAGCCGCGGAGACGATGACGGTCTTCGGAACCAATCCACAGAAAAATTTGCTCCTCCTTTCCGGATGAACGCAGTCGCCAGAAGCAATATTTGATAAACAATTTCCCACAGAGATCTCAATTCAACTCGATCTCAACACATGCAGCACTCGCAGATCTGGAATCAGAAGGCTTGCACCGACTGCGAACTTGCTCGAGCAGACAGCGGGATACGCACAGAAGCGCACAAATCAGAGATTGGATCTTGCGACCTTCGACAAAGGGAATGAAGAGCTGCGCGGGATCGTCCTTCCCACGGCGAAAAGGCGCAGATCTGATCGGCTTCTAACACCTCCAATCGCGGCGGGATCTGGAAAATCCCGTTTTCTTCTTTCTTCCGATGGGCGAAGAGGCAGCGAGCCTATCTTTTTGATGAAGAAATGGCGACGGGAAAGCAATCGGAAAGCGCGAGCGGCGGAGGCAGACGAGACCTTCCTTTTCTTGATCGCGACCTTCTCTGATCGATGGAAGAAAAGCTTCCTTTTACCGAGATCTAGAGCGGCGCAAAAACCAGGCGATCTCAGATCTACACGGCGAATCGTCTTCTTCGCCTCCGTCTAACACCGGAGGGGCGCCGGAATCGTGAAAAACGAAAAAAAACCCGTAGAAATCCCGATCGAAGAGATCGCACAGGAGCGGCGATCTCGTGAGAACTAGAGCCGACGGAAAGCAATCCTTGTTCGATCCGATCCCGATCTACAGGGGCTCCAGGAGTTAGGATGCGAGAACGAAACGTGAGCGCCTCCTTCGCGATCGGCTAGGGCAGAACTTCGAGAATGTTGGAGTGCTCGAAGCATCCGCGTGACCATCTAGTTTGGAATGGCCTACCCGTTGCCCCCAGCGGGGTATTTATAGGCGAAACCCTAAATCCCCACTACGGGTTTGGATTCCTATCGGATCCTAACCAACCCGTTAAGTAGCCCATTAAACACTAATATAAATATACCTCAACAATAAATGTATGAGACCTTTTTCAATCTTCTCACGAATAACATGGCAATCTAGAACTATGTGTTTTGTTCTCTCATGAAAGGAAGGGTTGTGAGCTAAATAGATAGTTGATTTGCTGTCACAATAAACATTAGTTGGTGTAGAGGAGTACACTTTCAAATCTATCAATAGGTATTGAAGCCATTGTATTTCGCAAGTAAGAGAAGCAAGGGCACGATATTCTGCTTCACGGGAGGACTTTGACACAGTTGGCTGCTTCTTAACTTTCCAGGAAACAAGAGAAGGACCAATAAACAGACAATAACCTGTGATGGAACGTTGAGAATCTAAGCAACAAGCTCAATCTGAATCAGCAAAACCACATGTTTTGAGATCTGAATTGCTGGGAAAGAAAATACCAGTACCGGGAGCTTGTTTAATATACAGAAGTATTCTTGTTGCAGCAATATAGTGTGTATCCATAGGCTTGGAAACAAACTGACTAAGTTGTTGAACGACAAAACAAATATCGAGACGCGTTGTGGTGAGGTATAAAAGTCGTCCCATAAGTCTTCGATAAGAAGAAGGATCAGGAAAGGGAGAACCTTGATCAGCTCGAAGTTTGAGAGAAGGATCCATAGGGGTTGATGCTGGTTTAGAAGCAAGAAATCCACAATCAGATAATAGTTCTAAAGCATATTTCCTCTGATTTATGATTATCCCATCCTTAGATCGAGAAATCTCCAGGCCAAGAAAGAAACGAAGAGGACCAAGATCTTTAATTTGAAATTGTTTATGAAGATAATTTTTAACACTAAGAAATTCATATGTGCAATTCCCTGCTAATACAATATCATCCACATAGACTGGGATTGTTGTAAAGGCTGAACCTTCAGTTTTAATGAAAAGAGAATGATCGGTCGTCGACTGTTTGTATCCAAGAGAATAGAGAGCAGTTGAAAGCTTGGAATACCACTGTTTGCTGGCCTGTTTTAAACCATGTATAGACTTCTTCAATTTGCAAACAGGATTTGATAGAGTAGATGAGGAACCAGGAGGTAAACTCATGTAAACTTCTTCATGAAAATCTCCATGTAGAAACAATCCTTTGGCAGCTGCAATGGTAAGCAAAACTCGGATGGTGGTAATTTTGGCAACTGGGGAATATGTATCAAAATACTCAACACCTTCCATTTGATTAAAACCTTTGGCAACTAATCTCGCCTTATGCCTCTCGAGGGAACCATCGGCTTTGAGTTTGGTTTTATAAACCCATTTGCATCCAGCAGGCTTCTTACCAGGTGGAAGAGTCACAATGTCTTATGTGTTGTTGTATTCCAGCGCAAGGAGTTCTTTTTTCATGGCTTTATTCCAACATTCGTGCTTGGAAGCTTGGGCATAAGTGTTTGGATCAGAAAATGAACTAATATTAAGACAGAAGTTTTTGTAATGAGGAGAGCAATGATCATAGGTAAGCACAGAAGACAGAGAGTAAGTAGGGGTTGTTTGTTCGATATGAGAATCTTGGGATTTAGTTGATAAACTGCAATGATAATCTTGAAGGTAGTGAGGTTTGTGGCGAGTCCTGCTAGAATGCCTAACAGGAAGAGAATTAGAAATTGGTGAAGAAGAAGATATGGTGTCTGGTGGTTCTGAAGTATTATTATGGTCAGAAGTGTTGGCTGTATTTGGATGTTCTGAATTGGTAATAAAAGGAAGAACAGATTCATTCAACTCTGATAAAAAACAGGGTTGAGGAATTGAAGAAGAGAAATGATTGATAGAATCATGATTAGAAGAATGTAAAGGAAAAACATCTCTCGACAAAAAAATCTCTTTAGAATGAAGATCATACAACAGATAACCCTTTGTTCCTCCCTTGTATCCTAAAAAAAAGTTTTTCTAGCTCGAGGAGAAAATTTTGTTCTTTGTGCCATAAGAGTACTAGCATAAGCCCAACATCCAAAAACTTTTAGATTCGCAAACGATGGTGGCATTTTGGAAAGCAATTCATATGGTGTTTTTTGTTTCAACAAAGTACTTGGAAGTCTGTTGATAATATGAGTGGAATGAGTAACTGCATAACACCATAACTGAGAAGGAATTTTAGCTTGAAAGAACAAGGCCCTAGCAACATTCATTATATGTTGATGATTTCGCTCGACAATGCCGTTTTGTTGAGGAGTTTCTACACAAGTAGTTTGGTGGAGAATCCCCTTGCTTTGATAAAAATCATTCATGGAAAACTCTAAACCATTATCGGTTCTGATAGTTTTGAGTTTGGAAGAAATTTGGGTATCAATGAAATTGATAAAATTTTTGAGATGCTGTCGTGCTTCTCCCTTGGATTTCATTAAAATCAACCAGGTAAAACGAGGAAAATCATCTACCATAGTTAGAAAATATTTACGATCGTGAACTGAAGAAGTAGAATAGGGGACCCATATGTCAACATGAAGTAAATCAAAAATTTATTGGAAGAAGAAGTGCTAGAAATATATGGTAACCGTTTTTGTCTAGCATAATGGCAAACATCACAAGGAGAAATATAAGAAGATGAAATACATGGAAATTGTTCAAACAAAGTTTTAAAGGTACAATGATAAAGATGGCTGAAGCGATTGTGCCATATGACAGGAGAGACATGTTGCATATTGGCCTGAGCTTGACATGTAGTTGAAGGTATTTGATGAGGAGCAAGATGAAGAGTCGAGCTTGTTGTTTAGCTATACCAATCATCCGGTTGGTGGACATATGTGCAATGGAACAAGAATTATTGTGAAAAATAAGGAAACAATTAAGAGTAGATGTGAGTTTTATGACTGAAATTAAATTGACAGTGAAAGAAGGAACATATAAAACATCAAATATGATAAGAGAAGAGGACGGATGAATAGTCCCAGAAATATTGGCTAGGATGTGAGTACCATTAGGCATGGTGATGGGAATGGGAGTGATGTTATGATAAGAGGTGAAATTTTTAAGATTTTGGCACTTTGCACCCCCCAATTACGGGATTTTGACACTTTGCACCCCCAAAGTTAAATATTGGCAGATTGCACCCCCGAATTCCTAAGTTCTGGCACTTTGCACCCCATGAAGGATATTTCTGTACTTTGACGCTATTAAAATTAGGATTTAGGGTTTTATTTCTCCCGACTTCACTCTCCGCTCATTTACTCTCCGCTCAACCCTCGACGCAGAAGCCAAGCAGTGTCGAGGCACCGCCTGGAAGCCCCCTCTGCCGTCGGCCTTCACACCGAAGCACCCTCTGGAAGCCATTTTTGTACTTGTCGCCGAAGACGAAGAAGAAGCCCCCTCTGGTGCGGTCGACGAAAATCCCCCGCTGTTCTGCGTCGAGGGTTTCTTGTTCACGCTGAAGCCCCGCCTGGAAGCCATCTCTGGTGCAGTGTATGGAGAAGCCTTTTCTTTTCCTCATTTCCTCTTTCTCTTCCTTCTGTTATTTCGTGTATGCGATCGATCATCATTGGAAAAAGCCGATTTTGCCTTTCTGTTGTTTCGGCTGTTCTGTTGTTTCGTTTTTCATCATTGGAAAAAGCTATCGATCATCATTTCGGCTGTTCTGTTGTACATATGCAATTTTATGCTTGGTTTATGGGCGTGAATTGCTCTATGAAATTAGACAGATAAAGTAAGGATATTTTTGGGGATGATGTAATAATTTTTGTTTGCACACTTTCATGTAGAGTGTTGGTTTTGTACAATACATCATTAGATTCATGTTTGATGCTTTGTGGATTTGTAAGTTATGCTTGGGTATATGTGAGGATTTTTATATCTGTGAATGGTCTTAGAGTCTAGTCTTCGCCATATGAGTTACAAGTAAAGATTGTGTCATAACTTGATATTAAAGTTTGGAACTTTATGGATAGTCGTGATTTGGAACTAGGTATAAGCCATTACTCTTGTGAATTGATGTAGAATTGGGATGTGGACCTTGTAAGAAAGGATGTCAAGTAGGTAAATGAGATTCATCTTGTAGAATGTACTTATGGAAACCTAATAGGATTTTCCATGCTACTTGCAGGATTAGGTTGACCTATGTAAGGATCCTATCCGACTACTTTGATAGATGTAATAGCTCAAAAGTCAATATTTTACATAGTGTTTACATTGACTCAACACAATTCATATTAAGCTGAACCATACAAATTTATCCTTTTCTGAGATATCACATGAATACATACTAGAAGCTCACTCTTCCTAAAATTACTTATGGAAACCTAATAGGCTGTTCTGTTGTTTCATTTTTCATCATTGGAAAAAGCTATTGATCATCATTGGAGAAGCCGATGTTGCTTCCGTCTCCCCTGCAAAGTGAAACCAGAGAAGCGATGGAGTAGTAAATGTACCCTCACTGCTCTCTTTATGTAAATACCAGTATAGTGAAACCATTCCCCTGGTGTCTTGACTTTGAAGTAGTGATATTACTTTGATTAACATTAGTTAGTCCATATCAACATTAATTAGTCAAAATTTTATGTCTGGATCTTACTATATATTATGCTCTATGTTGAGTCAAAAATTTTATGTCCAAATCTGACTCTATTTTTCTTCTATGTTCAGGTAGTCTCCAGATCAACATTAATTAGTCCAGTTCACAGCCCCAATCTCTGGTATTGTTTATATTCACATTTTTTTTCATATTTCAAATTTGTTAGGGTGTGCGTCAACTATAATTTTATTTTTTATGTGTAATTTGACTTTGATTAAGTAAATGACTCATCCCGAAGATGTGGAGTGGGGAAATATGTTGGTTGACGACATTTCTACTGAAGGGATGGGGGGTCTTCTTGATAGTAGTGATGACTCGGAGAGCATGGACGGGGAATTTGATGATCAAAATTCATCATTTTCTGATGATGATTTGAATGATAGTGAATTTGAGGTAGAAGATTTGAATTTCGATGATAATATAGATGAAGAAATCGAATTGATTGGTGAAAGAGTTGAATCAAATCAACCTTTGAGTACGAATGTGGGAATACATTTAAGGGAGCATGATAGTCAATCATCATCCAAGATACAAAAAGGGAAATGTCGTGAGGTCCAAGTATATCAAGGAGACGCGAACGATTCCGACTTTGAGTTTGAGGTCGGCTTGTGTTTTAATAGTGCTTCTGACTTTAGGGATGCTGTGAGGTTGTACTCTATCAAGCAAGGGAAACCACTCAAATTTGTTAAAAATTGCAGTGACAAAATCAAAGTAAGGTATGATTGTGGTTGGATTATGTATTCTTCTTTCATGTCAAAGAATGAAAAAACCTTTCAAATTAAAACAATTCAAGGGGAGCACACATGTTGTAGAGTTGCAAGTTCCCAACATTGTAACTCTAAGTTTCTTTCCCATAAATATGAACACAATATTAGAAGCAATCCGGAGTGGCCCACTAGTTCAATGCAGGAAATCATGCAGAAGGATAACAAAACGTCTCTCAGTATATGAAAGATGTATATAATTAAAAAACATGCTTCCAAATTAATTAGTGGCACGGAATATGAGCAGTATGCGAAGCTTTGGGATTACTTTGAAGAAATTTATAGGACTAATCTTGATACCACAATCAAGGTGAAATGCAAGCATGATGTGGCCTCACAAACATGTTTTTTTAGAAGACTTTATATATGTTGGGGTGCGTTGAAGAAAGGTTTCATGGCCAGATGTCGTCCTATTATTGGTTTGGATGGGACTCATTTGAAGACATCAACTGGTGGAGTCTTGTTATGCGCTGTTGGAGTTGATGGGAATAATAACATGTACCCTATTGCTTACGCAGTTGTTTTGAAGGAAAATACTAAGACATGGAAATGGTTCGTTAGTCTTCTAATAGAAGACTTGTGCATTGAAAACACACACACATGGTCAATAATATCAGATAAACAAAAAGGGCTAATGAAAGCTATCGAGGAGCTAATACCCAATGCGGAACATAGATTCTGTTTGCGACATATGTATAATAACTTCAAACAAAAACATAGAGGCCTGCACCTAATGGATATGTTATGGAAGGCTGCATCCGCTACTAGGATTGTGGATTTCAATCTTGAAATGGAGAAGTTGAAAGCGTGTGATAAAAAAGCATATGAATGGGTTAAAGAACGACATGAAAAACATTGGGCAAAGTCTCATTTTAGTACTTGGCCTAAATGTGACATGTTGTTAAATAATTTTTGTGAAGCTTTTAACAAAGTGATTCTAAAAGCTAGAGATAAGCCCATAATAACAATGTTGGAGACTATAAGGGTGTTACTTATGAAGAGGCTTCACATGCAAAGAGATAAGGTATTCAAATTTAATGGCAGTATATGTCATTCCATACAACAGATATTGGAAAACAACAAAAAAAATGTTCATAACTACATTTTAGTATGGAATGGACATCACAAATTTGAGGTTGAAGGGTGGAGAGGAGATAAGTGGACGATTGATTTGGGTTGTAGGAGTTGCAGTTGCAGGCGTTGGGACATAACAGGTATTCCTTGTGTGCACGCAACATCATATATATTTTATCGGAGAGAAAATGTTGAAGACTACGTTGAACATTGGTATAGAAAGGATATGTTTATAAGGGCATATGAACACATGTTAAATCCCATAAAATCACATAAGGAATGACCATCGGCGAATTTAAATCCAATAGTTCCGTGGTGTAACGTTCGCAAAAAACCCGGAAGGCCGTCACATTATGCTAGAAGAAAGGAGGAGGGCGAATTTGAAGACCAAAAATACGGAGTTAAAAGACATGAGATGAAGTACACATGCTCCAACTGTGGTATGAGAGGGCACAACAAGAAAAGTTGCGTTGAAATCTGCAACACCAACGCTACAACATCTACTACAAAAAAAAACTACCGGTACGCATTTAGTCATCTTAAATTTCCTTTCTCATTTTTATTATGCAAATTTTTTTAATTGCAACGTGTTTATGTGTAGGTAAGGAAGAATATGTGATCGTGAACTACTCTTGTGGAGCTTCTCGTGATCTTTATGCTGCGCAACATTATGATTTTCATGTCGTGTTTCTTTAAGATTTGGAACTCATGTATCTTTACTATTGAAAACTCATGTATCTTTACTATTTGGAACTCATGTATGTTTATTTGAAACTCTTTATTGTGTTTTTGGAAATATGGATGTATTTTAATTTAGACTTTCAAATTATGATATCTGTGATTTAATAAAACATATACCAATGACTGTCATTTGGCAGCTACTAGCTGTTCATGCCCCAACACATTAATGTTGTGGCATGCCCCAACTAATCAGGCTAAGCCTTAATCCGGCTCAGACTCGAGCCGAACATCATGCCTTCAATTTTAAGGAAACTAATCAGGCTACTAGCTGTTCATGCCCCTCCAAAGCGAATGACTCGGGTTCAAGTAGTTCCAAGAGAGATGGAGTCACTAAGCCCTCACGTTAGATCCATTATCTCACAGAGAGAACGAGATTCCGATCATAAAGTAAAGAAAGTAGGACAAAAAAAACCATTAGCTGCGAACAGGTCGCTAAGGCTTGAACATCACGAGGAAATAAGAAAAAAACCTCGTCAAGTCAAAAAGATTCTCACTCTCGTTCCGGCTCGGGCATAAAGGGAAGGAAAGGTTGTTTTCATATCCGTTACACCTATCGATTGTGTTAGTGAGTTAGCAATCACCCAGTCTATCCTTCCTTATCCTTAGAGAATGAAGCAAAATAATCACGAAGTCAACTGGAAATGCAGTCACCCATAGCATAAAATAGAAATGCTTGACAGCAAAGGTGGTGTCACCGATAGCATAAAACTGAAATTTTTTTAAAAAAATTCGGTGTGCAAATAGCAAAAAAAGAAGTCCGCGGTGCAAAGCGCCAAAATTGCATTTTGGAGAGGAGCCGGACCTAAATACCCCCCAAAAATCGGCCATGGGGTGCAAAGTGCCAGAACTTAGGAATTCGGGGGTGCAATCTGCCAATATTTAAATTTGGGGGTGCAAAGTGCCAAAATCCCGTAATTGGGGGGTGCAAAGTGCCAAAAAGCCGATTATAAGTAATATGGTTTGTAGCTCCTATATCAATGAGTCAATGAGAGCCAAATCTACCTTGAGTCATGGAGTCAGTATTTAAAGTAGCAGCATGCGCCAAACTAGAATTTGGAGTGTTGGAACTTGGCAGTTGCTGATGAAGAAGAGCCAGAATGCCTTCATATTGTTCTCTGGTAAAGGATTTGTTGAAGTCAGTAGAGGGCTGGCTTGTTGCAGTTGAAGGTAAATTCTGTCCTGATGTGATAGTATTAATTCTTTTATCAGTCTTTGTTTTGTAGGCAGGTGGAAAATCATGAAGATAAAAAGAAGAGTAAATGGTGTTATTTGTCTTCCCACAATGTGTGCAGAGTCGATTAGTTGAATTGCCTTTGCCAGCATTACTAATTTAATTTTTGTTGCCCCGCCCCTTGCCTTTATTAAAATTTTTTGGGCCCAATTTGCTGAAGGATGTGTTGGTAAAACACCGGTTGTATTAAAAGTCTGTACATCAGTTGAAGAAGGAATAATGGAGTGAAATTGTCTTTCTTGTTGTGTAACAAGGGAGAAAGCTTTTTTAACAGTGGGCAAAGGATCGAGAAGCATTATCTGAGATCGAACAATTGCATATTGTTCAGTGAGACCTTTGAGAAAATGAATTAGATAATCTTGATCCCTGTATTTACGTATCTTTTGAACAACTCCACAAGAACACAGAATCGAACAAGTACATGTAGGTAAAGGATTGAACATTTCTAATTCATCCCATATGTTAATAATAGTCCCACATCGTCAATCCGCTGGGGTCTGATCTGTTTATATGGTAAGACAACCCTCACCTGTTGAGCCGGTTTTTTAGGTTGAGTTAGGCCAAACCTAACATGGTATCAATGCGAGGTTCCATCCAGTTTCTGTCCGGTTCCGTCCGGTCCGCCCATGAGCTCTGTATCCCGGTTCCGTCCGGTCAATTCATGCTATGAGCGAGGGGGGATGTTAATAATAGTCCCACACCGTCAATCCGCTCGGGTCTGATCTGTTTATATGGCAAGGCAACCCTCACCTGTTGAGTTAGGTCAAACCTAACACCATAGTCCTTTCAATTTGGTGAAATATTCAGAAACAGTGGAATCCCCTTGACGTAGACGAAAAATGTCTTCCTGTAGGTCAGAGATGTGGAAAATGTCTCCATGTGAGAAACGATCCTTGAGATCACTCCAGACCTCAAAAAACATTATGAATCCAAAGAACGGGTTGAAGAATGGTGTCTGAAATAGATTTGTGGATCCAAGAAAGAACCATGGTATTGCATCTTTCCCATGGAGAATAAAGAGTATCTGCAGGGGAAGGAGGTGTAATACTCCCATCAATGAAACCAACTTTGTTCTTGGATAATAGGGCAACCTTCATGGCGCGAGCCCAAGCATGATAATTACGACCACTGAGAAGGGGAGAAACTAATATTAACGAAGGATTTTCATTGGCATGTAGATAGTAAGGATTCGTCTGATTAGTGAGATAATCAGAGGAATGATTATCAGAAGAGGCCATTAGAATGATTGAAGAAAGAAGAGGACGATGACTTACAGGAAGGAAAAAAGGTTTGCATGAAAATGATGATCCTCTGATACCATCTTACGATTCAGAAATGGGTTGAAGATGAAACACATTTCATTAATCATCTGAAAAGTTATTTACAGAGAGAACTATATATAGGCTCAAAGACCCAATTACAAAAGAGAAATAAAAACAAAAAACAATAACTAATAATAACAAAATTAGTTATGACAGTTGTCATAACAAATTCATGTTAATCTAATATTAATTTGAATAATAATTCAAATTATAATACGGAAGCAAGTGATTTGTGATTATCGATCAGAGGAGGAAAATATAAGACCTAATTTCGAGTATTAATAGCCAAATCTGAGATAAAGTGTGGGTGATGCACTTTATAGGCATCCGATGGTCTGCTTGAATGCTCGCACACATCTCAAAATACTTTGAGATGTGTTCGGGCATCCACGCAAACCATTGGATGCGTGCACTTTACCGTAAAGAACACTCATGGACTCCCCCCCCCATCCGATGGAACGAGCACATTTGTGCTTTGCGTGATTGTACTTTCAATTATTAACAACAACGGGACGGCGGACTGTGCATGCATATAAACAGGCTGCACCAACATATACAAACAGGCTGCATGCACTCAAATATATGAAAATGCTACACCTGCATATATGAAGAGGCTGTACTAACATATGAAGAGGTTGCACCAATATATGAATTGAAGAGGCTACGCCGCATATGAACGGATTGCACCTGCATATGAACAAGTATTGTAAAGACTGAGACCAAATGAAAGGGCAAATTTGTTTGATGCAATGCCCTGAACCTTCTCCCTGGTGGTAGCGATCATCTTCTTCACCTCGCCTCCATTAAATGATTGTTCAGAATAGTTTACCATTCTATAGCGAGATTTGCATTCTAAAATTAACAAGTTAGTCAATATACAGACATTTAATGGTAAATTAACATTGCAACATATGATGAGATAATGTTTTTCTTAAATGTGAAAGTGGTTAGCTATCTTTTATCATGTTATTCAAGCATGTGTTTCATGACAAATTTGAAAAGAAGTAACCGTTTTTACCTGAAAACCAACATGTGTTCTTAAAGGAAATTTCATGACATTTGACATGTGTTTTGACTGAGAAAAGCTTCATAGAAGTTTCATACACATGTCATATATCACATCTACCTTCTTGGTTTTAACCCTATAAATAGGCATGAAGGAGGAGGGGTAAGACATTCTCTTCTCTCCAAACTCAAGCAATGAAAGATTTCTAGAGATACCTTTGTGGCAATCATTTTAATTTGAGAGAGCTTTCAGACATTGTTTTGCGATGTTGATGAGGGGTACTTCGCCTACACTGACTTGATTTGGAGCAGATTTTGGCAAGAATTCGAAGAGACTTTCGAAGAGTATTGTGTAATCTGTCTCATCCGCCACTGTTGATAACTTGCAATTTTTATTACTATTTTTCTATAATATTGTGTAGTACGAAACTGGTGAAGATTTTGTATGGATCAAATAGAGAAAGTCTTGTAATTGTCTTCTGTCCATACATTTTCAGTGATGGTTTTTCGGGTTGGACTCTGATCATCCCGCGATTTTTACCCTATTAGATTTTCACGTTAAATCAGTGAGTCACTTCTATATTTTGTGTTGAGTTTTGTTTGTGCATCGGCATACCGCTAAGCGGTCGTGCAGATACTTGCTCGAACTAATTTGCAGGTACTCTGGTCGGACTTGCGTTCTCTAGCCTAATAACAGACTACCATGCTTATTATCTTCCATATAAGACTGCATCAAACTGCAATAGAATGGCAATTATCTTAAGAAAGTTCCATTAATAAAACAAATCTTACTGTAAAATTTCACAAAACCATCTGCAGATATTGTTAGTGGAAGAGCTTAATTTTGAAGATGTAAGTAATCACAAAATATCTTTAAAAGAAACACTTAATAAAAGAGTAAAAAATGAAAGACCAAGCAAATGAGAGTATAATATTATTGTTTATGGAATGAAGAAATATGTTTACAGTTAACATCATTATCTTGAACATCCAAATAAAATGCAAACCTCTTCTAGATTATTATGGCTTTGTTTGGCGCGGCGTTTTATGAATTGCACGCCGCGGTTTCCCAACAACTCTACCAAACAAGTTTTCAACCGCCTCCAGCAGGAACCTTCGCCCGCCTTCCGCAACGCAACACGCCGAAAAACCCTCGAGAAGACCCCGCATCGAGCTCTCTATCTCTCTCATTTCTCTCTCTACCAGCGATCTCCAGGGAGCCCTCTCATCGAGTAAACGCCACTTCCCCCTCTTTCTCTCTTTTTCTCTCTGCAGCCACTCTTCAGCTACTCCTTCGGCTAGCCTTCTCCTCCATATCGGTAGACTGTAATTCATGACGCCACTTCCCCCTCCAACTCTTCTTCCTCCTACTCTGGTTCCTTTCTTACCGAACCCGAGAAAACCACCCAAAAGGCATTAGATTTTTCGGAATCGCAATTTCTGGATGTTTTGTTGATGCCGATCTACCTTGAAAGGGTATATGATTCAGATCTATCTGCATTTTGATTCAGCAACTTGGAGGGTATAGACTACATATTTTTGCTAATGTTTGCTTGATAGGATTACTTTTGATGGGGTTACATAGATTTTTCGTTTGAAACATCACTGCAAACATTGTTCTTCCAAACAGTTTCACAGATTATGTCACCACTATGCGTAACAGCTGATTTAAATAGAATATAAGACACAAGCTAGAGCGGCTCCTAAGGGCAGAACGTAGTAAATACCAAAAAACAAACATGCCAATAAGAACACCTCCACAAAAACCCGAACCTACAACGGTAACCCAACCTGTCAAAGTCCCTAAGTGGCGTCAGTCCATGTTTGAAAAATATAATGCTCTGGTCAAAAACGGTACATAGCAACTTGTTTCCCGGGCAATATTCAAAATTTAGGCACTGTTTGGGAGAACTTATTTTCACCGGTCAAGTGCTTACGACCGCATGAATCGGACCTTAATTATGGCCCGGTTCATGCGGTCGTAACCGCTTGACCGGTGAAAATAAGTCCCGCCAAACGAGCCTTTAGTCTGGTGCAAATAGATTTTCTGCACAGAATATTTACTCGGTGGCTCCAATGATAAGTACAAAGCCGGATTTGTAGGCAATGATTTCCATCAGCGGCTTGGTTTTGATTATAACGAGACATTTAGGCTCCGTTTGGGGAAACTTATTTTCACCGGTCAAGCGGTTGTGAGCACTTGAATTGGACCATAATTAAGATCCAATCCACGCGGTCGTAACCGCTTGACCAGTGAAATTGTCTTTCTTGTTGTCTAACAAGGAAGAAAGCTTTTTTAACAGTGGGCAAAGGATCGAGAAGCATTATCTGAGATCGAACAACAGCATATTGTTCAGTGAGACCTTTGAGAAAACGAATTAGATAATCTTGATCTCTGTATTTACGTATCTTTTGAACAACTCCACAAGAACACGGAATCGAACAAGTACATGTAGGTAAAGGATTGAACATTTCTAATTCATCCCATAGTCCTTTCAATTTGGTGAAATATTCAGAAACAGTGGAACCCCCTTGACGTAGACGAAAAATGTCTTCCTGTAGGTCAGAGATGTGAAAAATGTCTCCATGTGAGAAACGATCCTTGAGATCACTCCAGACCTCAAGCATTATCAATCCAAAGAACGGGTTGAAGAATGGTGTCTGAAATAGATTTGTGGATCCAAGAAATAACCATGGTATTGCATCTTTCCCATGGAGAATAAAGAGTATCTGCAGGGGAAGGAGGTGTAATACTCCCATCAATGAAACCAACTTTGTTCTTGGATAATAGGGCAACCTTCATGGCGCGAGCTCAAGCATGATAATTGTTAGGTTTGGCCTAACTCAACCTGAAAAACCGGCTCAACAGGTGAGTGTTGCCTTGCCATATAAACAGATCATACCAGAGCGGATTGGCGGTGTGAGACTATTATTAACATCCCCCCTCGCCCATAGCATGGATTGACCGGACGGAACCGGGATACAGAGCTCATGGGCGGACCGGACGGAACCGGACAGAAACTGGATGGAACCTCGCTCTGATACCATGTTAGGTTTGGCCTAACTCAACCTGAAAAACCGGCTCAACAGATGAGGGTTGCCTTGCCATATAAACAGATCAGAACAGAGCGGATTGGCGGTGTGAGACTATTATTAACAATAATTACGACCACTGAGAAGGGGAGAAACTAATATTAACGAAGGATTTTCATTGGCATGTAGATAGTAAGGATTCATCTGATTAGTGAGATAATCAGAGGAATGATTATCAGAAGAGGCCATTAGAATGATTGAAGAAAGAAGAGGACGATGACTTACAGGAAGGAAAAAAGTTTGCATGAAAATGATGATCCTCTGATACCATCTTACGATTCAGAAATGGGTTGAAGATGAAACACATTTTATTAATCATCTGAAAAGTTATTTACAGAGAGAACTATATATAGGCTCAAAGACCCAATTATAAAAGAGAAATAAAAACAAAAAACAATAACTAATAATAACAAAATTAGTTATGACAGTTGTCATAACTAATTCATGTTAATCTAATATTAATTTGAATAATAATTCAAATTATAATACGGAAGCAAGTGATTTGTGATTATCGATCAGAGGAGGAAAATATAAGACCTAATTTCGAATGTTAATAGCCAAATCTGGGATAAAGTGTGGGTGATGCACTTTATAGGCATCCAATGGTCTGCTTGAATGCTCGCACACATCTCAAAATGTTTTGAGATGTGTCCGGGCATCCACGCAAACCATTGGATGCGTGCACTTTACTGTAAAGAACACTCATGGACTCCCCCCCATCCGATGGGACGAGCACATTTGCGCTTTGCGTGATTGTACTTTCAATTATTAACAACAACGGGACAACGAACTGTGCATGCATATAAACAGGCTGCACTCAAATATATGAAAATGCTACACCTGCATATATGAAGAGGCTGCACTAACATATGAAGAGGTTGCACCAATATATGAATTGAAGAGGCTACGGCGCATATGAACGGATTGCACCTGCATATGAACAAGTATTGTAAAGACTGAGACCAAATGAAAGGGCAAATTTGTTTGATGCAATGCCCTGAACCTTCTCCCTGGTGGTAGCGATCATCTTCTTCACCTCGCCTCCATTAAATGATTGTTCAGAATAGTTTACCATTCTATAGCGAGATTTGCATTTCTAAAATCAACAAGTTAGTCAATATACAAAGATAATGTTTTTCTTAAATGTGAAAGTGGTTAGCTATCTTTTATCATGTTATTCAAGCATGTGTTTCATGACAAATTTGAAAAGAAGTAACCGTTTTTTACCTGAAAACCAACATGTGCTCTTAAAGGAAATTTCATGACATTTGACATGTGTTTTGACTGAGAAAAGTTTCATAGAAATTTCATACACATGTCATATATCACATCTACCTTCTTGGTTTTAACCCTATAAATAGGCATGAAGGAGGAGGGGTAAGACATTCTCTTCTCTTCAAACTCAAGCAATGGAAGATTTCTAGAGATACCTTTGTGGCAATCATTTTAATTTGAGTGAGCTTTCAGACATTATTTTGCGACGTTGATGAGGGGTACTTAGCCTACACTGATTGAATTTGGAGCAGATTTTGGCAAGAATTCGAAGAGACTTTCGAAGAGTATTGTGTAATCTGTCTCATCCGCCACTGTTGGTAACTTGCAATTTTTTATTACTATTTTTCTATAATATTGTGTAGTACGAAACTGGTGAAGATTTTTGTATGGATCAAATAGAGAAAGCCTTGTAATTGCCTTGTGTCCATACATTTTCAGTGATGGTTTTTCGGGTTGGACTTTGATCATCCCGCGATTTTTACCCTATTAGGTTTTCACGTTAAATCAGTGAGTCACTTCTATATTTTGTGTTGAGTTTTGTTTGTGCATCGGCATACCGCTAAGCGGTTGTGCAGATGCTTGCTTGAACTAATTTGCAGGTACTCTGATCGGACTTGTGTTCTCTAGCCTAATAACAAACTACCATGCTTATTATCTTCCATATAAGACTGCATCAAACTGCAATAGAATGACAATTATCTTAAGAAAGTTCCATTAATAAAACAAATCTTACTGTAAAATTTCACAAAACCATCTGCAGATATTGTTAGTGGAAGCGCTTGATTTTGAAGATGTAAGTAATCACAAAATATCTTTAAAAGAAACACTTAATAAAAGAGTAAAAAATGAAAGACCAAGCAAATGAGAGTATAATATTATTGTTTATGGAATGAAGAAATATGTTTACAGTTAACATCATTATCTTGAAGATCCAAATAAAATGCAAACCTCTTCTAGATTATTATGGCTTTGTTTGGCGCGACGTTTTATGAGTTGCACCCCGCGGTTTCCCAACAGCTCTACCAAACAAGTTTTCCACCGCCTCCAGCAGGAACCTTCGTCCGCCTTCCGCAACACATCACGCCGAAAAACCCTCAAGAAGACCCCGCATCGAGCTCTCTATCTCTCTCTACCAGCGTTCTCCAGGGAGCCCTCTCATCGAGTAAACGCCACTTCCCCCTCTTTATCTCTCTTTGTTCTCTCTGCAGCCACTCTTCAGCTACTCCTTCGGCTAGCCTTCTCCTCCATATTGGTAGACTGTAATTCAAGACGCCACTTCCCCCTTCAACTCTTCTTCCTCCTACTCTGATTCCTTTCTTACCGAACCCGAGAAAACCACCCAAAAAGCATTAGATTTTCCGGAATCGCAATTTCTGGATGTTTTGTTGATGCCGATCTACACTTGAAAGAGTATATGATTCAGATTTGCATTTTGATTCAGGAAATTGGAGGGTATAGACTACATATTTTTGCTAATGTTTGCTCGATAGGATTACTCTAGATGGGGTTACATAGATTTTTTGTTTGAAACATCACTGCAAATATTGTTCTTCCAAACAGTTTCACAGATTATGTCACCACTTTGCGTAACAGCTGATTTAAATAGAATATAAGCCACAAGGTAGAGCGGCTCCTAAGGACAGAACGTAGTAAATACCAAAAAACAATCATGCCAATAAGAACACCTCCACAAAAACCCGAACCTACAACGGTAACCCAACCTGTCAAAGTCCCTAAGTGGTGTCGGTCCATGTTTGAAGAATATAATGCTCTGGTCAAAAACGGTACATAGGAACTTGTTTCCCGGGTAATATTCAAAATTTAGTCTGGTGCAAATAGATTTTTTGCACATAATATTTACCCGGTGGCTCCAATGATAAGTACAAAGTCGGACTTGTAGGCAATGATTTCCATCAGCGGCTTGGTTTCGATTATAACGAGACATTTAGGCTCCGTTTGGGGAAACTTATTTTCACCGGTCAAGTGATTATGACCGCTTGAATTGGACCATAATTAAGGTCCAATCCACGCGGTCGTAACCGTTTGACCAGTGAAAATAAGTCCCCAAAACAGATGCTTAGTCATGTTCTCAAACCAACAATAGTCTGCCTAATCTTATGTCTCGCTATCAATCATGGTTGGCCCTTAAACAACTTGATAATAACACGACCTTTCTCTGACGCACCCTATCTGAAGATGTCTATATGACTCAACCACTAGGATTTATTGACCATACATATTCTCATCATGTCCGCAATACATGCAAAGCAATTTACGACCTAAAACAAGCACTCTGCACCTCGCAACATGAATTGCAACAATTTCACTCATTCTCAAGATTCATCCACTCTCACAATGGTAACTCCCTGCTCATCCTCAACAACTCGTCTTATCATTTATTTTCTAGGAACAAGTTTCATTTTAAAGAGATAGTGCGCACATAGACACTTCCCCCCATGATCTCCACTAAGTTAGTGGGATCATGGGTTTGACCACGCACGCAATCTCCACGCCCGATCCCACCGCGCACCGATCCCACTCTGCGTAACTCCCGAACTGCCATCAACGTCACCTCATCGGTGTCGGGCGGCCGACGCCACTCCCGATCACTGGCCACCCACTCCTTCGGTCGTCGGCACGCAGCCAAGTGGGCGACCATTCTGGCCACCCATTCGGTTGTCGACATGCGGACGAGAGGGTGGCCAATCCGGCCGCCCCCTTCCGGCCGCCGGCGTGCGGCCAAGTGGGTGCCATGTCGGCCTCCCTTCGGCCGCCGGCGTGCGACCGAGAGGGAGGCCAAGCCGGCCGCCCCCTTCCAGCCGCTGGTGCACGGCCAAGTGGGTGCGGAAGCAATAACTGAATACCACAAAAAATATAATATATACATATATATGTCAGAGTAAGCAAAGGTCGTAGCCATTGTTTATACAACAAGCCCGTAGGCTGAAAAAGACAACAACTACTAACACTCTCTCACTTGCAAGTCTGTGCGCTAAGAACTCATGTCAAGGAAGTCTAGAGACGACGAAGTTGCCTCTGCTCGAGTTATCCTATCAGCTGACGCATCAACCCACGACAGCTGGACATCATGGTTCTCCGTCTCCTGTGAATGATTATTAAAATAACTGTTAGTCACAGAACTAAGTGGAAACACATCTCCTCCCTAGATCCATATCCCGGGGACGAGCTCACACACCCAAACTATCACAACCCGTCAAGATAAAAGTTAGAGTGTGCTTTGGGAGGGCCGTGATGTCACGGGCATGGGCCGAAAGAAATTCATGTCTGCTAAGGCGGATGCAGAGAATACTGAAAATAGTTTAAAATAGTTACTTTTAAGTAAAAACAGTTTGATTTTTTATATGTGAAAGCTTTCAGAGTTTTAAATGCACATGTATTTTGTAAAATTCATGTTTTGTAGATACTACTATAAATTTCATGCAATTATGATTCACAAAAGGATGCACATACATTTAATATCAAATTTTAATACATAGAGTATGTAAATAGCCTAGCAGTTGTCCATGATAGCAAAGAAAATGTCTGATTTTAATTATTAGATAAAAGAAACATTTGATAGTAAATGAAATGTAAACATAGAACCTGAAACTTAATGGTGATCAGGCTTGAGTACCTGGCGGCGCTGCACGAACGCTAAGGCAATTTCAAAACAGCAAGGAAAAGGCTTAGAACATTGAACTAAACAGGTGAGCAAAGTAAAAGCACAGAACAATAAGAAACATAAATATACAAGTACCAGTTTCCATGAAACGATGCTATCCAAAATTGACAAGTAGAATAGTCAAATAGAAATAACTGAATTAAGTTACTCTGAAAGAATACATATAATAGAACAAGTAATATCATCC
>CM077148.1:187688240-187855092 GCA_039583875.1 Platanthera guangdongensis
GTTCACCGAGGAATTTAAGGTCCACCCCGTCAGATTGACATTATGTATTTATGGGTCGCCATGACTTTTTTTTAAAACGGTCAACGTAATGGCTGGGGGTCGCCTAAGCTCCATTTGGAATGATGAAGAGCGTCTCCAATTCATTATTCCTCTTCTTACAACTGGAGAAATTCAAGGTCAACCCGCGGCGAAGATAGCTGAAGTAATAGATAGAGCTCGTAGGAAGCTGATGGAACTAGCTGTGGACTTTTGCAAAGAGCCGGTACTTGAAACAACTAGGCACATTGCAGATTGTGATCACATCCTCAACTCATTGGAGGTGATTGAGTGGGGGGGGGGGGGGGGGGGGCATACTGCACTAGGTAATAAGTTAGGGACTGTTGGCTGAATCCGGCATGGACGTGCACCCAGTGGTGGAAATAGGATTTTATTTGGACTTGAGCACCATTTGGAAAATAAATATCACGATAGATACCAAAATAAATATCATGATAGATTAAACAAAATTTCTATTTAACTTTTAAGGTAATGAAGGGCTAAGAAACAATAATTTATCAAATTTTGACTTTTTGTTGCAAGTTTTCTACTGAACACGTTTTCTATTGGACAAATTTCTATTAAACAAATTTTCTACTGAGCAAATTTAATGCTGAACAAGTGAAATCCAAGTTATTTTGATATACAATACTAATAAAAGTGAATGGCGGCGTTGTGACTTTCATCGGGGTGAAGAAGAAGAAGAAGAAAATGTTGGGTGAAATCAGAGCAGCGGCGGGCCGGCTGGCGCGGCGGGGAAGAAGAAGAAATGGAAGAAGAAGAAGAAGTGGGAGGAGAAGAAGAAGAAGAAGAAAATGGCAGGTGAAATCAGAGCAGCGGTGGGCCGGCTGGCACAGGCGGCGCGGAAGAAGAAGAAGAAGAAGATGAAGAAGAAGAAAGACGAAGAAAGGCGAAGAAGTGGAAGAAGTGGAAGAAGTGGAAAAAGAAGAAGAAGAAGAAGACGTGGAAAAAGAAGAAGAAGAAGTGGAAGAGGAAGAGGAAGAAGAAGAGTACCTCCGGGTGAAGAAGCATCGGCGGGAATGCGGGATAGGGAGCAACGACAGCTAGGTCAAGCGCGGAAATGAAAAGGGAGAAATCCGTCTGGGTGAAATCCGCGAAAAATCACACCTGGGCACGTGCTTGGGTGTGTCCGAAGGTGGGTCCGGCCGTGCGTGCACCATCAAAATTTCATCGCAGAAAGACTGGACGTATGTGCATGCGTGTTGGCAAACTGGGTGAAAATGGTCTTCTGGCTCAAATTCTGGTCGCCTTACGGCGGTCATGGCCGCACTGGGAATTCGATCACATTATTTTCACTCGGGAAGGACAAACATCGTCATACACAAAAATCACCTTCACAGACCCTTAAAGTTCCAAACTCGCTACTATTGATAGATTGAGGAAGTCTCCTAGAGCCATGTATGTTGCTTGATTCGCCTAGAGCATAATGTAGTCCTTCTCAAAATGCCCTACAAACATCATCATTATTAAAAGCTATAAATAATACAAATAATTATTAATTGAACATAACATTTATTTAATTTGTATTGATTTTGGATTTTGCTATTTATTTAATTTAATTGAACAAATTAATAAGTCCATTTTGTCGAATGAACAGGGGACACATTGCAAAGAATGGTTCATAACCACCGCATCCACGACCAACGTCATCATGCCAAACGAATCCTTAATTGTGTTCTGGCCATGGGCGGACCTGTTAGGTTGCTCGAAGCATCCCGGGTGGTGGTCAAAGTAGAACTCCCTCCTCGTTGCGCCCGGCTTGAGTTTTATAGGCAAACCCTAGGTGTAATATGAGTAAAATATCATTGTATCCGAACCAGACTCATTAAGCCTCCAAACTCGTTATGTACTCAAATATACATTAACAATCTCCTCATATATTTGTGATATATAGCGTTTACGTTTCGAAGTACTAAAAAATAGGGAGTACTAAGTTTCAGACTCTAAACATTATACGGAGAAAAAAGCACAATTGAACATAAATGAGTTTTACATAATCAAGAAAACAAACATTCAACATAAAGTGCATCTCAGTAATAAAAGTCTGAAAATATAGCAAAAATGGATCAAACATGTAACAATTCTATTAAAGAGTAGATCATCATCATCCAGGTCAAAGTCTATTTTCTCTCCTCCATTTTCACTTGTGCCTGCAAGGAATTTCATGAGTTTAGACTATATGAATTCATAAACATATACAGTGATGTTTTAAAGTAAATTAGCTCTACCTAAACAAGCTTAGTACTTGTAGTAGTAGTGAAGTAACACAGTGAGCATCTATATCCAGTCTAACTAGGACCAGTCAAGTTATGATTTTGATAAATCGCACGTTGTTATCTTACTCATTAATGATCACTATATACCTCATCATCATGTGTGAAATGATTTGACACAACATCATTTACATCATTATCAAGTGTGAAATAATGTGGTGTGATCATTAATGTTTAGATTAATATTTACGACTTTCTATTCTCAGTTGAATAATTCTCGAATCAACATATATATAATAAGAAAGATGTTAGGTCATCAAATATGGAATGACCAATATGTAATCATCTTGGGTTTTCATCAAGGAATTATTTGGGGTATTTAGTCTTTTATTAGATGCTTGAATATTGCGACTACATATTTTACTATCAAAACATAAACATAGGAGAGAATTTCATATTTCTATGAATCTTAATCTCATTTCCCTCAATATTTTGATTGTGAGAACTCTATTAAGCTTTTTTTTATCAAAACGTCTGCAATATTATCTTTGACTTCATATCAATTAGAGTCATAATCTCTTAACTTGTGAGAGAGGTAAACCAAGCTTCTTTCATCCATAGTTTCCTTTTTTTTTCATTGAACAAAGTGTTTGTAGCAATCGTTTTAGTATCCTAATTATCACAGTAAACTGCAATAGAACTCAGTTTCAGGCTCGTTACTGGAATGTTCATCACCAAATCTCTTATCCACTATGTTTCTTCTCCTGCTGAAGCTAGAGCATAGCGTTCATATTCATATAAGAGAGTTCAATACATGATTGTGTTGAAACTGAAAATCGGTTTCCTGTGCAGTTCGACCCTTGGGGAAGGGGTGACCGCGCACCTACTACCCTCAAGCGAACAATCTAGGCACAAGACTAGGAACACAAGGGACAGACCCAAGGTCTCATCGTGGAGGACCCGCCACATACCCGAAAGACTAACAAACTCTTCCCCTCTAGTGCCAAGGGCTGAGCTAAGGCACCTTCGGAGGGCTCTCTTGGCCGACCGGAACATATAAGGAGGATCTTAAGATACACTCCCTAACTAGAGGTGCCACCTCGGGTCTATGCAAAATGTTCCTCACCCGCCCTGCTATTGGCGCAATCTCGCCGAGCAATTATACGACACGGTGCCCAAGTTGGGTCACTAACAGCGGAACTTCGCTATTCTAAAAGGATGACAACATGCCATCAGGGGCTTCCCGGCATCTATACCTCGGGGCCCCCACGGGGCGAGCGGTTCACGAGCACACCACTCGCCCAAGATAGAAGAAGTAAAATACATATCCACAGAGCATCACAGATATTTAAATAATATTACAGGAATATGAATTCCATACTCAGCACGCAGGCCGGCAATATAAACAAAAAAGGACTTCGAGGGCCGGCACGAGCTCGGGCTTAAGCCCGCTATTCCCCTCTTGGTACTGCAACACATGTACACCAACGTCTCGACGAGTGGCGACCAACTAGGCTTCGGTCGGCTAACATAAGCGGGCCAAACATATTGCGCACACCCCCTTTTTTGGGGCTATGGTGCGCATTCCCTGCAAGCGGCTAATAAACAACTTCCTCAGAGTCTTCTCCGGGAATCCCAGAACATCACCAATCCGGCTCACACATCCGGATGGGCTTCACACAGCATGCCTAAACCCGTACTCACGTTTCCGGGTACTAATGCAATTAACTGCGGGGACGTACACGTCAACTCGTCGGAAAGCTCCCTTCCCCCCACCCATTGGTGGAGAGGGGCTTCCGTGCAAAAATGTAAACTGACGGCTTCACCTGCCTGTTGAAGTTGGTGACCAGGCGGTCTGGCGGTCTGTCTTGGCGGGTTGAAGACCGCGCGGTCTGGCGGTTTGTCTCAGCCGGCTTGGAGACCGGGCGGTCTACCCTGGCAGTCTCTCTTTCTCTCTGATGGTAGCCGTGCGGTTAGCCCTTCTGTCTAACCGCGCGGCTTGTGCGGTTTGTTTTGTATAGTCCGCTTAGTCCTGTAAATTTTTAGTCTCACATCTCTTATTTGTATTCTCTCATCTATCCTCCATTTTATATAACGGAGGGCATACCTTTGTAATAAATACCTTTTTCAGATAATAAAGTTTCTGTTAAAACCTCTTCCGGTTTGTTTTAGCTCCACTTCCGGCTTGTTTTTTGTTCATTTCTAACATGGTATCAGAGGAAACGATCTTTTCCTCCTGATTCAGCTTCTTCTTCTGTTCGCGCGGGCTACCTTCTAGCCGCTCGACTTCTTTCCCTCCGCTTGATTCTCGTCTTCTCGCGACCTGTCTTCGCGGCTTGCCTTCTCTTTTGACCGCTGCCCTGTTCGTGCGGCTTGTTTCTCCTTGCTTCTCTTCTCGCTGCTCCTCTTAGTCGCTGCGGCATGTTTACTAGTCGCCTCGACCTGTTTCCTTCTACCCGCTCCAGCTTGCTTGTCGCCCCGGCCTCATCTTTAGCCGTGCGACTTGTTCTCCTCTGTTCGCCCGACTTTTTCAAGTCGTGCGACTTCTTTCCCTTTGCTTTGCTTCTTGGTAGCGGCCTTCCTAGCCGCACGACCTGTTTTCTGTTCGCCCGGCTTGGTGCTCTTTTCTCTTCTTCGCTTCATCGTTCGGCTTCTTCCTCTTCTCGCGGCTTGTTCTTATCGTCGCGGTTTGCTCCTCTCTTGCTTCCATGGCTTTCCCCTCCTCCAGTCTGTCCGCCTCGGTGGTCACCTCTTCTGGTAGTGCGCACGTTGTTATCCGCGGAAGATGGCTAATCGACTCTGGTGCAACAAATCATATGACAGACAATCCTCAATGTTTCTCTCTTCTTGAAACACATGCTCAATTGCCCCCGGTCATTGTTGCAGATGGATCTCCCTCACCGGTCCATGGGACGGGCATGGTTCAAGTCACTCCATCATTGTGCC
This sequence comes from Platanthera guangdongensis, assembly GCA_039583875.1. NCBI lineage: Eukaryota > Viridiplantae > Streptophyta > Magnoliopsida > Asparagales > Orchidaceae > Platanthera > Platanthera guangdongensis. Next base: position 187,693,457 of record CM077148.1, read on the forward strand.
TGGCTGATACCCTCTATGTGCTCAAGTTTTCGTGTAATTTATTATCGGTTACTTCTTTATGCAAGCAACTACGGTGTTCTGTCTTATTCACCCCTACCTCTTGTGCTTTTCAGGATCCGGACTCCCAACGGACGATTGCTACCGGGACTGAGAGTGGTGGCCTCTACTTCCTCGACAATGTCTCTGCTCTATCCGCCTTCTCCTTCTCCTCTACAGATCTTCTTCAATGACATCTTCGTCTTGGACATGCTCCTCCCAGAATTCTACGTCAGCTTCTGTCGCACCTCCCTCCTCATCAACCTCCTCTAAACTGTGATGCATGTCAACTTGGCAAACATCACCACTCATCCTTCCCCCCAACGCAAAGTCGGGGCTCTTCCCGTCCGTTCGACCTCGTTCACTCTGACATATGGGGTCCCGCTCCTAACCTCACCATTGGTCGGGGTAGTTCCTATTTTGTCACCTTCATTGATGATTTCTCTCGGTGTACGTGGGTGTATCTTCTCAAAGATCGCTCCGAGCTGTTCTCTGTTTGGACCTCATTTTATTCTATGGTTAAGACTCAGTTTGATACGTCTATTAAGATCCTTCGTTCTGACAATGCTAAGGAATATCTTATCCAAGACTTCTCCTCTTTTTGTATTCACCATGGTGTTATTCGTCAAACAAGCTGTGTCTACACCTCACAACAAAATGGGGTGGCGGAACGCAAAAACCGTCACCTCCTTGATGTCGCTCGCACTATGATGACTCAAATGCATGTTCCTTGCTCCTATTGGGGCTATGCTGTCCTCCTCTCCTGCTATCTCATCAATCGCCTTCCCTCCACAGTTCTCCACGGTGCTACCCCCTTCTCCATTCTTTATCCGGACAAGGATCCCTTTCCTCTTCCTCTGCACATCTTTGGGTGCACTGGCTTTTTGCACTCTCCCGCTGCCACCCGTGATAAACTCTCACCACGTGCCACTAAATGTGTCTTTCTGGGGTACTCTCCCACTCAGAAAGGTTATTGTTACTTTGACCCCGTTACCCGCAAGCAATTTGTCTCTGCGGATGTCACCTTCTTTGCCAATGCATCTTACTTCTCTCCCGCTTCCTCCTCTCCTCCTCCTGATCCTACTTTTCCTACCAACCCATCCATTCCCTCTGCTCCCACTGATGTTCCGTCATCTCCACCCTCTCCACCCTCTTCCACATCACCATCATCTCCACCATCTACTCCGCTTTCTCCCTCCACTCTGCTGCCATCTCTCTCTACTCCCGGGCCAGCTCTCTCCACCACGGATACTCCGGATACTGAGGCACCTGCTGACCTGGATCTCCCGATTGCTCTTCGCAAAGGGGTTCTGGCATGTACCCAACACCCGCTTGCTGAAGTTATTTCCTACGATCGTCTTACCCCTTCTCGCCGAGCTTTTGCACTGGCTATCTCGGCCACTGCCACCCCCCGTTCCTACCAGGAGGCCCTTACTATTCCTCATTGGAAAGTTGCCATGGATGAGGAGATTGCCACTCTAACTGAACGGGGTACCTGGACCCTTGTTACTCCTCCTTTCGGCACGGATGTTGTTGGTTGTCGATGGGTCTTCGTGGTGAAGTTTCTCCCGGATGGCAGTGTGGATCGTTATAAAGCTCGCCTGGTTGCCAAGGGTTTTACCCAAACTTATGACATTGATTACTTTGACACTTTCTCTCAAGTGGCTCGTCTCAGCACTATTAGGGTTCCTCTCTCTGTGGTTGTCAACAGGGATTGGCCCATCTCGCAGCTAGATGTTAAGAATGCCTTCCTCTATGGTGATCTGCAGGAAGATGTTTACATGGAGCAACCTCCTGGGTATGTTGCTCAGGGGGAGACACGGGTATGCCGGCTAAAGAAGGCTATTTATGGCCTCAAGCAGAGTCCTCGTTCCTGGTTTGACAAGTTCAGTGGCATTGTTGCGGCCATTGGTTTTACAAGAAGCTCAGCTGATCACTCCTTGTTTGTTCGGAAAACCGGCTCTGGTCTTGTTGTTCTTGCGGTTTATGTTGATGACATTCTTCTTACTGGCGATGACCAGGATAGGGTATTGATGACCAAGAAACACCTTCGTCAACATCTGGTCACAAAGGATATGGGCTCCCCGAAATACTTTCTGGGGATTGAAATCTCTAGAAAGCCCAACTCCATGGTCCTTTCCCAACGGAAGTATGCTCTTTATCTTTTAAAGGAGGCAGGACTCACTGGTGCTAAACCTGCACGTTGTCCTATGGCTGCTGGAGAAGACAAAACTTGGACAGATGACTCGCCTCTTCTCTCCGATCTTACGAGATACCGATATCTGGTGGGCAAGCTCATATATCTCACGGTAACCAGACCCGACATCTCTTATGTTGTTGGCAAGGTAAGCCAGTTCATGCAAGCTCTGAGGGAGTGTCATCTACAATCTGCTCTGAGGATATTAGAGTATATTAAAGCTGCTCCAGGGAAAGGACTCCTATTTCAGAAGAATGGTCACCTAAGGGTTGAAGCTTACTCTGATTCAAGCTATGCAGATGACAAAGGGGACTGCAAATCGACATCAGGTTTCTGCACATTTGTTGGAGGCAATCTTGTGAGTTGGAAGAGCAAGAAACAGTCTGTAGTTTTCAGATCTAGTGCAGAGGCGGAATATCGCAGCATGGCATCGACTACATGTGAGTTGAAGTGGTTGCGGGCTCTCATGCTTGACTTAGGAGAGGTTTACAACCATCCTCTTCCTATGTTCTGTGACAATAAGGCCGCGATATACATTTCCAAAAATCCGGTCTTTCATGAGAGAACAAAACACATAGAAGTCGACTGTCATTTTATTCGGGAAGAAATATTGAAGAAACAGATTTGCACTCCATTTGTCACTTCCGACAACGAGTTGGCAGATGTCTTCACCAAGCCGGTGTCCGCTTCCTTTTTCCACATCTGCGACAAGCTGGGCATGATCGATATATATGCTCCAGCTTGAGGGGGAGTTTTGAAGTTGGTGACCGGGCGGTCTGGCGGTCTGTCTTGGCGGGTTGAAGACCGCGCGGTCTGGCGGTTTGTCTCAGCCGGCTTGGAGACCGGGCGGTCTGGCGGTCTACCCTGGCAGTCTCTCTTTCTCTTTGATGGTAGCCGTGCGATTAGCCCTTCTGTCTAACCGCGCGACTTGTGCGGTTTGTTTTGTATAGTCCGCTTAGTCCTGTAAATTTTTATTCACACATCTCTTATTTGTATTCTCTCATCTCTCATCCATTCTATATAAGGGAGGGCATACCTTTGTAATAGATACCTTTTTCAGATAATAAAGTTTCTGTTAAAACCTCTTCCGGTTTGTTTTAGCTCCACTTCCGGCTTGTTTTTTGTTCATTTCTAACACTGCCCAAGTAGAAACATCGTTACCCTTGTCGCGTGCTTGGCGGCGGGGCCGGGAGAGGAGCTCCGGGTCGATCCTACTGCATGCGGCTGCGTCGGTGGTCGATCTCCACTCTAGGTCGAGCCTTGCTCCAGGCCGAGCCTTGCTCCAGGCCAAGCCTTGTTGCTGGTGGTGAAAAGCTAGGGCTTAGTTCCACGCCGAACCCCACTCCAAGCCGAGCCCTGCTCCAGGCCGAGAGAAAGGGAGGGGGCCGGGCTGTGCTGCTCCAGGCCGGGAGAAAGAGAGTGGGGTCGGGGTGTGCTGCTCCAGACCGGGAGAAAGAGGGTGGGGCCGGGTTGCTCCAGGCAGCCGGGAGAGAGGGAGAGGGGCGGTCGGGCTACCGCTCCAAGCCGACGGGAGAGAGGAAGGGGGGAGGCGGCTGCGCTGCTCCTGTTGGCCGACGGGAGAGAGGAAGGGGGGCGGCGGCTGTGCTTTGCCGGCGACGGGAGAGTGCGGGGAAGGAGGTCGTGCCCTAGCCTAGGAAAGAATCCCGATCCCTGGTGCTTTTCTATCCTATTTTCTCTCACTCCAACCCGATGCCCTGCTGTACCCCGCCCCTCCTCCTAAAATCCCCTCTTCCCCTCTTTTATCTTCTCACATATATATGATATATATAATATATTATATATATTATAATATAATATATATAATATATATATGTATATATATATATATTCTAAACCTATGCGCATAAAACATCCGCACGCACGCACGAGGAGCCGCACGTCTTCGAACGGGGTCGCACCAACTCGTCGCCCATAACACGCCCCTAGGCTGATATTTGGGGAGGGTCCCACTCGCCCGGCTACAGGGTTGTACACAATACCCGCTCTTTTCGAGGTTGGTACAAGCTCGGAAAGAATCATCCAACCCAACGTATCCGGCGAGTGAGAGCCGACCCAAAAAAAAACCGAGAGAAACTGAAATCTGCACTTTGAACATCAATCTCTCCATGCGCTTTTTTGATCTTTTTGAACCACTCGATACCTGTAATGCTCCCTACTATTGAATTGCCCTTATATCATTACTTACAACAAGTATATAATTTTTCGTGATATCGTGAAACAACAAAGCCATATATTTTGTATCCTCTTGCACACGCAGAGTTAATACTTTCCCCCAGGTGTGCCTACAGCCCTGCCAGCTAGTGAGAGCCTGACAGCGAGTCTACCCGGGGCCGAGCAGCACTCGGGGTCCCTTACCACCCAGGCGAGCCTACGGACCTGTCAGCTAGTAGGAGCCAGGCAGCGGGTCTACCCGGGGGTCGAGCATCACTCGGGGTCCTGCAAAAATCTCCAAGAACCAATCCTTTCCCCCCAGGTGTGCCTACAGCCCTGCCAACTAATGAGAGCCTGACAGCGAGTCTACCCGGGGTCCACTACTACCGTCATCGAGTGACTTCCAGCCCTACCAGCTAGGTGAGAGCCTGACAGTGGGATCTGCTCGAGGCCTAAGGATGACACAGAGTGACTTCCAGCCCTGTCAGCTAGGTGAGAGCCTGACAGGGGGATCTGCTCGGGGTCCACAACTACCGCCATCAAGTGACTTCCAGCCCTGACAGCTAGGTGAGAGCCTGACAACGGGATCTACTCGAGACTCAAGGATGACACCGAGTGACTTCCAGCCCTGCCAGCTAGGTGAGATCCTGACAGCGGGATCTGCTCGGGGTCCACTACTACCGCCATAGAGTGACTTCCAGCCCTGTCAGCTAGGTGAGAGCCTGACAGCGGGATCTGCTCGAGGCCCAAGGATGACACCGAGTAACTTCCAGCCCTGCCAGCTAGGTGAGAGCCTGACAGCGGGATCTGCTCGGGGTCCGCTACTACTCGAGGACTTGACTTTGCTCGAGGTGGAGACATCCTATTTACTTAAGAGGTGTTGGAGAGTTAATTGCACTGATGCTTTTACAAATGGAGGACACATTCTTTTCATAAGAGAGACGATCTGGAAGTCGTCAAATCAGGAATCTGGCGTCCGAGCCTGTTCCTAATAATTCCTCCAATCGGAAGAGAGATGCAATCAGCGGGACATAGGCCGACGTGCAAGGGGGGAGCTGTTCTCGGCCGTCAGTACAGATGCTCGGTCTTACAATAGCGCTTAGAGTCCCGAGGCATCGTCTCATCATCCGAACTGGGCTATTTAGAAGGAACAGGTCGACGGCTCGTATCCTGATCTAATGACAAATGTAAAAAATAGCGAACTTGCAAGAACAAACGGATAGAGTTTTGAATAATTGAAATTTTATTATCCAAAAACGATATCATTTACAAAGGTATGACCTCCCTTTTATAGAATGGAGGGGATATGAGAGAGTACAAATAAACAATGTGGGACTAAATATTTACAGTACTGAGCGGCTAGAAATAAAGGAGACCGCATAGGCCGCGCGGTTAGACAAATAAGTTAACCGCTCGGCAGCTCCATCAGGATAGAACAGGCTACAATTGGAGACCGATAGACCGCCCGGTCTCTAGGCTTCTGAGTAGACCGCCAGACTGCTCGGTCAACAAACCGCTGGACAAGACCGCAAGGCCGCCCGGTCTAATACTTCAACACTCCCCCTCAAGCTGGAGCATATATATCAATCATGCCAAGCTTGTCACAAATGTGGAAGAAGGAAGTAAAGACCGGCTTTGTGAAGATATCTGCCAATTCTTTGTCAGAGGTGACAAACGGTGTACAGATCTGTTTCTTCAAAATCTCTTCCCGAATGAAGTGGCAGTCAACCTCTATATGCTTTGTTCTCTCATGGAAGACTTGATTTCTGGATATGTATATGGCGGCCTTGTTGTCACAGAACATAGGAAGAGGATAGTCATATACCTCCCCTAGGTCAAGCATGAGAGCCCGCAACCACTTTAACTCACACGTGGTTGACGCCATACTCCGGTATTCGGCTTCTGCACTGGATCTGGAGACAACAGACTGTTTCTTGCTTTTCCAACTCACAAGATTTCCTCCAACAAAGGTACAAAAACCTGATGTGGATTTACGATCGTCTTTGTCATCCACGTAACTAGAATCTGAGTAGGCCTCAACCCTCAGATGACCATTCTTCTGAAAGATAAGCCCTTTGCCTGGTGCTGCTTTGATATACTCTAAAATCTTCAGGGCAGACTGAAGGTGGCACTCCCTGGGAGCTTGCATAAACTGACTGACCTTGCCTACAACATAGGCGATGTCGGGTCTAGTCACCGTGAGATAGATGAGTTTGCCTACCAAACGTCTGTACCTTGTGACATCAGATAGAGGAGGCGAGTCATCCGTCCACGTTTTGTCTTCTCCAATAGCCATGGGAAACCGAGCCGGTTTGGCACCTGTCAATCCTGCTTCTTGTAGAAGATCAAGGGCATACTTCCGTTGGGAGAGGACCAACGAGTCAAGTTTCCGAGAGATTTCTATCCCCAAGAAGTATTTCGGGGAGCCCATATCCTTCGTGACCAAGTGTTGACGGAGGTGCTTCTTCGTCAAGTCCACCCCATCTCGATCATCGCCAGTAAGAAGAATATCATCCACATATACTGCCAAAACCACCAGTCCCGAGGCCGTTTTGCGAATGAATAAGGAGTGATCGGCCGAACTCCTTATAAAGCCAATGGTAGCCACAATACCACTAAATTTGTCAAACCACGCCCGAGGGCTTTGCTTTAGGCCATAAATGGCCTTCTTCAAATGGCATACGCGTGTCTCCCCCTGAGCAACATACCCAGAAGGTTGCTCCATGTAAACGTCCTCCTGAAGATCACCATAGAGAAAGGCATTCTTCACATCAAGCTGGGAAATAGCCCAATCCCGGTTAACAGCCACATAGAGAAGAACCCGGATGGTGCTGAGGCGAGCAACCGGAGAAAAAGTGTCAAAGTAATCAATGCCATAAGTCTGAGTTAATCCTTTGGCCACCAGCCGGGCCTTGTAGCGATCCACAGTGCCGTCGGGCCGAAATTTCACAACGAAGACCCAGCGACAGCCAACCACATCAGTGCACACGGGAGGAGGAACAAGGGTCCAGGTACCCCGTTCAGTAAGAGTAGCCATCTCTTCATCCATGGCAGACTTCCAATGAGGGATAGTAAGAGCCTCCTGGTAGGTGCGGGGAGTAGAAGTAGCGGAGATAGCCAAGGCAAAACACCTGCGAGAAGGAGAAAGCCGATCATATGAAACAACTGCCGCAAGCGGGTGTTAAGTACACGCCCGCACCCCTTTGCGAAGAGCAATGGGAAGATCCAGGTCGACGGGTGCGTCAGTGACCGGAGCGTCCGTGGCGGAGAAGGCTGGCCCGGGACTAGAGAGAGACGGCGGCGGAGAGGAGGGAGGAGGGGTGGGTGGGGAGACGGACAGGGAAGGAGACGGTGGAGGAGGAGACGGAGGTGGGGAGACGTCGAGAGGCATGGAGGGAATGGAGAGATCAGAAGGAAGAGAGGAGGTAGGAGAGAAGTAGGAAGCATTCTCGAAAAATGTCACATCCGCAGAGACAAATTGCTTGCGGAGAAGGGGGTCAAAACATCAATAGCCTTTCTGAGTGGTAGAGTACCCCAGAAAGACACACTTGGTGGAACGGGGGGAAAGCTTGTCGCGGGTAGCGGAGGGAGCGTGAACAAAGGCCGTACAACCAAAGACACGGAGAGGGAGAAGAAAAGGTTCCTTGTGGGGGTAGAGAATGGAGAAGGGGGTCTGGCCGTGGAGAACTGTGGAGGGAAGGCGATTGATGAGATAGCAGGCGAGGAGTACAGCGTAGCCCAGTAGGAGCGAGGTACGTGCATCTGCGTCATGAGAGTACGAGCAACATCAAGCAGATGACGGTTTTTACGCTCCGCCACCCCATTCTGCTGGAAAGTGTAAACACAAGTAGTTTGATGAAGAAGACCATGTTGGTGAAAGAAAGATGAGAACTCGTGATTAAGATATTCCTTGGCATTATCAGAACGTAAAACTTTAATAGAAATGTCAAACTGATTCTGAATCATAAAATAAAATGATTGTCAAACAGAAAAAAGTTCAGAGCGATCTTTTAATAGATACATCCAGGTACAGCGTGAAGAATCATCTATAAAAGTGACAAAATAGGAATTACCCCGACCAATAGTGAGGGTAGGAGCCGGACCCCATACATCAGAATGAATAAGATCAAACGGGCGAGAGGAGCCACGGCCTTGCTTTGGTGGGAAGGAGGAGCGATGATGTTTGCCAAGCCGACACACATCACAGTTGAGCGGAGAACTGGTAGGAGGTAAGTAAGGCAGAAGCTGTCGAAGAATCCGAGGAGGAGGATGTCCAAGGCGAAGATGCCACTGAAGGAGATCGGTGGAGGAGGAGTAGGCGGACAGAGCGGAAACATCGTCGAGGAAGTAGAGGTCGCCACTCTCAGTCCCAGTAGCAATCGTCCGCTGGGTTCTCGGGTCCTGAAAAGAACAAGTAGTTGGAGTGAACAAGACGGAGCACTGAAGTTGCCGGCATAAAGTAGTAACAGATAATAAATTGCACGGGAACTTCGGGACATAGAGAGTGTCCTCCAAGCAAAGTGATGAGACGGTCAAGGCCGCCTGGCTTCACCGCATGTTTGGGCTTTCCCCATCGCGTTCCAGGTCTGGGTGTTGACCCCGGTGGGCCCCCTTGTGTGGCGGAATATCCCCGCGGTCCTGTGGTTGGGGTTAATCCCACATCGCCCGCAGACTTCTCCACTTTGTGTTCATGTACCCCGCCACCCTTCATCTCAACACCTGGGTTTTGAGATGAACTAATGGGTTGGCGGGTTCTAACTTGGTATCAGAGGAGGTTGTCCTGCTGCGGGGGTGTGTTGAGATTATATTAGCCAGCAGGACACGTGTGTGTAGGACCGCATGTTTGGGCTTTCCCCATCGCGTTCCAGGTCTGGGTGTTGACCCCGGTGGGCCCCCTTGTGTGGCGGAATATCCCCGCGGTCCTGTGGTTGGGGTTAATCCCACATCGCCCACAGACTTCTCCACTTTGTGTTCATGTACCCCGGCACCCTTCATCTCAACACCTGGGTTTTGAGATGAACTAATGGGTTGGTGGGTTCCCACATCGCCCCGCAGCGGGATGGCTCTGATACCATGTAAAAAGTAGCGAACTTGCAAGAACAAACGGATAGAGTTTTGAATAATTGAAATTTTATTATCCAAAAACGATATCATTTACAAAGGTATGACCTCCCTTTTATAGAATGAAGGAGATATGAGAGAGTACAAATAAACAATGTGGGACTAAATATTTACAATACTGAGCGGCTAGAAATAAAGGAGACCGCATAGGCCGCGCGGTTAGACAAATGAGTTAACCGCTCGGCAACTCCATCAGGATAGAACAAGCCGCAATTGGAGACCGATAGACCGCCCGGTCTCCAGGCTTCTGAGGAGACCGCCAGACCGCTCGGTCAACAAACCGCTGGACAAGACCGCAAGGCCGCCCGGTCTAATACTTCAACAACAAAGATCACTTTCCGCCATGTCACTCGATGATGAGAGCTAGTGCATGGGCGACGGGTAATGTTCCTGCGAGGGTCCTCTAGGACGCACTCGAGGCCAACATCTTCCCTTGGGCCAAAACCTGCCCCTCTACATGTTATCCCGCTCTTTCAACAACAAAGGCCTTCACTTGTGATTGCTTGGAGAGATCGGCCCTTTATCAAATCTGGGAGGTTAGCGTCTAGGCTCGTTCCTGATAATTCCCCTAGTCGGAGGAGAGGTGCGATCGGGAGGACATAGGCCGATGTGCAAGGGGGGAGCTGATCTCGGCCGTCAGTGCAGAGGCTCGGTCTTACAATAGCGCTTAAAGTCCCGCGGCACCGTCCCATCATCCGAACTAGGCTATTTAAAAGGAACGGGTTGGACGTTTGGCTTCCGGAGTCGATTGCGAGGCTAACCCTTGAAGCCCTCAGAAGCTCAAGGCGAATTGGTAATAAAGAGAAAACTTGACTGCTACTGAATTACAAGGAAGAGATAACATATTACCGCTAGGGAGGGAACCCTTTCAGGTCACCCCGGCTCCTAATATCTCTCAGCTGCTCTCTTACTTGATCCTGAAGATAATAACCTCCAGGTTTCTCGTTGATGTAATAAGTGGGGATACATGAGTTTTCATAGGTAGAAGTGCTTCAAATAGGTGCAAATCCTACTCCAAATGCTACGAGATTCAAACAACAGCTATGGGAGGGGACAACTATGAGTATGAGGACCTTACATACAAAGTATCAATGCATGACCCTGGTCGCCACTTGGTTCCTCTTCTACAGCCATGACGCTCGCCAGAGTTCTTCTGTGCTGGTCACTCTCCACGCTCACCGCACCAAAATGTTGAAACCGAAAATCGGTCTCCTATGGAGTTCGACCCTTGGGGAAGGGGTGACCGCGCACCTACTACCCTCAAGCGAACGATCTAGGTACAAGACTAGGAACACAAGGGACAGACCCAAGGTCTCAGCGTGGAGGACCCGCCGCATACCCGGAAGACTAACACACTCTTCCCCTCCCAAGTCAAGGGTTGAGCTAAGGCACCTTTGGAGGGCTCTCTTGGCCGACCGGAACATATAAGGAGGATCTCAAGATCCACTCCCTAACTAGAGGTGTCACCTCGGGTCTATGCAAAATGCTCCTCACCCGCCCTGCTATTGGCGCAATCTCGCCGAGCAATTATATGACACGCTGCCCAAGTTGGGCCACTAATAGCGGAACTCCGCTATTCTAAAAAGATGACAACAGGCCATCAGGGGCTTCCCGGCATCTATACCTCGGGGCTCCCACGGGGCGAGCGGTTCACGAGCACACCACTCGCCCAAGACAGAAGAAGTAAAATACATATCCACAGAGCATCACAGATGTTTAAATAATATTACAGGAATATGAATTTCATACTCAGCACGCAGGCCGACAATATAAACAAAAAAGGCCTTCGAGGGCCGGCACGAGCTCGGGCTTAAGCCCGATATTCCCCGCTTGGTACTGCAACACCTGTACGCCAACGTCTCGACGAGCGGCGGCCAACTAGGCTTTGGTCGGCTAACAAAAGCGGGCCAAACATATCGCGCCCACCCCCTTTTTTGGGGCTGTGGTGCGCATTCCCTGCAAGCGGCTAATAAACAACTTCCTCGGAGTCTTCTCCGGGAACCCCAGAACATCACCAATCCGGCTCACACGTCCGGATGGGCTTCACACATCATGCCTAAACCCGTACTCACGCTTTTAGGTACTAATGCAATTAACTGCGTGGACGTACACGCCAACCCGTCGGAAAGCTCCCTTCCCCCCACCCGTTGGTGGAGAGGGGCTTCCGTGCAAAAATGTAAATTGAGGGCTTCACCTGCCCAAGTAGAAACATCGTTACCCTTGTCGCGTGCTTGGCGGCGGGGCCGGGAGAGGAGCTCCTGGTCGATCCTACTGCATGCGGTCGCGTCGGTGGTCGATCTCCACTCTAGTTCGAGCCTTGCTCCAGGCCGAGCCTTGCTCTAGGCCGAGCCTTGCTCCAGGCTGAGCCTTGCTCCAGGCCGATCCTTGCTGCCGGTGGTGAAAAGCTAGGGCTTAGTTCCAGGCTGAACCCCACTCCAAGCCGAGCCATGCTCCAGGCCGAGAGAAAGGGAGGGGGCTGGGCTGTGCTGCTCCAGGCCGGGAGAAAGAGAGTGGGGTCGGGCTGTGCTGCTCCAGACCGGGAGAAAGAGGGTGGGGACGGGTTGCTCCAGGAGGCCGGGAGAGAGGGAGAGGGGCGGTCGGGCTGCCGCTCCAAGCCGATGGGAGAGAGGAAGGGGGGCGGCGGCTGTGCTGCTCCTGTTGGCCGACAAGAGAGAGGAAGGGGGCGGCGACTGTGCTTTGCCGGCGACGGGAGAGAGCGGGGAAGGAGGCCGTGCCCTAGCCTGGGAAAGAATCCTGATCCCTGCTTCTTTTCTATCATATTTTCTCTCACTCCAACCCGATGCCCTGCTGTACCCCGCCCCTCCTCCTAAAATCCCCTCTTCCCCTCTTTTATCTTCTCATATATATATGATATATATAATATATTATAATATAATATAATATATATATATATATAATATATATATGTATATATATATAAATTCTAAACCTATGCGCATAAAACCTCCGCACGCACGCACGAGGACCCGCACGTCTTCGAACAGGGTCGCACCAACTCGTCGCCCATAACACGCCCCTAGGCTGATATTTGGGGAGGGTCCCACTCGCCCGGCTACGGGGTTGTACAAATTGCCTCTTGGACTTACAAGCTACAGTTGTTCCTCCTAGTGTGATTATAAATTCACTAACTTGCTGTCATTTATTTCTGAGCAGCATGATGCATCAGAATATCCTTCCAGGACTGGAGGATGACTACTGTAACATAAAACATACTTTTATATATGCTTTAAGTATCTCATTAGCCTATCAAAGATATTTCAATGGTCTGGGCCAGGATTACTAGTGAATCTGTTTAACATGCAAACTGTAAAGGCTATATCAGGTCTAGTGCAGATCATATCATACATGAGATTATCAAGCAGTTTATGATAATCTAATTGTCTAACTGTGAATCATTCATTGGGCTTTAAGCGGTTGTCATAGTTATATGATGTCTTTACTTCTTTACATTCACTGTATCCTCGCATATCTAATATGGATTTTATGTAGTGTCTTTGACTTAGAGAAATATTATTTTTCTCAAAGCTCACTTGCATGTCTAGTATAGTTTCAGCTACACCTAGGTCTTTAATGTTATATTCTTTTATTAGACCTGGCTTTACGTCATCCACTTCATGTTGATCAGATCTTAGAATTAACATATCATCTATATATAAGCATATTACGACTTTATTTGATCTATGATGTATGTAAAGACATTTATCAGAGAGACTAAACATGAATTTCATGTCCATTACATTATAGTCAAATTTCTCATATCATAATTTTGGTGCTTGTTTGAGTCTATATAGTGGCTTGATTAACTTACAGACCTTATTTTTGTGACCTTCTACTATAAAACCTTCAAGTTGGCTCATGTAAATCTCTTCTGTTAGATCTTCATTTAAGAACGCATTCTTAACATCCATTTGATGAACAATAAAGTTCTCAATAGATGCAATGATAAGGAGTATCCTAATGGTTGATAGGTGACACACGGGTTAAGTATACATCAAAATAATCTACTATGCTTACTTGTGTGAAACTTTTAGCCACCAGACGTATTTTATACTTAGTTATGCTACCATCAAGATTTAATTTCTTTTTCAGAACTCACTTACACTATATAGTTTTAGCATATTTTAGCTTATCAACAAACTTCCAAGTGTTATTCTAAAATAGAGAGTTTATCTCTTCATCAATTGCTTTTTTCCAGAATAGTGAATCTATTGATCTTATCGCTTCCTTATAGATAGATGGATCAGCCTCAACGTGATAAGTAACAAAATCACTAGCAAAGGTTTTGAGAGTTCTCTTTCTCATAGAAGTCCTCCTAGACTCTAGGCCACTATTGTCTACTTGAACTGAATAGGAGGTGCTCGGTACTGATTCAGGATCTTCCTTAGTAATAATTGCTTGCATACCTGTGAGTGACATGTTATTATCTTTAAGAAATTTATCATCAAATAACACTACATCCCTAGATTCTATAATTATATTATTGGAGATATCTAAGATTCTATATACAACACTATCCTCAACGCAGCCTAGGTAGACACATGCGTTGGTTCTAGGTCCAGTCTCAGACCTTCTTGGGTCTAAAATCCTAACAAAGGTTATAAAGCCCCAGATCTAAAGTATAGTTATGCTCGTGGGTCTTTTAAACTAAAGAGCGTAGGGTGTAACCTTTAACTTAACATAAGGAACTTTATTCAGTATGTAGTTTACAGTTAAAACTGATTCTCCCGAATATGTAGTAGTCATGCCAGAAGTCAGGAGCATGAAGTTTAATATTTTTGTTAACGTTCTATTCTTTTGCTCGACTATTTCATTCGTTTGAGGTGAGTTAGGAGCAGTGGTTTCTACTATGATTCCTTGGGAGGTAAGGAAATACTTGAACTCACTTGACATGTATTCTCCTTCTCTATCACTTCTAAATCATTTTATCTTCATGTCAAGTTGGTTTTCTACCCTGTTTTGAGAAGATAGAACTTTTCAAATGCTTCAACTTTAGTTTTAAGAAGGTAAGTGTGATAGAACCTATAATAGTCATCTATAAAGGCAATCATATACTTCTTTTCTCCTCTAGTGATAATTTTTAAAGTCACAGATATCAGAATGTATTAGCTCTAGGGATGTTGTGCTCTTATTAACCGTACAAAAGGTTTCCTAGTGATCTTAGTCTGAGCATACACTTCACATTTCTCAGGTTAGTTTTTAGTGTCTAATGTGATCTGGTGAGTTTTAGCTATTTGAAATATTTCCTATAGTTCATGTGTACTAGTCTCTCATATAGTGTCTTAGGGCTAACTAAATTTAATTGTACTTGTTGAACTATTTTGTTTGCTGGACTTAGTCGGTGCATTCTATTTTGGATGTATGCATATCTAAAATAGTGAGAGTTAACTGATAGTGTTACTCTACCACTACTGAAATTAAAAGACATCAACATCACATAATAAGCTAATAGACACTAAGTTAGTAGCTAGAGAAAGAATAAACTTAACATTTTTTTAAGTTAAAGATTTACCTGAGGAGAACAGCAAGGTTGCATTTTCCACTTTCAAAATGTCAGCTGTCTCTTCATTCGCAACCGTCGCAGGCTCTTTTGCAGCAGTGAGCCCTATCATCAGATTAACATTGTTGCAAACGTGACAAGTTTCCCCCAAATCCAGGTACTACTCGGTGCTGGTCTTCGCATTTCCAACCATAGTAACAAAGTTGGAAGGCTCAGTAAGACTAACCATATTGGCCTAGTTGCCATCTTGTGATGCCTTGGTCCATTCCTTCTTAGGAAGCCTACAGTCAGATGCACTGTGCTCCCACTTGTTGTAGTTGAAACAATTTCCCTTAAACTTTTTTATTCTTTAATTTGGGCATACAACCTGGGAATTACTTTGGGAGGGTTTGGTCTTTTAGGATTATGCACGTGTTTAGAGCTAGAAATCATGTTGGTCGTAGCTTTCGGCTTGCTAACAGCTTCTAACGCGTGCCTGATCCTATTCTCATCCTCAATGCGTATAAAATGCTTGAGGTCATTCTGACCAACCTGCATCTTTTTGTGATACATTTTGGTTTTAAAGTTATACCACGTGGAAGACAACTTATATATAATTGTGTCAGCAACAAAACTATCTGGTAATGAAATATTCTCACTATGTAAAGAATCAATTAGGTTTTCAAATTCTGATACCTGAGGGAGATTGACTTTGAATGTGAAGGAATAGAACTTGTCCACCAGATGAGCTTTTGACAGGCCCTCCTCCAGCCTGAAGTTCTCCTACAGTGCCTCTCAGATCTCTTTGACAGCCCTTATCTTGATGTACATCTTTGTTAGGCTGGATGATAAGTAGTTCAGCAAATAGTCTCGGTAGAAGTCCTCATCGGTGATCCATTGTGCTTCATTGTTAGTCCCATAATATTAGCACGACCGGACTGAACGGTGTAGAACACGTTCAGGTACTTCATCCCAAACTGCGTGTTCAACTTCTATTCGTTGAACTCTATCTCCGTGAATTTTTCCTATTTGATCATTGGAACAGGGGAGGAAAAGTTGTTACCCTTCAACATCATTCTTCATTATCTCTAATCTTCCTTGCCTCTGATCTGGCTAGGACCAATCTGAATTAAATCTCCAATAGCAATAGAAAAACTTCTCTCTCCTCTTGGATGTTAGATTTGAATTTTTTGAAGCAGGGAGGCCAAAAAATAGAGAAATTGAAGTTGCAGATGCGACATGAAATGACCTCCTCTCCGATCGAACGACGATAACACACCCAGCGACGGAAGTAGCAGCAGTTTCATGCAAAACAAATGCTGAGCAGTGGTTTCTTTCTCCTCCCAATCAGATCTCAACAAAGAACGAGTCGAGCAGTATTCTCCTTCACGATCAGAGCGGCGCACAAGAAAAATGCAAATCTGAATTCGCACAGATATGATCTGCAGCAGAATATGCAGATTGAAACTGTCGCCACTAGCTTATGAACACCGACAAACATCCTTCCTCAGTGGTGCTGTAATTGTGGATGGGAAAAAACCACAGGATCGCCTCCTGATTGACTCCTCACGATAGATACGGAAAGAAAAAAAATATAGAACGTCGGGAGCGACATGCTTTGTGAGTCCGATTACTGCGACTAAAAAAATCAGAGATCAGGATTTTTTCTTTCTCCTGCAGGCGACTGGCGTAAGAACTCGCGAAATCGACGGGTGTAGAGCTCAGGATTCTTTTCCTATTCTGATTCCAACTCAACGGTAGTGGTCTGTTTTCGTTTTTCTCCTTCCCAATCACGACAACGATGAGATCCCTGAAAACCGAGGAATAGGACTGAGAATTCATGTTATTCCATCTCTTCCTGTTGCGATCAAGAGCGGCGCACTGTAACACCCCAACAAGGAAGAATTTACTTAAGAATGTTCACTAAGGAATGTAAATACATTTGTTTGAGGGACATACGCGTTCCTATATTGTTGTTGTTACTTTTGTCAAGTCGCTAAAGTGCATCTTTTACACGTATAGGTGACGTGAAGTGGTGTGGGGCAGTCCGAGCCCCAGCGTTCTGATGAGAGTACGACACCAGCTGAGGTGCCTACACCTCCTCCTTCTACAGAGACTGTAGGCTTGGTTGTTGAGGCGTTGTTTGCTATGATCCAGGCACAGCCTACTGGGCAGGCGCGACCTGTGGTGGTGCTAGAACATGTGGGTATGAGGCCCGAACCTGTTGCGGCTATTGTAGATCCCTGAGCAGCGGAACGGTAACTGAAGCAATTTATGAGCTTCAATCCTCCTACGTTTATGGGGGCGGGATCCCCAACGTAGGCAGAGGATTGGCTTGCATGCGTCAAGCAGATTTTGACGGTGATCCGAACAGAAGAGGAACAAAAAGTAACCTTAGCCACTTTCCTGTTGGAAGGAGAGGCTAGGCTTTGGTGGGATGAGATGGAGCTGCACCACTTGGCAGACAGACAATTGACAGACGTCTCGATCAAGGAGTTTTCGAGACTGTTTTTGGCAAAGCACATGCCATCGGCTCAGCGCATGGCCATGGAGAATGAATTCCAGCGTCTAACTCAGGGAAAAAGTAGTGTTGATACATACTTGCATGAGTTTACGCGGTTGTGATGTTATGCATGAACTATCTTTGCCGACGAAGAGTGGAAAACTAATAGGTTCTACGAAGGGTTACAAGATGAGCTGAGATTCCTGCTCTCGAGTTCGGTGAACTAGGTGTTTCAAGCATTGGTGGATACGGCTCTTGCGTTGGAGAAAGATATGAAGCGTGTACAACCCCGTATCCGGTCGAGCGGGATCCTCCCCAAGCGGCGCGCTCGGGGCATGCTGTGAACGATGTTTTGGTGCAACCGCGTTGGAGGACGTGCGAGCACTCGTGCAGGCACGTGGAGGAAAAAGAAAGGTTTTAAGTGGATTAGAGTATAAAATTATAATATATATATTTATTATATATATATATATATATATATATATATATATATATGTATATATAAGATAAAGAGAGAAATAAAATGGGGAGGGTGGCTCGGGTACAAGACAACAATGAAGAGGGAGAAAGCAATTAAGAGGGGGGGGGGGGGGGTACAGGCAGCAGGAAAAAGAAAACAAGGAGGAGGGGGATGGGCTGGGTACAGGGGTTAGGATGGAGAAATAAAAGGAAGGAAATAAAAAAGAGGAAAGGGAGAAGGTGGGGGTACAGGGGGCGGCGGGTACAGCAAAAGGCATGGGTTTTTTTTCCTGTTCGGCAGTCCAGGCTAGGGTTCGGCTGGAGGAGCAGGACCCCGCCCCCTCCCTCCCTCTCTCTCTCTCTCTCTCCCTCTCTCTCGTCGGCTAGAGGAGGAGTCGCTCGCCCTCTCCCTCTCTCTCGTCGGCTGGAGCAAAAAATCGCCCGATCTCCTCTCCCGTCGCCGGCCAAGGAAGGGCCGCCAGATCTTCTCTTTCTCCGGCCGCCTGGAGCAGCACCCCCGAGCCCCTCCATTTCTTCCAGTCCAGGCCGCCGCCTGGAGATCAGCCCGAGCCTCCACCTATTTCAGTCAAGGCCACCACCGCAAGGAGGAGCGCAGCCCGGCTCCTATTTTTTCTGTCCAGGCCGCCTCTAGCGAGTGTCGCCCGAGCTCTACTGCTATATGCTATGCGATGGATATGGGGTGTTACACGAAACACACGACCCGCGCGCGCAGTCGCAGCCCGCGCGGTCATGACCATAGCCACCGTGGCCGCGGCCATAGCCTGTGCGGCTATAGCTTGCACGACCGTGCCCTACGCACGCGGCTTGCGCTGTCGTACCCTGCCCACACGGCTTGTGCGGCCAAGCTGTGACGCCACCACCTTATAATAATAAGTGGTGTGCTAATAGAGGCTGAAATCGGCTAAAATAAAGTAAACCGGCGATTCCCGGTTATTAGAATGCGTGGCGTGCGAGTATTAAGCGGCGCCCGATAATGATAAAGTAAAGGAAAGCCGTTGTTCCTCTTATTCTTCTCTCCCGATCCCGCATAGTAGCGCAGAAGGCGGACATTAGCGCAGAAGGCGGACATTAGCCACACGCCGACGGACGCTCTCGAACGCTCGATCTTCCTCCGTTCTTCGTGATTTTTCCTCCGATTGAAAGGTATTCACTTCCTCTCCACTGCTCTTACTTCTTTCATGAAGTTTTTGCATGGATTGTAAATGATATAAACTTTAGATTTTAGGGTTTTTCGAAAATCCTTGTTTATTTTCATTGGAAAAGTTTCTGTAACAATCTCACTACCTAAATCCATGAATTTGGGGGAAACCCTAGTAAAGGCTAACTTGATTTTGGTGTTAGGATTGAAATAGGTGAAACCGTAATGGTCCTTAGCATGAATATTATGCTGCCCTTTCTCTAAACCAGTGAAAGTTCACTAAGTTGAACCTAGTGTAACAGGCCAAATTCCTGAAACAGGCAATTTTTGGGTGACACGGCCTGGGACACGGGCGTGTCCCAGGGCGTGTCAGTTGACACGGCCTGCGACACGGGCGTGTCGCATGGCGTGTCGGGTTGTGTCGACGATCGGCCTTGGTCTCAACGATTTTTGGCTCGACGAGGTGTCGAGAGGGGGCACATGGCCCAGGACACGGGAGTGTCCAAGGCCGTGTCGTATGCTCGACGAGTGTTACTCGACGATCGTCGAGTATCGAGTTTCGAGTGAGGACACGGCCAGGAACACGGGCGTGTGCCAGGCCGTGTGAAGTCTCGGGTTGTTTTGGGATTATTTTCGTTGAGGAACACGACCTCCGACACGGGCGTGTCTGATGGCGTGTCGGGGACACGACACGTGATACGGGCGTGTCACACGGCCGTGTACTGGCTGGATTGAGTCGGTTGTCTGCCGCTTAGAGGGACACGGCCTGTGATACGGGCGTGTCACAGGGCGTGTCAGGCCGTGTTGAAGCTTTTCTGGCCAGATCTGAGCCGTTTGTTTCCCTCTTCCTGGATCCAATGGTTGGGCTCTGTCCAGGTGTTGTGAAGGCCGAGAAAAAGGGGATTTAAACCCTCTTTTCTCTTCTTCTTCTTCTTCATCTTTATTCCAAAAGAGAGAGAAAGAAAGGCCAAGGCAAGAGGGAAGGGAGAAGTCTTCCAGCTGCTGTAGGAGCTGCGGAGTGCGGAGCGAAGATCCGAGAGCGGATTCGTGAAGGCAGAGCCGAGGCGGTGATTTCCATCCGGCTACTTCATGGCACCAAAGAGATCTTCAAGGGTAACGATCTCCTTCTTGGACATCGAAGTCCTTTCTTTATACATGTGTTTGGAATCCTCCACCAAGAGGTGGATTTGCGGAAGAGATTCCTTTGTTGAGTCTGCATTTAGAGCCGGAAATATGGAGTACGGCATAGACATGCTGTGTGAAGCCCATCTGGACCGGTAGTCTGGATTGGTGATGTTCATGGGTAAACCGGAGAAGACTCCGTGGTTTTGATGATATGTAAATGGATTTCTATTGTGATGAATGTATGGATGTGATGATGAGGAGGCTTTGACAAAGCTCCTGATTATGAGATGATCAATTGGTAGCACGCCTGGGGAGCTCGTGATAAACCCGGCCTGTTACACCACTAGGGTGGGTTGATCTAGTTAGGAAGGGATCGATGGGTGGCAATGCCTGGGGAGCCGAGTTAAACCCGGCTTGCTGCACCACATAGTGTGGGTCGATCGGATTAGGAGGGGGGTCGATGGGTAGACATTGCCTGGGGAGCTTGGATAAACCCGGCGTGCTACACCACATGTTGTGGGTCGACCTACTCTGGTTGTTGGATGCTGTGAGGGTGTACCTCTGTGTGGTTTGAGCGGGATGTCGCCAGCTTGCGAGACTGGTGGACTAGGTCCGGTCAACCAACAAGTTAACACCTCAGATCGACAGTGTACGACTGGTGGATTCTGGTACACCAAGAAGGTGCCCTGAGTGCACGGAGCGTCTGGTGGATTCCAGCGTTTATGATGGAATGTGTTTGCTAGCGGAATAAAGCATGATATACATATGATGTTTGATGATACTTGATGATAGATGACAGCACTGTATACAGGGAAGGAACCACTACCCCGGGTAGGGGGTAGGGTCATTATAATGGGTCAGCCAAAATGCTGACCGTTACTTTGTTTTCTGTGTTGGCTTGGATGTGGAATTACAGGTGTGGCGGCTTGAAAGGACTAAGTGGAATGGCTAGCTCGCTGCTATAGGCCCTTGAAGGCCATGTGAAGAGCTGTGTTTGGATTTCATGTGTGGCCGGGCTACGTGCCGATGTACGAAATTGTTGCTGTGTAAAGAGGAACCTGTAAGGCCATAAGGCCAGGGTGTGTGAGTTGTATACATTCCTGGTGTTGTTATATAAATGTGGTATTTATATATTGGTGGACATTCTGGTTTGAGTTCATGCTAACAAGTAAAAATGCTGCGCTAGAATGGAATGAGTTAAGGATACGCATAGATTTTGATTTCCACACGTAATTCCTTCGCTTGTCCGTGCTATATGGCGTGGGGCCCCGGCCGGACCCACTGTTATATGTCATGTGACGGGTGGGGGTGTTACAAAGTGGTATCAGAGCCAGGTTGAGATTGTTTGGGAGGAGAGAACATAATTGAACTCATGAATGTCCACTAGGAATGTATGTCATGCACATGATGTGCGTGAGTGTGTAGTCAATGTCGCAGTACCGTTATGATTGGAAGTATTAATGGTGTTCTGTACATTGATAGGTGGCGAGGGATGGAGCTGGGCCGTCTGAACCACAGCGGTCGGATGAGAGTGCAGCACCCGTGGAAGCGCCTATGCCTCCCTCGGCAGAGGCCATACGGGTGGTGACGGAGACAGTGCTTGCAGTGTTACAAGCACAGCCAACTGGACAGGCAAGACCTGGTGGAATGCAAGAGCATGCTGCAGTGGTGATGGAAGCGCAAGCAAGTGACGACTCATTGTCCCGTTTTATGCACTTCCATCCACCTACGTTTGGTGGAGCGTTTTCACCAACGCAGGCAGAAGATTGGTTGGCAAGAGTAAAAAGGATCCTAACCGCAATCAGGACGGTAGAGGAGCAAAAAGTGACGTTGGCCACTTTTCTGTTGGAAGCAGATGCGCGCTTATGGTGGGATGAGATTGAAGTGCACCACTTGGCAGGTCGAGGTTTAACGGAGATTTCAATGGAGGAATTCTCCCAAATATTTTTAGCCAAGTATGTGCCAGTGTCGCAGAGGATTGCGATGGAAAATGAGTTTCTCCGTCTGGTGCAGGGTGAGCGAGATATTGATACTTACCTGCATGAGTTTACAAGATTGGGGAGATATGCGGGATCTACCTTTGCGGAGGAAGCGCGAAAGACAAATCAGTTTTATGGAGGATTGCGGGATGAATTGAGATTGGCACTTCCGAGTTCCGTGAGCCAAGGCTTCCAAGCGTTGGTCGATACAGCCCGTGCTTTGGAGAAGGATATGAAGCGAGTACAAGAGAAGAAGAGACGGGCAATAGAAAAGTCAGAGTTTTAATCGGATCAATCGGAGTTTAAACGACGAGAGAAGAAACGATTTAGGCCGGTAGAATCAGCACCGTCGACTGTTTCTTCGGGGGCGACGTATGGGCCAGGACGTGTGGATACACGTATATGCTATCAATGTGGGCAGCAAGGACACATCGCAAAATTCTTTCGGAATGCCCCTCCAGGGAGTGAGAAAAAGATAGGTGCGTCATATGAAGAAAAAGGGAAAGCAGTGGCTGAGTCATCTACACCCCGGACGCAACCTCGCTTTCATGTTATGGAAGTGCAAGAGCCACAAAGCTCTGTTGGGGAGATTCAGCCTCGGGTGTATAATTTGTCTCTAAATCGTGAATTTCAAAATCGGGAGGCTGAGCGGAAGTGAATTGTGATGTGAATCATGTCGATGCTATGAATGTTGTGTATGTCAACTATGTTTATATATCAGTTGTGATGAATTCTAGCTGGTGTGCATATCAATAAAAGTTTGGTGCACTTGTGCTTGTGACGAGATAAATCAATCATGTTGCTTTATTTTGAGGTCTTATGTGGCTGAATATGCACAAGTGGAAGTTAGAGATGTTTGTTTGTGGTGTATGTTTGTTAGTTTGTACGATGGCTTGGGGTGTACGATTTTGTGATGTTGTGGCTGATTGGCTGCTTGGAGTCAAATTTCGAGGACGAAATTATTTGAAGGAGGGGAGGATTGTAACAGGCCAAATTCCTGAAACAGGCAATTTTTGGGTGACACGGCCTGGGACACGGGCGTGTCCAAGGGCGTGTCAGTTGACACGGCCTGCGACACGGGCGTGTCGCAGGGCGTGTCGGTTTGTGTCGACGATCGGCCTTGGTCTCGACGATTTTTGGCTCGACGAGGTGTTGAGAGGGGGAACACGGCCCAGGACACGGGCGTGTCCACGGCCGTGTCGTATGCTCGACGAGTGTTACTCGACGATCGTCGAGTGTCGAGTTTCGAGTGAGGACACGGCCTGTGACACGGGCGTATCACAGGGCGTGTCAGGGGCACACGGCCAGGAACACGGGCGTGTGCCAGGCCGTGTGAAGTCTCAGGTTGTTTTGGGATTATTTTCGTTGAGGCACACGACCTCCGACACGGGCGTGTCTGAGGGCGTGTCGGGGACACGGCACGTGACACGGGCGTGTCACACGGTCGTGTACTGGCTGGATTGAGTCGGTTGTCTGCCGCTTAGAGGGACACGGCCTGTGACACGGGCGTGTCACAGGGCGTGTCAGGCCGTGTTCAAGCTTTTCTGGCCAGATCTGAGCCGTTTGTTTCCCTCTTCCTGGATCCAATGGTTGGGCTCTGTCCAGATGTTGTGAAGGCCGAGAAAAAGGGGATTTAAACCCTCTTTTCTCTTCTTCTTCTTCTTCTTCATCTTTATTCCAAAAGAGAGAGAAAGAAAGGCCAAGGCAAGAGGGAAGGGAGAAGTCTTCCAACTGATGTAGGAGCTGCGGAGTGCGGAGCGAAGATCCAAGAGCGGATTCGTGAAGGCAGAGCCGAGGCGGTGATTTCCATCCGGCTACTTCATGGCACCAAAGCGATCTTCAAGGGTAACGATCTCCTTCTTGGACATCGAAGTCCTTTCTTTATACATGTGTTTGGAATCCTCCACCAAGAGGTGGATTTGCGGAAGAGATTCCTTTGTTGAGTCTGCATTTAGAGCCGGAAATATGGAGTACGACATAGACATGCTGTGTGAAGCCCATCTGGACCGGTAGTCTGGATTGGTGATGTTCATGGGTAAACTGGAGAAGACTCCGTGGTTTTGATGATATGTAAATGGATTTCTATTGTGATGAATGTATGGATGTGATGATGAGGAGGCTTTGGCAAAGCTCCTGCTTATGAGATGATCAATTGGTAGCACGCCTGGGGAGCTCGTGATAAACCCGGCCTGTTACACCACTAGAGTGGGTTGATCTAGTTAGGAAGGGATCGATGGGTGGCAATGCCTGGGGAGCCGAGTTAAACCCGGCTTGCTGCACCATATAGTGTGGGTCGATCGGATTAGGAGGGGGGTCGATGGGTAGACATTGCCTGGGGAGCTTGGATAAACCCGGCGTGCTACACCACATGTTGTGGGTCGACCTACTCTGGTTGTTGGATGCTGTGAGGGTGTACCTCTGTGTGGTTTGAGCGGGATGTCGCCAGCTTGCGAGACTGGTGGACTAGGTCCGGTCAACCAACAAGTTAACACCTCGGATCGGCAGTGTACGACTGGTGGATTCCGGTACACCAAGAAGGTGCCCTGAGTGCACGGAGCGTCTGGTGGATTCCAGCGTTTGTGATGGAATGTGTTTGCTAGCGGAATAAAGCATGATATACATATGATGTTTGATGATACTTGATGATAGATGACAGCACTGTATACAGGGAAGGAACCACTACCCCGGGTAGGGGGTAGGGTCGTTATAATGGGTCAGCCAAAATGCTGACCGTTACTTTGTTTTCTGTGTTGGCTTGGATGTGGAATTACAGGTGTGGCGGCTTGAAAGGACTAAGTGGAATGGCTAGCTCGCTGCTATAGGCCCTTGAAGGCCATGTGAAGAGCTGTGTTTGGATTTCATGTGTGGCCGGCCTGCGTGCCGATGTACGAAATTGTTGCTGTGTAAAGAGGAACCTGTAAGGCCATAAGGCCAGGGTGTGTGAGTTGTATACATTCCTGGTGTTGTTATATAAATGTGGTATTTATATATTGGTGGACATTCTGGTTTGAGTTCATGCTAACAAGTAAAAATGCTGCGCTAGAATGGAATGAGTTAAGGATACGCATAGATTTTGATTTCCACACGTAATTCCTTCGCTTGTCTGTGCTATATGGCGTGGGGCCCCGGCCGGACCCACTGTTATATGTCATGTGACGGGTGGGGGTGTTACACCTAGGGCAGCAAAACCCTAAGTGTTTAAAGAGGTCTTTGACCTAATTAGGTCAAGGGAACCCTCAAAGGGGATTATGACATGATGTTTGACCTAATTAGAGACATCAAGTTAGAGGTATTGCTATGACTAAGGATATTATATGCTATATGATAAAGAAATTAATTTCCTTTCACTTCAAATAATTATTTGGAGGATAGAGTGTGTTGTGCCCTTCACTACAAGTGAATAACCCTTGTTTTAAATAATTAGGGCAGTAATCTTAGGGGATTTTGAAGCTAAGGAAGCAAAATTGGCTAGGGTGTAATGTTCCCTAGCCAATTGGACCAAAAGCCCCTTGCTTTCTAGATAGGATAACCATCAATTAACCCCTAAATGACTCCTTGACCTAATTAGGTCAAGCGGAGCCCGTCAAGAACGTCTTGAAGTGGTTGACCAACTTATGTGTCTTTAACAATATCGCCAATGTAGGATATGGCTTCTCGAGGCAGTTGAAAGCAAAATGAAGATGGTGGTCGCAGAGATAAAGGAAAAGAGGTGGAAAAAGTGAGTTCTTACCCTTTGTAATCACTTAATTTTCACATTTATTCTTCATACTTATCTTTTATGTGCATGCTATATGAAAAGAACAATTGAAACTAATTATACAATGAATTAAACCAAGTAAATGAAGTAAAGGAAAAATTAGAAGACTAAAGAAATGAAATGGGCTAAGTTAGATGTCAACCCAATAATGGAGGTGGGGTGAATGTCCTCCCAATAATGATGAAATGAAAGGAACGTGCGAATATGGAAAGACACGTTAAGAAATGTGTGCGAATATGAAAAGGCACGCAAGCGCACTATATAAATGATACAAAAAGTTAATATTCCTTTAACACTGCCCAATAACAACATGCAAAATCTAAAAGAGGCTAAGAAAGTCCAACTCATATGAAAGGATATATAAGTAAAAGGATATATAAAGAAAAATGATGAATAAAAGATGAACAAGAGAAGAAAAATGATTAATAAGAAGAAAATGATGAAAACAATTAATATGTTATAACGGGAGAGAACATAATCAAGATAATAAAGTATGAAATCCGTAAAATGCAAATAAGACATCATAGTAAAAATGGAATAATGAGAATTCATTTAGTCTTTGACTAATAGAAAATATAACTAAACAGGTAAAGGCGGAGGCTTCCCCTGCTAGCTCCAGCAGACCCCCTACACGCAGTGAAAAGATGTACAAGATCTGGGTGGATGTCATCACAGCTGTCTTCGAGGTCATGGATGCCCACAATGCATCTTGCCGCGACCCCGACTGCCCCCACGGTGAGTTTCAGTTTTATTTCAAGTAGTCTACTCATGGTCGTCATATGTTACAGTATAGTTTTTGTTCTGAGTTACATGTGTAGCTTGAGCTGATATGATAGTATATTCATAACTGTAGCTCAGACATTTTGATGACTCCTTTTGTTGTACATATATCCAGTCATTGCCAGCTTATACTATATTGTATCAGGTGTAAGATAAATAAAATGCGATGTACTTCTCTGCGTTTCTTTTACTCTGTCATTATATATAATTATTGATGATTATATAATTGTCATACTCTGAATTGTCAAGAAAAATATAAGAAGATGAATGGAAATTGCGACGGTAGCCTAGTAAGTGAGGCCGTTACACACGGCCTGGGCGCGCGGCCTGTGCTGCTGCACCCTGCACACGCAGTCGCTCCTTGCCCGTGCGCTCACGGGCAGCGCCTGCACCGCCGCCGGCCCTTGCCGCCGCCGACAACCCTTACCGTCGCCGCCATCAGCCCATGCAGCCGCCGACGAGCCCCAACCGCCCCCTTCGCCTCCGGCCGCCGCCGCCTTCGGGCACCCTGTGTAGGCTGCCCGAACTGCCCGGGGGGAATGGGAGGTACTTTTGTCATTAAGCTGTTTTTAGTGATCCGCGTGATCAAAATGGAGCGACGTCATTCGCCAGCAAAACTGTAAGCCTTGGGAGTCCCCAAGGAAGAACAATGCCTGCACAGGCACCCCCAGCCTACGCTCAGCTATACACAGGTGGTCGTGGAGACGCACCCCCGCGGGGCCGCGAGCTTTCGCTGTAGCCTCCTTCGCCGCCGGCCACCCTTGTCCGTCACCGCTGCCTCCGGGCACCTTGCTCGGGCCGCCCAAACTGCCCCGGGGAAGGGGGCAATCTCGTCATTTTGACAAAAATGGTGATCCAGGCGATCAAAATGTAGCTACGTCATTCGCCATCACAAATCACTCCCCGACGCAACTATCACAGTAATACTCCAAAAATTATAAATAGGCCCACATATCTTCATTTGAGGACAAGCAATTTCAGAAGCAAGGGAGAGCTCTTAAGCTTTCCAGCGAGATCAAGGACTTAGGCCGATTATCTGCACAGAAATTCTCTCAACTCTTCACCTTGCATTAAGGTTTCATCATGCCTCAAGTGACGTCAAATACCTCCGTGGGAGCGCTCCCATCAAGGCTTCACATCAACGAGAGCACCCCCCCAGAGGCTCCGAGGACTTAGAGAATTTTCCAATCGGAACGCTCCCACCAAGGTTCCGTGAAGTCAGCGACACCCCAAGGCCGGAGCCCTTCCATCGAGACTCCGAGGACTTAGCCACTTTCCCTCATTTCCATCACTTCATCCTTGTAACGGAGTAGTGACCTGTCGTCCTCCGAGATCAAACAAATGTTTGTAAAACTCCAAGAACTATTGGATTTTGGCTCGACATATATCGAGCGACGTGATTTTTCTCCTTTTCCGGGTTTTCCACGTAAAAACGTCTCTTGTCATTTGCTGCGGTTTATTTTGACTGTTTGCGCCCGGTCCAATTTCGAGCTAAGACGGTCTGATTTCTCCAGACTAGGAAAAGACCAGACAACCAGTAACAAACTTCAAGCTTGAAAGTTTATTACATAAGAGAGCATCAAATGTATGTGTGAAGTTTGTATAAAAATATGATATTTGAAATATAGTTGTATCTCATCAATATGATTTTTTTAAAATGAAGTTGCTTTTAAGTTTGGGGCTTCTTTTGGCATGGCAGTGACATGCATGAACGCGATGTATAATTTACACACTTTTCCACTATATTAGAGTTTATTACAGAGCTTTCAGGAGGAAAACAAGGGTGACAGACCGGGCCTCATTACACTTAATGAGATGGGGGAGAACAGACGATGAGTGCCGTTGGTGACCGTGTTGCTCTAACGACCCTCCGTTGGTCGCTTCTCGATGGTGTGGGGGTTGTTCTCCGAGCATGTGTGCGTCCCGTACTTGTCCTGCTTTCTCTCCAACTTTGTCTTGACTTTGCGGCCTTGGCGGAGCCTTGCGGAAGTTGTCTTGGGTGGAGATCCTGAAGAGAGAAAGGAGTAGAGTGGAGTCAGAGTTAGGAAATTTCTTGAACCCAGGAAAGTCATTTTTAAGTAAAATCTCGCCTATTTATAGATTTTTAAGAGGAGCGGTAGAATAATTTCGCCTAACTATTTTTGGACCAGCCAATAGGTTCGGTCGAAATGAAGCATGCAAATAGCCATTTTTGGAAAATGACGATCCTATCCCTAGGCCAAAAGAGAGCCCGCCTGCTAAGACTGGCAACCCGACAACGATGATGGGGGAGGCGACCACCATCCCCACGCCCGACGAGCGGCCGTAGGGGGGGGGGGCAGCCGCGTCGAGGCCGCCTGGGGATGGCCGGCCTCGGCAGACCCTCACGAGGGCCGGCTGCGGCAAGGCCGTCCGGGGACCGGCCTCGGCGAGGCCGCCCGAGGACCCCCGGGGACTGACGGTCTCAGCTAGCCCTCGCAGGGGCAGGCTGCGGCGAGGCCGCCTGGGCTCGGGCGGCCGTGGCCGGCCCCCGCGAGGGCCTGCCGTGGCGAGGCTGCCAGGATCTGGGCGGCCCTGGCCAACCCTTGCGGGGGATGGCATCGACGAGGCTGCCCGGGGTCGGGCAGCCTTGGTCAGCCCTCGTGGGGGCCGTTTGCGGCGAGGCCGCCCGAGAACGGGCTGCCAAGGGGAGGGAGAGGGCGGTGGCGCCGCCAGTCGGCTTCGTGGGCCGAGGGCAGTTACTATGAGGATCCGACGTGCGGCGTTTACGTGTGTAACTTCCCATGACTTCAGTGGGGGGAGAATGTAAACCGTTTATGTGCATCCCGATTTTCCTATAAATTGGGGTAACCCATCAAAATTGTCGAGACTCTTCAAGTCTATCGCCATCACCTAACCTTTTCATCAAAAAAAACTTTCATCAATGCATTGCTTTATTATCTTTGTTCAATTATAGAGTTATATATGCATTTAGTAAGATTCCTTTAATCTTTTTCAGCCATCATGCATGTTCAAGCATTAACATATCTCAAATGTCTCCAATTTGATACATGTGACATATGTACTTTACCCTTATATATATTTCAAAATAGGAGTAGCTTGTGTAGGATTGTATCATAATAAGTTATATGGTGTTGATGGTGTAAGAATGAAGAGCAATGATTGATGTATCCATTCTATTAGGGATACTTGTAAGAGAGAATGTACAGAGAAGAAGATTAGAGATGTTAGACTAAAAAGCTTTAATGGGCTTTACAACATGAGCCTAAAAAGCCAGTCTTTATATAAGTATAAATGGACAATATTAAACATATTTTAACAAATGATTTAGGAGTGAATGAGATTTTCCAGTAACCTGACATGCCAGTGAAGTCCTATAAAATTATTTGTTTTGCCAAATGCAAAATTTAATAAAAATAGAACAAATAAAGGCATTTTAAAAGTAAAATAAAATAAACTATATTTAAAATATATAAAATTAAATAAAATTAAAATGATGAACATTTTTATCAAAAATTCAAAATGTTTATATATATATATATATATTATATATTTAATATTAAAAAAATTGTCTTTCCTGAAATAATCAAAATTGCTAGATATAATTTTATTGTTTTAATCTAATCAATCAACATATTTTATAATCTATTTCAAAAATATTAAAATATAACCAAGCAATTACACAATATCTTAAAATTTAAACTAATGATGAAAATTCATAAAATCAAAAAAGTTTTTAGTAAAACTCGTATACTTATTATGGTGGGTTGTTAGTAGACATATCAACGGTCTTTTCAAGAAATATTGTTATTAGTCACGTTAACAGTATTTTCGAGAAGCTATTGTTAAACACATCAACTTATTAAAATTGATTTGACATGGACGGTAATATTTGCAACAAAATAAAAAATGTGTATAATTACTTTACACATTAGCTAATTGATAGTGTGTTTACTACAAGTTGTATTATATATATATATATCCTCTCCTCGAAGATTGCGTAAATACTGCTTGCACATCTCTAATTTTTGAAATTACAAAAATCTCTCTTCAATGTTTACATTTCATAACATTCATGCATAAAAATATTCATTTGGAGTAAATCATTAGATCTTTTTGTGCATGAATGTTTTCTGATGTAAATATTGAACTGGAATAATTATAATTTCGAAAGTTAAAGACGTGCAAATTGTAATTAAGCAAACTTCATGGGGAGATTCTCGCAAATAACCTTATATCTATACTATATTAAAAAGAAAATCATGCATTTGGTTAAACATTAAGTTTTCCCTTTTTATCGGTTTTTATTACATAATTTGTATTTTTTTAATTTATATGTTTTTTCTTTAATTTTAAAAAATATGCTCTCATATAAAAAAAAATCTCTAACGAGTTACCTATAATAAAAAATGGGTTCTCCACTCCATGCATACTGAAAAAACAAGCAATGAGCAAAATATAGCGTTTTGAGATTTGCGAGCGACTGGAGGGTGATTGCCCATGCCTCCCAGTATAATGTCATGATCCTAATACTGTCACATGGGGGCAGTCGGACACCCATGCCTCTCAATTGTAAATATATAAATATATGTAATATAAAGGGGGAAGTTCACTTTACTTAAACCGGAGCTATTGTGGTGAAGAACCGCCCACCGCATCTTCTTCTTCTCTCGCCGGAAAATAAAATCTGAGCACCGAGCAAGAGGAATTTAGATACGGCGAGCCATTGATTCATCGGAGTTAGTTTCCGGCGATGTCAACAGATTTTCTCCTTCTTCGTCCCCTACCCACACAGCTGCGCCTCTTATCCTCCGTTTCTTCGTCCAGAGGTGCGTCGACTGAGCTCTGGGATCTCATGAATGTAGCTATCTCCTCCTCTTCTTCGAATCTAGAGAGGGTGTAGGAAACGGTTGGTTTTGTTTATTGAATTTTCCGGCCATGTAGTCGATCAAAACCCTGCAGTCTTGCTAATAGAAACTTGAATGAGCATAGTACGCGAATATTTGATCGTTTTTTTGCTATTTCTCCTTTGTTGCTGCTGCATTAGTAGAGTCTGACTACTGGGGCTTATCTCCGACTAGGAGAAGCCATGTTATGTCGGTTTATAAGCATTTGTTGATGTTACTTTGCACGACGGAGAATCCAAGGGAACAAAATAGTCGATTTAGTTATGAGCCGAAATTCATCTCCCTCCCTTCTAATCAGTATATCTTTAGAACTTATTTGGTTGTTTCATGTTTGAACTAGGAATGCATGTTAAAGATGATGGACTTTGTTAAACGCGTTATCTGTTACTCATTAAACTTCCTCAAAGCTCATTCAATTGTGGTTTTAATTCTTCACACTGAATGAGTGAAAAAAATTCACAAAATTTTCAAAGCATAATTTCTTAATACTAGCAACCAAATATGCCTTGAGAATGATTTGTTCCATAATTGACCAGCAGCTTGTACTGTTTCTCAAATATGTAAGAAATTGGACTGCATTATGCAGAAAGCTATTTCGTCAAATGGAATAGTGCCTAGGATCAAGGCTTCGGCGATGGCGATCACGAACACTATAGTTATGAACCGTCGGTCGTGAACGTCTGACCTGACCTAAGGAAATTCATACCCTTTAATGTGCAAAACTAGTTCTTTTTTGACAGCGGTCATAACTGTTGTCATGCCAAACATATATTTACATATATTTTATAACGGTGATGTTTTTGTCCAAACTCACCAGCGCAAAAAATCCGTGCCAAACGGAGCCTAAGTCTCTTTTTGAGACAGTCGCACCATGTAGGATTCAGTGCAGCAGGAGTGGAGCTCAGTTTGCAATGGAGCGGCAGGGAAAATGAGCTCTCAACTACTGGTTCAAAAAGAGGTTGAATTTTCAATGAAAAATATAGCATTGTGGCACCGGAGCTTGAATGGGTTCTTAACAGCGCCCGAATCTCCGGTGGCAAATCAAGCCTGCCGCACTAGAGCAAAAATGGCCTCCCGAACAAGTCCTAACTCAATAGATCTTGCAAAAAATTCCAGCACGCACTATTTTCTTTCTTTGAAACTTGTTCTTGACATCTGTAGTATAAACTGCAATACAATAATAGTAATTTACAGTTGTTTGCCATGATGATGGAATGCTTTGGTCATCTGATTATTTCTGGAACTCTTCCTCTATAGTTGTTAATTTTGTCCAATGTTCACCAAAAAACTATATTTTTGGCTTTGTAATTTGCTTCAATTAGTGTATTCATTAAATAAATGAGCTAAGCTTTAACTAGACTTCAAGGACATGGGGTATTGCTTGATCATTTTTAGTTCAATATGAGATATATATGTTATATACTATACATGTACTCAAATTTTACTTTAAACCTTCATTCCATTACTAAAACCATCAAATATACTCTATAGACCTTTAATTAATAATGTTTTAGGTTATATGGCTCTTAAGATATACTATTTTATTGTAGTGACAACTTCTTTTACAATAATAAACATATTATCCAAACATTGCACATGCATATCATTTTCTTAGTTTATAGTTTGTATTTGGCTCCATAGTTGACAAACTAAGGTAAATGAGAGCCAAAATCACTCCCATTCACCTGCAGCGGTCTATATGATCATCGTTTTGATCAATTGTCCGTGAAGTTGTCTTTGTTTTTCCATGGAATCTTTGTGGATGTCTATATTGTGTAGTTCTTATATACCGCTCTTTACTCGATCAACAGGTTGCTACTCACAACGCCAATATTTGTTTCAACAAAAATGTAGTTCTATAGATAAATCCTGGATGGAAAGGGGTGCAGGACCTCCTACAAATAAACATATCGGGCTGAAAATCTCAAAACTTGCAAGTCCTAATGGTTGGAAACATCTAAATGCCACATCTGGACACTCCTTAGAATCCAACCCCGAATCATATAATGCAGTGGAATTTTGGAACCCACTTCAGTCATGGTTGAGTGCTTTTTATCAATTTTCTCGTCCTCACACTGTGATAGGCACAGTTAAGTAAACCTTAATTTTTTTGTAAATTTTTTAAATTCAATGCCTGCATTAGTATGAAAAAACTTTCCATTCATTATGTAATTTTGTAAAACGACCGGTCATGATTGCTTTTGTTGTTGTAATAAAGTAAAACTGTTCTTGCATGTGCAGGCATTGAGCATTGTTTCAGTTTCTTTTCTGTCCGTTGAGAATTTATCTGATTTTTCTGCACCTTTTTTCACTGGGCTATTACAGGTAGAAATCTGAACGTTGTGTTTTGATGAATAGATTATTATAAATTCAAAGACTTGTATTCATGTTTCATAATCTGCAGGCATTGGTTTCTGCACTATTTATGAACATTTACATTGTTGGACTAAATCAGCTATTTGACATAGAAATAGACAAGGTCTGTCTGCATACCCTCTACTTTTCTCATTACATTTCCGTGAGTGAGTGTATGATGTAGTTACTGATAATTAATAAAAATATTTTCAAATGGGGAATCCTAAATCCCTAATATTTTTGTATTTCTCTTTATTGTAAAAGGATTCATCAAGATCTTCTGTGTTTAGGGTATATATTTATACATATTGATTTGTAAAATCTGATGCTCATTTTCTATAGGTTAACAAACCAACTCTCCCACTTGCTTCTGGGGAGTTTTCCGTCAGAACTGGCACTACAATTGTTTGTGTTTTTGCTATCTTGGTAATTTGGATCCTTTAAATTGTCAGTCTTAACTGAAATCTGGTTTTTTTCTTATGTTAGCACTTCTAGTGATTCAATAAGACTTCATATAGATTTTATGAGTGTGTAAAGGATATATGTTTATTTTTAACCATCCTTTGACTAAAAATGCTGCACTCACACCATTTATTATGTCTATCTTTCCTCTTCTGTATGAATGTGATTATAACTTACTTTTCCCGGCGTTTCTTGCTTCTA
The DNA here is from genome assembly GCA_039583875.1 of Platanthera guangdongensis. Taxonomy (NCBI): domain Eukaryota; kingdom Viridiplantae; phylum Streptophyta; class Magnoliopsida; order Asparagales; family Orchidaceae; genus Platanthera; species Platanthera guangdongensis. The sequence goes on from CM077148.1 coordinate 187,728,146, forward strand.
TGGAATATCCTCGTTAATAAGATTGCCATTGTAAAATTTCCAACGGAAGCCGAGCAAGGTCACATGAACACTCAACCAAAACTAAAGTCAAGTAGGAATCAACAACAACAAAAACACAAGAGTCTCAATATGAAATCGGTAATCTTCTTTATAGAGTGAGACATACATTACGAGACCTGATTTCGCAATGTACCCGATGGAAACAAAAAATTACAGCCAAAAGTGATATCGGCGGTCTGATGACAGAAACCGCCAAGCCGCAAACCGCCAAGACAGTCCGCCGAAACCGCCAAGTCGCCTACCCGCAACACAAGCCGCACAAACTACCTGTTATTGAAATGCTGATAAACTGGAAAATAGTCTACCTGCTGATGAACCGGGCGAACTACTTGAACTATTCACAGCCCCGAGGAAGAGATTTCAAGCCGCATAAACCGTGACCTGTTGTATACCACAGACTACTATCCGCGAACTGATTCACACTGAGCTTTCCAACTAGTTGCCTAGTCACCCAGTTCTAGCCGTACAGTCTGCATAGTACAAATCAACTTCACTTAGTCGCGCGGTTAAAAAAGTCTAACTACAAGTTCAATGCGCGAACTGAGTTCTCACTGTTTTCATTATATATGACGAGTGGGGGATCCCTATTTTTAAGCGACAAGGAGAGTGTGGTCACCGCCCATAGTGATAGGATAACCGCCCGTCATCCTGCAACTAGCACCACCAGTTAACACAAGAGTGCAGATACCAGAGTCAGACCACAAAGTCATGCAGACAACGTCCTTAGTCCGCGTGGACTTAAGCAATCTAACCACGCATCCCGAGCCAAGACCGCGCCTAAGGTGACCTGCCGGACTCTGCACCAAGATCGCGCAATACTGCGGTCTCCGCGACTAAGCAACCAAACTAGACTTGTCACAACACCGTGACCAGTCCACACAACCAGCAAACTCTGGCATCAAATCGCGTGAGCAGACCATAACGAACTCGACGGTTAGCCTCCGCTATTTGCACTAACTGTTTGCCTCAACGCAAGCCAGAGCATGCCAGCTCCAAGCAGACTCCGCGGTCTCACCAACCAGGCCGCGACAACCGCGGTTAGTCAACGCTAACCGCCTAGTTACCTCCCAGGGTGCTTGCTGATCCAGACTGCAGGAAGAAGAACAATAGCAAAAAACAGGCACAGGAACTACACTGGTTTAGTCTGTGGGATATTGGTCTTTTTGTACCTCCGCAAGGCTTGACCTTGATCCACCACTTTTGCTGCTTCTTCTGAACTAGCTTTGCCTCCGAGCACACTTGGAGCATCGCCCCCCTGCTTACTGATCCAAAAGCACTTGTCCCAGAGCTAGAAGTAACCGGAGCACCTGGTGACACAGACAACTCTACTAGAAGATCCCGAGCAACTTCACCTTGACCTCTATCTCCCTACTCTCCTGTAGTTCCACAGAGGAACTACCATAATAAGATGTCAACTCGTCAAATACCACATTCCTAAAAACCACAAACTTCCGTGTCTCGGGATCCATGCATTTCTAGTCTTTCTTCCTCTCATCAGAACCGACAAAAACTAGCTACCTCGATTTCGCATATAGCTTCATTCTGAGAGCATCTTGAACATGCACGTAGCAGGTAGACCCAAACACCAGAAGATGTTCCACACTTAGCTTCTCCTTAAACATCAGCTCATGTGGTGACTTCATGTTGTTGGGACTGAGGGCATCCGGTTGATGACATATGCCGCACATGCCATTCCCTCTGCCCAGAAAGCCCTGAGAATGACTTTGGCATGAAGCCAAGACTTGCAGGTCTCCGTCAAATGATGGATCTTTCGTTCTGCAACTCCGTTCTGTTGTGGAGTATGCACACAAGTAAGCTCTCTCCGGACACCGTGCTTTTTGCAGAAGTTGGAGAACTCATTTGAGTTGGACTCTCATTCATTGTCAGTTCTCAACTTTTTGATCCGCAGACCAAACCGACCCTACACGAGCTTCTTGAACTCCACAAACTTCTCAAACGCCTCCGACTTCTCCTTCATAAAGTATACCCGGGTATATCTCGTAAAGTCATCAACTAAAACCAACATATACCTGCTACCTCTGATATTGAGGGTGACGATCGATCCCGTCAGATCACCGCGGATGCACTCCAACGGTGCCGTGCATCTGGTCTGTGATTTGTCAAATGGAAAGCGATGAGCCTTACCATACTGACATCCCGCATAGACATGACCGTCTCTAATAAATAAAAGACTAGACAGGTCACGCACCAAACCTCTCGCCGCCATAGCCTTCAACTTATCTATCCCAACATGCCCCATCCTCTCATGCCTGATAACAGCGCCGTCATTCTCCCTTATCTTCTCAACATAGGAGTTTGTCGTCAACACGAACAAGTACATAACCTGTCTTCCAATATGAGTGACGCCAACTTTCACAGCTGACACATTCTGTAGAAGTTGGTCATCGAGAAGAGGTTCTTCTTCATTCCCGGGACGTGATACACACTCCTTAACGCAAGTGGACTCTTATCACTGTCTAAAGAGACCGTCCCCTCCTTCTCAACTGCTTGTACAGTATCATCAACCGTAATACGTAATAATAACATCATTACCTTTGTACTCTTGCAAAGAAGAGAACTTTGACTCGTCCCCGGTGAGGTGATGTCCGCACCCTGAGTCAATGATTCATTCTTCCTGATAGTTGATGGAGGATAATGCACGAACACAAGTGCCCATCATGAAAGCACTCTCCCATCCACCTTCATCAGCCCTGGATTCAGCCTCTTCTTTTCCTGCAGCATGCCCCGGCTGAAGATTGACTCTGCAGTCCTTCCGGATGTGACCAAGCTTGTTGCACATGCAGCATCGTGTCCCTCATCTCTTCCTCCCTTCATCCTGCTTAGGAGCCTTGCTCCTCTCCTGCTGAAATGAAGTAGGTGGACCATTAATGACAGATGACTTCTTCTTCCCGTCCCTTATCTTCTTCTTCCCAAAATAAAAAACCTCGCACTCTCCCTCTGAGAAGGATACTCCAGCCATTTGTCTCGTCAAACTCTCATGCGAAGTTAACAGGTTCTCAAGCTCGAGCAACGATGGCTGATTGGCCTAGCCCTGCATAAAAGTCACGAAGACAACATACACCTTCCACATCCCGTGGATAATGCGACTCTTCAGCTTCGCCTTTGAGATAAGTTCTTCCGGGTCTAATGTCGATATCTCAGCGCAGAAGTTCTTCACCTTCAGAAAGAAGGATGATATGGACAGATCACCCGGAGTGGCCTTCGCCAACTCATTCTCGAAGAACTGTAGCCGAACTACGTTTTTATTGGTAAACAGGCCATCTAAGGCCATCCAGATCTCAGCAGCTGACCGACATCCAATGATGTGTTCAAATAACTCTTGTGAGATAGCCCGCTTCAGAGTGAACTCCGCCTTCGCATTCATTCTCCTTTAAGCTCTCACCGCCTCAACATTCTCTGTTGCAGCAACCACCTCTTGCCTATAGTCTCCACCGACGACCTTCCAAAGGTCCTCACCAAGAAGATAGATCTTCATACAAGACCTCTACTTCTTAAAGTTGGTCCGTGTTAAGAGCTCAATCCAAGTCCTCTTGCATAACCGACTTTCATTTCTTAACCCTGATTACTTGAATGTGGAAAGGATAGCACACCTCTGAGGTTGATCAACTGCTAACTTCTCAACACCCATCTGATACCATGTAAAATTTCCAATATATCAGGTAGATAACTCTCATAACATTTAAAAATTTACAATGAAAGCTGAGTAAGGTCGCAGGAACATTCAACCAAAGCCAAAACATGTAGAAATCAGCAACAACAAAAACACGAGTCTCAATATGAAATTAATAGTCATCTTTACAGAGTGAGACATACATTGCGAGACATGATTTTGCAATGTACCCGATGAAAACAAAAAACTACAGGCAAAGTGAAGCCGACAGTCTGATGACAGAAACCGCCCAAGTCGAAAACCGCCAAGACAGTCCGCCGAAACCGCCAAGTCGCCAACACGCAACATAAGCCACACAGACTGCCTGTTATTGAAATGCTGATGAACTGGAATACAGTCTACCCGCTGATGAACCGGGCGAACTGCTTGAACTATCCGCAACCCCGAGGAAGAGACTTCAAGCCGCCTAAACCACGACCTGCTATATACCACAGACTGCTATCCGCGAACTGATCCACACTAATCTCCAACTAGTTGCCTAGTCATCCGGTGCTAGTTGCACAACCTGCACAGTACAAGTCAACTTCACTTAGTCGCGCGGTTAAGAAAGTTTAACCGCAAGTTCAAAGCGCGAGCTGAGTTTTCACTGTTTCCGTTATATATGACGAGTCTGGGACCCCTATTTGTAGTCGACAAGGAGAGTGTGGTTACCGCCCATAGTGATAGGATAATCGACCGTCATCCTACAACTAGCACCACCAGTCCGCACAAGAGTGTAGATATCAGAGTCAGACCGCAAAGACATGCAGACAACGTCCTCAGTCCCCGTGGACTTAAGCAATCTAGTCATGCGTCCTGAGACAAGACTGCGCCTAAGGTGACCTGTCGGACTCTACACCCAGACCGCGCAATACTGCGGTCTCTGCGACTAAGCAACCAAACTAAAATTCACAACACCGTGACCAGTCCACACAACTAGCGAACTCCAATATCAAACCACGCGAGCAAACCACAACGAACTTGACGATTATCCTCTGCTATCCGCACTAACCGCCTGCCTCAATGCGAACCAGAGCCTGCCAGGTCCAAGCGGATTCCACGGTCTCACCAACCAAACCGCGACAGCCTCGGTTAGCCAAGGCTAACCGCCCAGTTACTTCCCAGGATTCTTGCTGATGCAGACCCCAAAAAGAAGAACAATAGCCAAAAACAGGTTATCCGCTAACACCTAGCCACCAGATCGACAATGGTCTGTGCAGTTTGCCCAATCAGTCCGCCCACTTCTACTTCAACAATTTCAACAGTCATATCGTTGTCTTAATGCAAATTGGTGTATAATAAGGCTCGGTTTGGGCAGTGAGTGTGTAAAATTTGGTAATAAACATAGTGGTGATGGTTTGAATGCATTTGAAATTTTCATGAAAACTTTTTTTTGCCAAAATTCGACTTTCTACGGTCTGGGCATTCACGACTGCTAAAACATGACCACACTTGCATGGTAGTGGTGGCGTTTTGGCAAATGACGACGTTTTGGGAAAGTAATGTACGTAGCTACGCCTACCTAAATGCTACATGCATCTTTCATAATTGTATTCACAATAACCACCACTCCCACACCATTCTCCCAAACAGTGTGATACAATCCCGAAGAGGAATCCGACAAGGGGAGGGCCGGCGACTAGGAGAGTGAGAAGAGGGGAAAGAGGAACTGAATGAAATTAGGGTGCAACCCTAAAAAGTTTCATTCATCCAAATATAATCCTCATATGTGCATAAAAATTGTTCGGTGTGCGCATAGAAAAAATAAAAATAACATTCAAACATAAATATTTAGATGATGATGGTTCCCGCGGTCTCCTCCAATCCCGGTTGGCTAGGGGCCGTCGCCTTTCTCCTTCCTCCCCGGTATGTTGTTGGCATGCGTTATCGTAACAATGTCGCTGTATGGAAAATGTGTCTTGTCCTCAAGGCAATAGTCGACGAACGAGCAACAAAAGTCATCCCGGGACAGTCACGTGGCTTCGGACTCCGCACGATTAAGTCCAACAACAAAGACCTCCTTTGAACTAGGGTCCCCCATAAGGTGGTAACGACGATTAAGTATCTTGGCTGGGTAGTACGACGCCAACTGCCGTCCTTCTTTTGGACCAGCAGGGTCGGGCTAGCGACTGAGCTCACACTAGGACGGGTGAGGCGAGTGTAGAAAGAGAACTCGCATGAATTTTCTGTCACATGACGTGATGATCCTAAGTCAATGATCCAATCTTATGCCCCAGAGGAAGATATTGAAGCAAAAACAAGAGATCCATCGGTTGGTTGGGCATACATAGCGACCCCCCAGCTCCATCCCTGCTCTCCTCACCCGTCTGTTTTCTCCTGATGCCCTCCATCATGCTCAGTAGGGTCTGCTCCGCCTCTGTATATATAATGCTGACTTCCTCCGCACAGTCAATCATGATCAAATTGGCTCGATAGCCGCCTCGGCCACCGCAAGCCCGACCACGTCCCCGTTCGCCACCCAAATCTCTCTCTTTGGGCGGCTTAGGGCAAGCTTGCCTCAGATGACCCACCTCCCCACAGTTGTTGCATTATCGAGTTTCTTCACCAGGGCTAGCAACCGCTAGTGCTGATTTCACAGTAGTGGACCCTCCTATCCCTGCCTGAAGTTTGAGACGTGTATCCTCCTGAATCATGGTAGATATGGCCTCAGTAAGCGTAGGAATCTTCGTACCAGATAGAAGCAGGGCTCTCCACTGAACAAACTTGTCATCTAATCCCTTCACAAATTCCATCATCCTCTCTTCCACGGTGATCTTGGAAGCCCGACACTGCGAGTCATTGCAACACATCCCGTCGGAGGTGTGATCGTAATCCATCCATAGACATTACAACTCAGAGGCGTACTCTTGCATGGTCTTCTCTCCTTGAATGGTGTCATCAATTTCTCCCTTCACCCGAAAGACCCGTAGAGTGTTCCCCACGCCATCATATGTATTCTTCAGCTTGTCCCAAACCTCCATGACCGCCTCGAGGCCATCAGCCGTGAAGCCAATCGATAAAACAACTGAGCTAAAAATCCACATAAACATCGTCTCATATGAGCCGACTCCCACTCATCTCCTCAAGTCTCTGGTTTCTTCAACTACCCCGTCAGGAAGCCCCCAACCTGTTTCCCTGCAAGGGTTTTCTTCACACAGCGTGACCAACTTTGGTAGGTGGTCGGTCCATCAAGCTTCAGATCAATCAGTGAAAATTCCAGCTTCACCGGTCAGTGCGATGAACCCAATACCCTCAACAATGTGGCCAACTCATCCGGACCCAACATCTTGAAGACATTCTCAATCGTATTGCCCTTCAACGACACGAATCAGCTTCTTCACCGATCATCACATCCAGTACCAAGTCAAGCAATGCCTCCTGCCCTAGATCCGCTCATGGCATAGTTCCTGTACATCATGCTGCAGAGGGAGAGAGAGGAGATAGACGGCACCAACTAGCCGCACCAACCGGTGGCACCAACTGGCCACTAAGAAGGCCCGCTATGGCGCGGAAGGTCCGTCAAGCGGCGCGGATCTCCCGTTGTGTGGCACAGAAGGCCCGCTGCGGTCGGCTTGGCTGCTGCCAGACGCAGCAGCCGCTAGAAGCGGCTGCTAGGGCGCCGTGCGAAGGTCGCGCGACTTGTGGGAGGCGGAAGATCGCGGGATAAGGGACTAGCGTCACTGCTGGGAGGTCGAGGGAGATCATCCCTCCATGCGGCGGTTTGGTTTGCTCTAATACCAAGTTAAGAAAAATGAACCCTAATCTTATTAGGGCCCGTTCGTTTGCTAAGAATTCGGCCAGTGGAATTGGAATTGGGTATTCCAATTCCAATTCTTATGTTCGTTTCGTCAAAAATGAGGGCGGAATTGGAATTCTTCTAAAACCCATAGGTTTTATCAAATATAAAAAATGCCTATCCCTCAAAACCCTCCCCACCCGGTCGATTTTCCCGAGTTTTGGGAAAGAAAAACATCCCGCGGCTGTTCTTCTTCCCTGTGCGCAGTCGGCCATCGGGGAAACTGCTCCGGCAAGCTCCAGCGGCCCGCCTCTCCTTCCTCCGGCATGTCTTCTCTCCCTAGCTAATTTTTTTCCTGTATTCCTCCTTCTCCGGCCCTAAAAAACCCTCCTTCCCAACTGCAATTGTGACCTAGGCGCGACGGAGCACTGTTCATCTTCCTCCTCTCCGGCAACCATTATGACAGTTTTTCTGCGTACCTGTTGAAATTCATGTCTAAGTACATGCCATGCAAAATTTTTCCTAGATAAATTGATATTTCATTTGATTGTTGCTTCGTGAATTTATACTTAACAAGGACATAATAATTTGTTCCTGGTTTACTTTCCTTTTAGTATTATAGTGTATGTGTAGGAGAATGACTTTTTTGACGGAAATCATTACAATGCCATTTGTCATTGAATAATTTGGATATGAATTTACAAGAATCGACAATGGTTATTAATATTGTTTGTTTCTGTAGGGTGTTGCAGTTGCCCTCCCTGTATATTTTGCCACTCAAAGGTGTGTTTTGTGAGTATATGTGCTGAATATGCCGAAAAATCTGATTGGAATGATTGAAATAAACATTTCTGTCAATTCCTGTCACTGAATTTCATCTTGCAACCGAAGAAAAATGTTGAAATATTCAATTCCTGTGACTAAAAACCTTACTGCAACCGAACACAAGAATTGGTTTTGACTCAATTCCAAAACCTCTGCGCCATAGGTTTTCGGCCAAAACCAATTCCTGTCTCTGAAAACCTGCAAAACGAACGCAGCCTTAGGGCATCTCCCAATGGCCCTATGATTTTATATTACAACACATCCATAGAATTTGTTTCCCACCCACTCCTTCCCCCTATTTTCCTCTACTCTAAGGGTCTGTTTGGTAGAAAGTAAATGGATTTTGGAATTGGTTTTGGCCATTAATAAATCAATTGTAGTTGTTCGGTTGGACGGAATTAACCCCGGTTTTGGTTTTTCCCAAAACCGTAGGTTTTCTATTAAGCTTGTCTGCAATTCCTGACTCATTACCAGAGTTTTCCACCATTTTCTTCTCCATGTGCAGGCCGCGACTCCGTTCCTCGAAAAACTTTGCAACCCTGTGCTCTCCACCGTTGGTGTAATTTTTTTCCTCTCCTCCTCGTTGTTTCTCAATTTCGTTTTGTCTTTCTCAAATGTTTTCGTGTTCAGCGATTTTGCACAGGTGTTTTCACAGACTGTTCTTGCTTTTGCACAGTTGTCTTCTTCATCCTGTAGTTTTTGTCCATCTTTCCTGTTCCCACTCTGTTTTTCACAACCGATAAGACAGACCTTGTGTCTATGTTTCTTCTTCCTCTTCATTAGCTTCTTATGCATGCACCATCAAAGTGAACAACTGCATAATGACAATTTTCTTTTGCTTCTTTCATGTTTGTGCACAATTCCTTGCAATTCAGAGAGGTTTAGTCGCGCTTAATAGGGTTTATTTTATGAATTTTGCATTTGGTATGAAACAAAAATTAAGTTCTTTGTATAATTGATTCGTGAATGGCTAGGGATTCCTGGTTTGGTCGAGTTTTTTTACAACATTGTGCTTAGAGCTCTACTACAGTTAAGTAGAAATTACATCAAATTGTTAAGAGTTTAGATCGGAGGTAGATAGAGATGGTTCAGATACTACATTGGTACATTATATGACACACATATTCAAGTGACTGTGCCAAAAAAAAAATCATGGCAGCTATAGAAAGCGGAAGCAAGCAATAATGACAAATGCAATTCATTTTGAAATAGTTTTTAATTTCTATGTTTTAAAATTTGTGTTATGCGTGAAGTTTTTATACTTCTAAATAAAACTTTTGATTTCATGCAATTCATGTGGATGAATTCCATCCCTGCTTCCATTCATCGGAATTGGCCAATTCCAATTCCTGCAGCTCAAAACCTTTTTTCAGCCGAACAACAGAATTGTAATTCACCAAAACCATAATTCCTGCAGTTTTTGGAATTGGTCAAATCCAATTCCTCAATTCCATTTCCTGCAAAACGAACGGACCCTAAGACAATTTCCGAACTCGTGCACCCACTCCAACTCATGGTGTAATTAGAGACACACCACTTCCACACACTCCCTCTCTCTCTCTCTCAATATCCATCACATCCTCTCTTGAATCTCTCCTATCTCTTTTAAGGTACACATTTTAAATCATATTTGTTATTTTAATACTGTAATATTTGCTTGTGCATTTTGATGCACTTAATTTAAACATGGAAGGTTCAAGTCAAGGAGGTCCGGGGTACGATCCTCAGTCTCAACAACCCGACACGCTGAGAACAGGTGCGTAGAAGAGTTGGGGTGGATGGGCCGCGGTCCTTTTACGGTACCCAGGTTGGGAATTATGGGAGAAAATCGTGAGAATAGCCTAGGAGAAACCAGCCTACCTGAGCCCATCCATGCCCAGCCCGGTTCTGGGGGCTATGATTGTAATATATCGACTACATTTTTATTTTAGATTTTTAAAAGACTGTTGAAGCCCAAGACTAAAAGTCCACCTAGGGGACAATTATATTTTTTTCCTTCTTGTTTTTAGTCTCATATTTCCAAATGTACATTCTTCCTCCTCTACTTTATATAAAGAGGGGAGATCCCATGTAATAATTTAGATGTTTTTAAAATATTAATAATTTTTATTTCAATTTCTCAAATAGATCAATTTATACATGTTAGAACTAGACTTCATGTTACTACTTGCACATATTATTATCAAATTGACCTCATGCTCCCTAGCTCTCTCTTCTCCAAGGAAGAGTATTTTGGTAGACAAGAATATAGATCCTCCTGGATGCTTGGAATAATTACAGCTCCTATGGACCAAGTTATATATAGTAGATTAAAAAAACAAAGGCCAATAAGGAAAATTGAAATATCTCTTTGCCACAAAATCTGGACTAAACAGCTTTCATCAAATTTATTGTTTCTAAGATTAAATTATCTAGGCTCATGCTTAATTTTATTTTTTCAGAGTTTCGGCATTGGATTGGTTGTTGGATCTTGGCCATTGTTTTGTGCCCTTTTTATCAGTTTCATTCTTGGGACAGCATATTCTATCAATGTGAGTTCATATTCTTTCCCATAAGCGTTTTGTTGTCAATTAAGTTGTTTCTATATCTGTCTTGCTATTTATTAAGTTGGAGACAACCTTTGCAATTGAATGAATGAGGCTAAGTACAAGAATTCCTTCCCTAATCCTAATGTAAATTGTTAGAAGATAGTAGAAAAGTATGTAAAAGCCCATTGTAATTGTGGTCCATTTATGAGCCCAAGATTGTCTTAGGTTTTGTCCCACATTGTATTTTTGAGATTTCTCTCTTCCTCTCTTCCTATATATATGTACTCATACTTAAAGTTTATACATGAAATACAACCCACAAGGTTCATTACTCTCATTTTCTACATGGTATCAGAGGGATACGGTCCGGTCTGTTTGTTTCTGTCCGCCCGGTTCTCCTGTTAACCGGGCGGTTTGGTCTCCGACTTATCCGCTCTGTCTTGCGGCCTTCCCTATTTCTAACCGCGGCTTCCCGCGCGGTCAGTTGTTCTCTTGCCGCTCCTCTTGCTCTCTCTCGTGGCTTCCACCTCTTCTTAACCCCCCCCCCCCCGTCTTTATAAACCTCTCGGTCTAGTGAGCCCCCCTTCGCCCTAACCAAGCGGTTTTCTTCTATCTTCTCGCCCGGCTTCCCGCCCTCTCCCTGCGGTCTCTTCTTCTACCCGCAATCTCTCCTTTCTCTTTTTCTTATCGTGCGACTTCTTCCCTTGTCGCTGCGACCTCTTCTTCTCTCTGCGGCTTTCCGAACCGCTGCGAGCACCGCATCTTGGTCGCGACACCTTTCTGTGTTGCTGGTGTTCTCACTGAGACCGTGCGATCTCCCTTGCTTAAGTCGCCGCAGCTTCCCTTCCCACTGTTGCTTTCCTACCCTCTGCGACTTTCCCTCCCGCTCCTGTCTTTTCCCTGGTCTCTGCGGGCTTCCCGCACGACCTTCTCTTGCCGCCGCGGCTTCTCTACCCGCTGCGGGCTCCGCATCTTGGTCGCGGCCTCCTGCCGCTAGTGTGTTGACACTGAGTCTGTGCGGCTTCTCTTCTTCTCTGACCGCTTTCTTCAAGTTGCGGGTTGCCTCTCTTAGCCGCTGCGGCCTCTCTACCCGCTGCGGGCTCCGCAACTTGGTCGTGACCTCTTGTCGCTGGTGTAGTGACACCGAGACCGTGCAGCTTCTCTTCTTTTCCGCTCCGCTTTCTTCAGGTTGCAGGTTGTCTCTTCTCGCTCGGCTACCTCTTCAGGTGTAGCTAGTTCTGTCCGCTGCGGTTTCTCCCTGATGCTATCTCCTATCCGCTGCGGCTAGCTTCTTCCCGCAGCTTCATGGATTCTACCACTGTCTCCGGCGAGTCCGCTGTGCTTCATCTCTGCCACCTCAGGCTGCTTCCTCTGCTACTGATCTTCAGGATGAACTCAGGATTACCACTATATCTCTCATCGACAAAAGGAACTTTGTGGAATGGGTACATTCAGTTCATCGGGTGCTCAAGACAAAAGGGCTGTTTCATCACTTGACCCGGGATACTCCTACCCTTCCTACTGACAAGTGGCTTCGTGATGACGGCCGTGTGCAATCCTGGCTTCTCAACTTCATGGATACCGAGCCATACAGGATGATCATGTATCCTGACACGACTAAGTCCATGTGGGAGGAACTTCACTCCTTCTATTCTGGCCAAAACAACTTCCAACATTTATTTGACATCATCACTGATCTTCAATCACTTGATCCCGGGATATCTGGTGATATGACTTCCTTCGTTGTCAAGGCCAAAACACTTGTTGAGGCATGAATACAACACCAGCCTCCTCCTACTTATTTGGTTGCCCAACTGACACAAAAATAAGCTGTTGGGATTGACATGATGATGACAAGGGTTCCTCCGCATCTGCATAGTGTTCGAGCTCAGGTACTCTCCTCTGCCACTACTCCCTCTCTCTTCGATGTCTGTTCAATGCTTCCGAAGGTCACTCCGTCACCTGAGGCTCCTCTTCCTCCTCTCTCGCTCTTCTCCAGCTACCTTCACCACATCCCTCCACTCGTGGTACCTCGACCCGCGGGGGGTTGCCATTCGTCTCGGGGACGAGGACGTACTAGAACCCCCCCCCCCCCTTAAATGCACTTTCTACGGTCGGGAAAATCATCTGGAGGCTACCTGCTATCGTAAGCATGGTCTGCCACCCCACCTTGCTATTTCTACGAAGGCCGAGTCTTCGCCCTTGGATTCTACTTCGACTTCCTCAAATGCTCAGTCTGACATTGATGCTATCCGCACCCAGCTTCAACAACTCCAAGGGATGATTGCTCGCTCCTCGGGCTCCGTGGCTTCCATTGCCAATGAAGGTATAACCTATCTATCTCGGAGTTCCCACTGGATTATGGACTCTGGTGCCACCCACCACATTACTTGCCAGAAGCCGCCGCAATACTTGGCCTCTCCTCATCCCAAGTTCATTACTGTCGCTAATGGTGACTCCACCCCTATCTCCGGAGCTGTTGATATCCATCTCACATCCAACCATTCCTTAACCTCGGTTCTTCATGTTCCGGGATCCCCGTTCAACTTACTTTCTATTAGCCGACTTATACAGGATCTTGATTGCCATGTTACATTCTCACCATCTTCTTTTATTGTGCGGGATCGGCAAACGCGGAATATTATTGGTAGCGGAAGGCTGTATCATGTGCTCTATCTTCTTGATGTCCTTCCATCTACCCTTTCTGTCGTCTCCTCAGTTGAGTGACATCGTCGTCTTGGACATGCTCCCCTCCAGATTCTAAAGCAAGCTCTTTCAGATGTCTTCTTAAATGAGTTTACTTGTGAGTCATGTATCTTTGGTAAACAACATCGAGTTTCTTTTAGTCCTGTCTGTAATCGGAGTAGTACTCCTTTATCCATTGTCCATTCTGATATTTGGGGCCCTATAAAGTCCCTAGTGTATTTGGGTACCGCTATTTTGTTACCTTTATTGACGATTACTCTCTAGTGACATGGTTATATTTACTACGGGATCGTACCGAATTCACTTCTATATTCCGTACGTTCGTTACTGAACTTAGTACTCAGTTTTCTTCCCCGCTTAAAATTATCCTCACTGACAGTGCGCGGGAATATACGAGCCGAACGTTCGCCTCACTTTGTGCTGAATTTGACATTAAACATCAAACATCTTGTGCTTACACTGCTCAGCAAAATGATGTTGCTGAGCGCAAAAATCGGCATCTTCTTGATGTTACCCGCCCCGTAATGGTTCAGATGCAGGTATCCATCAAATACTGGAACTTTGCAGTTTCGGCTGCGTGTCATCTCATCAATCGTCTGCCTTCCTTTGTTCTTAACTTTGTCACTCCGTTTAGCCTCCTCTTTCCTTCTCAATCTCTGTTTCCTCTCGCACCTTGGGTGTTTGGGTGTGCTTTCTATGTCCATAACCTTGGTCCACCTACGGATAAATTTGCCCCCCCGTGCAACCAAATGCATGTTCGTAGGGTACTCTCACACTCAAAAAAGGTATGTGTGTTACTCTTCTGTCAACCAGAAAGTGGTTGTGTCCGCTGATGTTACTTTTCTGTAAGACCAACCCTTTCTGTCATCCACTTCAGTACCTCCTACTGTGCATCATGTGCCTCGTCCTGCTATCCCAGTCACGACTTCTCTACCTCCTCTACTTCCAACACCCCACGTGAAAACACCAGCACCAAAACCACCTATCATATGTGTCTACACTCGCCGTAGTTTGAACTCCGGAGCCCAGCCACTTCTACCGTCTACCAATACTATCTCGCGGCCAGCTGACCCTGCCCCCTCCTCTACGACTTATCCTTTGACCAACTATATTTCCCTACATCGGCTCTCTTCTCCTCTGCTTAAATTTGCTCTTGTTCTTTCCTCTATTTCTTTGCCTAACACTATATAGGAGGCTCTCCAACACCTTGGATGACGTGCGGTAATGGAAGCTGAGATGTCAGCCCTTTGGGCTAATCATACTTGAGATTTGGTACCTCTTCCGTCTGCCCAGTCCTGCGTTAGCTGTAAATGGATATTTGTCATTAAACATGCTCCGAATGGGACTATCGATCGCCTCAAAGCCCGTCTTGTGGCTCGTGGGTTCACTCAGCAACAAGGTTAGACTATGAAGAGACTTTCTCCCCTGTCGCCAAACTAAATTCTATTCGGGTTCTTGTCTCCCTTGCTGTTCACCGCCGCTGGCCACTACATCAGCTGGACATTAAAAATGCCTTTCTTAATGGTGATCTTCAAGAGACAGTTTTCATAAACCAACCTCCCGGGTTTGAGACCACGGGGGAGTCTAGGGTGTGCCGACTGCGTAAAGCTATCTATGGTCTCAAACAGTCCCCTCGAGCTTGGTTTGAAAAATTTAGCAAGGCTGTTCGTGATATTGGCTTTCAGCGAAGCTCGGTTGACTCCTCTCTTTTTACCCGTCATCGATCAACATGGGCTGTAATTCTCTTAGTGTATGTGGATGATATTTTGATAACTGGCGATGACTCTACCGGGATACAACACAGCAAACAACACTTAAACTCTGTCTTCCAAACAAAAGATCTGAGAAACCTTTGATACTTCCTTGGACTTGAGGCTGCTCAAAGACCTGATGACCTGGTCCCATCTCAACGAAAATATTGTCCTGACCTTCTTCAGGATGCTGGTTATTCCGGATGTAAACCCGCGGAAACACCTATGGATGTCAACCACAAGCTAAGTGTTCATGGAACCGAATCAGATTCTCTACTTACAAATCTTGAATATTATCAGCGTCTTGTAGGAAAACTGATATACCTAACTGTTACAAGGCCCGATATCTCTTTTGCTGCTGGAGTGGTTAGTTGTTTTATGCATTCACCAAGAATATCTCATCTACAAGCTGTCGAACGCATCCACAGGTACTTGAAAACTTCCCCGGGACGAGGGTTGGTATACAAGTCATCCACCTCTTTATTCCTTGTTGCGTACACTGATGCTGATTATGCGGGCTCGCTTGATGATCGACGATCCACCACTGGTTTCTGTACCTACTTTGAGGAAATCTCATCACATGACGCAACAAGAAGCAATCGGTTGTTGCTCGCTCTTCTGCTGAAACCGAGTATCGTGCTATGGCTGTTGTCGTGTCTGAACTTACCTGGTTAGAGCGTCTTCTTTGTGATTTGGGTGTCAAACTCTCCTCACTTGCTACTCTATTCTACGACAGTCAGGCTGCTATACATATTGCGAAGAACCCTATGTTCCATGAGCGAACAAAACACATTGAGGTTGATTGTCACTTTGTCCGGGAGAAGGTCCAACTGAAGAAACTTGAATTGTAACATGTTCCAGCCTCTGAGCAAGTTGCAGACATCTTTACCAAGGCTCTACCTCGGCCATTGTATCAACATTTTCTATCCAGGCCTGGTGCTTACGATTTGTATGCTCTAGCTTGCAGGGGAGTGTTAGAAGATAGTAGAAAAGTATGTAAAAACTCATTGTAATTGTGGCCCATTTATGAGCCCAAGATTATCTTAGGTTTTGTCCCACAATGTATTTTGAGATTTCTCTCTTCCTCTCTTCCTATATATATGTACTCATACTTAAAGTTTATACAAGAAATACAACCTACAAGGTTCATTGCTCTCATTTTCTACATAAATTACTACAAGAACCCCATTGCAATTGTTATATCTAAACACTAATGTATTATTTAATAGGATATGAACATACATGCTGATGTACCTACATTCATTATTTGGTAGTTTTTTGTACATTCTTACAGTAGAAAATAAAGAAATCTAATCTTTATTATCTCATATCTCAAACATTTACATATTACCTCTATTTATACACAAACAAGGAGAACTCTATCACCGTACTAGCGATGTGAGACTAAATACAAAAGGAGGAGACCCGCTATTGGCACACAAATTTGTGTTATTTGCACACCAAATACCAACACTCCCCCTCAAGGTGGGCGAAAGATATCCACTAAGCTCATCTTGTCACTTAATCTGCATAAGTCTAGTAAGCTAAGTTCTATGGTAGACTGTCAGTCACTTGCTCTTTTATAGCAACATGTCCCAGTTTTAGTGTTCCACCATGCAGCTTTTCTTTGATAAAGAATCTGTCGATCTCTATATGCTTGGTTCTATCATGTTGAAAATGATTATTTGCAATGCTAATTGCTGAATTCCTATCGCACCATAGTGCCATCTGTCCTCCTTGATCCATCTTGAGTTCAACCAGCAAGGCTTTCAGTCATAACATCTCCCCTACGCTTAAGGCCATGACCCTGTACTCTGTCTCGGCTATAGATCTTGCAACTACAGTCCGCTTTATGATTTTCCACAACACAAGGTTGCCTCCTACAAACATGCAATATCCTGACGTTGACCTTCTGTCATATGCACAGCTAGCCCAGTCAAAGTCGCAATAACCCTCGATGTTTAGATGTTCATTCTTTTGGAAGATCAGTCCCTTCCCAGGTGCGCTCTTCAGGTATCAAAAAATCTGATATACGACGTCCAAGTGACCCTCCCTAGGGTCATGCATATAACGAGCTACCATGCTCACGACGAATGATATGTTGGGAGGGGTGTGACCCAGATAAATTAGCCGGCCTACTAGCCTCTGGTATCTTTCTTTATCAATTGGCTCTCCCGCCTCCGCCTCAAGCTTGGTCTTCTGATCAATAAGAGAGACGGCGGGCCTGCAACCATCATACCCGTCTCTTTGAGTAGGTCCAACACATTTCCTTTGAGATAGGACAATTCCTTGTGCGCATCAGGCTTCCTCAATCCCAAGAAAGTATCGTAGCTGACTCAAGTTCTTCACTTCAAATTCATCGCTCAATCTTTTCTTAAGCTGAGCAATTTCATTCTCATGATCTCTCGTGATGATCATATCATCCACATACACAACGAGTACTGTGATGTGAGCTTCATGCCTCCTAAAGAACAAGGTGTGATCGACATTGGTCTATTGATATCCAATGGCCGTCATGGCTCTCCTGAGTCTGTCAAACCACGCTCGAGAGGACTGCTTTAGCCCATACAAAAACTTATTGAGTTTACACACCTTCCTTGTTGTTTGTTTCATGCCGAAGCCCGGTGGAACTTCCATGTATACCTCTTCCAACAGGTCCCCATGAAGAAAGACATTCTTCACGTCAAGCTGGTGTAGTTTCCACCCCTATTTGCCGCCAAGGATATCAGTGTCCGCATTGTGCTCATTTTTGTGACGGGTGCAAATGTCTCATTGTAGTCGATGCCATAAGTCTGACTGTACACCTTTGCTACTAGTTGGGCCTTGTAGCACTCGATTCGTCTTTCTGGGTTTTGTTTCACAGTGAGAACCCATTTGCACACAACTGCTCTTTTGTCCAGTGGTAGCAACATGAGATCCCAGGTTTTGTTCTTCTCCAATGCTTCAAGTTCTTCTAACATTGCAGTTTTCCATCGCGGATCCGCCTTAGCCACCTGCCAACACTTAGGAATAAAGACTATGTCTAATGATGCAATGAATCCCCTATGTACATATGAGATATGAGAATATGAAATAAACTTAGCAATATAATGAGGAAAACTATATCGATCAGGTGAGACTCCCGCATTCTTGCAAGACCTCCTCTTTATCGATATGAGAGTAGAAGTAGTAGGATAAAGAATTATATCACACGTGGGTTCAGATGTTGAGGTGGATTGAACAAAGATTGAGGTTGATGGAATCAGTGTCGCAGGAGACGGAGTAGGCAGTGACAAGGGACTCGACACGGGTGGCTCTGCGGGCATTGTAGCCTCACTTTGCTTCCTTCTTCTTGTATATACTCTCGACTCCCCCTGGGTGTGAGGTCCACTTTCCACAGTTGCATTCTGCTCATGCACTGGTATCACACCTGACTCCATGCTTGGCAACACAGAATAAGGGATAATTATTACCTGCTTCTCATCGCTACTGCTATCCTTCTCTTTCTGCCTCGTACTATATGTAATTAGAGAATCCTCAAAGGGTGAGTCAACTGGAGAGAAATAATATGGCTCATGTTGGCAAAATGTGACATTCATGCTAGCAAGCAATTTCCTCTCTACCGAGCTCTAACATACATACACCTTTTGGGTAGCTGAATACCCAACAAAAATACACTTCGGGGACCTTGGGTCCAACTTTCCCATATTTGGTCTATTGTCTTGGACAAAGCATACACATCCAAAGGTTTTAAGAGGTAGAGTATCTCCACTTTTTCCTCGCAGTATCGCAACTGGAGATTTCCAATTTAAGACTCGCGAGGGCATCCGATTGATCAAATACGCTGCTGTCAGAACAACTTGCCCTCACAAATGCTTTGGTACATTCATTAAAATCATCATACTCTGGGTTACTTCAAGAAGGTGTCGGTTCTTCCGTTCAGCTACTCCATCCTGCTCTGGTGTGTACGAGCAAGTCGTTTGTCCGATCTCAATGCCTTAACCACTGCACCATATTGCGTTTGAACCCTTTTATGAAAATCCTTGAAGTAGAAAAATACATCACTTTTGTTTTTCATTAGGTATAGCCAAGTCATCCGTGAAAAACAATCAATAAAGGACACAAAATATCATTATCCATTCACAGTAGGTGTGAGACATGGTCCCTAGACATCAGAGTGAACTAGATCAAATAAAATAGAACTCTTTCTACTGGAACTTGAGTAGGAGTTTCTGGTATGCTTTCCTTGTTCACATGCATCACATACAAGTTTTTCTTGACTGACTTTTTTAAACAAAAATGGATACATTGGACTCAAAGTAGAAAATGAAGGATGACCCAGACGCCTATGATGAAATATAAGTTGGTCCTCCACGCTCTTTCCAACTCCTGCAATATCCTCTATCAGTGTGGAAAGGGCCGAGTCCAAGCTTTCTCTATCCAGGTACCACAAGCTCTTACGTCATGTGTCAGTCCCTTTCCTGCCAGTCTGCTCTTGGAAGATCACCTTTGGGATATCAAATAAGACAACACACTTTAGCTGAGATATAATGACACTAATAGATAAAAGATTCACGGGAAAGGAAGGGACATGCAAAACATTGGACATAGTCAAAGTGTCGGTACACTGTACAATACCCTTACCAACCACCCGTTGAGTCGTGCCATCGGCAGTTTGAATGTGTTTTTGGACTACTATGGGTGTATATGAAAGAAATTTCCCAGCATTCCCAGTAACATGTCAAGAGGCGCCTGAATCGACTATCCACTATGGTGATCTAGTGATGGACATGGATGTAAGGGCACGTGTATTACAAGTATATGTGGCAGAGTGAGCAAAAATGCAATATTACCCCTAGAAGTAGATGGAGTGGGTGTTCCATCCATCACACCTTTCTGCTTCCTTTGCATCAGCTGGTGGCATGCATCTAAAATCTCCTGCTCCTTTGGATGACCCATATCAGCAATACCTTCTTCGGCCACTTCCTCGCTTATCATGAGATTTGCCTGATAGCCTCCTCGTCCACCACCTCTACGACCTCCACGACTGCGCTCACGACCTCCAAACTTTCCCCGTCCACCTGCATCCCTCTCCTTTGGTGGCTTGGGGCAAGTCAGTCGGAGATGACCAATTTCACCACAATTGTAACATTGTCTCGTTTCACTCTTGTATCCCTCATGCCCTTGATTGGTGACTGCTAAAGCCGATTTCCCTCCTGTAAGAGTGGTTCCACCAGACTAGAGCCTAATCCTGCTCTCTTCTTGCATCATGGCTGAGATCGTCTTATCCAGGGAAGGGATTTTTGGCTGAGCGAGCAACATCACACTCTTTTGCTCAAATGTCTGGTTCAACCCTCTCATAAAGTGCATAATCCTCCGTTGAGCATCTCGCTCCCCTTTCGTGCATTCATGGTCTTTGCAGCATGCGGTTAGTGAGAAATAATCATAGTCTGCCCATAGCCGCTCCAGATCTGCGGTATACTCCTGGATCGAGCGCTCTCCTTGGGTTACAGTCTCAATCTCTTGTTCGATCTGAAACACACACATGTTGTTGTCGGCTCCTGCATAAAGCCTCTGTAACTTCTCCCAAACATCACTAACAGTCTCTATGCCATCCACCGTGATAGCAATAGACGCGACCATTGAGTTTAGGAGCCATGTGTGCAATAGGTTGTGTGTAGTCTTCCATTCATTGTACCTATCAAAGTCCTTATCTGGCTCCTTCCTTTTTCCTGTCAGATAACCCTCCAAGTTCCTTCCGGAGAGTGCCCTTTTCACCCGACTCGACCAACTTAAGTATGTAGCTGGTCCATCGAGTTCCAGCTCTACAGGAGGGAGATCCAGCTTTACCAGAAACAACGGTGTCTGAGTCAATCCCTCGCCTTTTGACATCCGCAGGAACTAGAAGAACACTTTTAGATCTGCCTCCTCCATTTTGACAACCAACTTCTCCATGACAGAGTCACACGCTACTCCTTAACCACAAAAATTCAGTCCCACACACTCCTCCACGGCCGCATGCGCGAGCCCGACGATCACGTGCTTCTTCTCCTTGCGTACAAGCTCGACGATCGCACCCTCTGTGCTTGCTGTGAGCAGCATGAAAAGTTTTGAGTAAAACGATCTTCCGCACCCTCTGCGTGTGCGATCAAGGCAAGCCTAAGCCGCACTCCTTTGCGCGTTCAAAAGAAACACACCCTCTGTGCAGGGAAAAAGCTGCACCCTCTGCGCAAGGAAGAAATGCGGGTTTGTTTCTCCTCCCTCTGCGCGTGAGAAGTGCGTTCTGCCGCACTCCTTATGATGCGTGATGCCGCACTGCTTCCTACCGCACACCGCAAGAAGGAACAATCCGCCGCGATGCATAGTGCCGCACTCCGCCGCGCTTCTCCGAGCTGCGCACTATCACAATGTCGCAAAGAAGACATTGCTCCCTGCGCCGTGCTAGCCGCGTGCCTCCCCAAGAGTGCGAGGAAGATGTCGCTTCTTTTTCGGGGATCCCACACTCAACTCCTCCAGGCGCAACTCCATCGGTGGTCTCCTGCGCGCAACTCCCCTCTCTGCTAGAAAAGCCGCGCCCTCAAACGCTATCTGTCGCAGTTCCGCTTCCACCGCGAAAAATTCTGCCGCCGCGCACAAATCTCTGGTGTCGCATAAAACAAAGAAACTCTGCCGCCGCGCGGGATGTTGTTCCGTCTCTGCCGCAGCACGGATTATTGCTTCTGTCGTACTTTCCTGCGTTCACCCCCTGCGCACAACTCCTGCGCGTCTTCCGCCACGCTGCGCGCGTGTATCTCCGGAAAATACGCAAAAACAATAATCCTCCGCCTTACCTGGAAAGGAAAGAATAATAAAAGATCACGGGAGAGAGCTGAGATCACCGAAGCGGGATTACAGGAAATTCTCCAGATCAATTTTTTATTTCTTTCCAAACCTAGCTCTGATACCAAGTAGAAAATAAAGGAATCAATTCTTTATTATCTCATATCTCAAACATTTACATATTGCCTCTATTTATATACAAACAAGGAGAACTTCATCACCGTACTAGTGATGTGGGACTAAATACAAAATGAGGAGACCCACTATTGGCACACTAATTTGTGTTATTTGCATAGCAAATACCAACACTTACATATTATTTCAGTTACTAAAAAGTAACTTTCATTAAGATGTGTAAAGTTTGCATTCTAACTTTCCAATTGGTGCACTATTCTTTTTGAAAGTGAAGGCCAACTTCAATATTTGAACTATTATTGTTATAACCTATGCATCTAGTAAAAACTCAATGGGTTGTAGATGAAGAACCTCTTGATCTCTATTAAATACATATGGTTACGTGAGTTTCATGATGTAAGACTATATTCTCACTGCTTATAATGTTATTACTTATTGTAGTAATATTAAACGTGATGCTGACTTCGTACCATATAGAAGTCAAACTCAATTTTTTTTGAAGTTAAAATTTCATATTATAGTCATAATTCCAACTATATCATGCAAATAAGCTTTTGAAATGTGAGAATTTAATCCCTTCCACTTTCAACTACCTATGCTGTCACATACTGTTTAGCTGTATTACAGTAGTTTTCAATACTAGATAAGACAAGAAAATTCATAAGTTTACTTCGAAGAATTCTTAAGGTTATGAGAATAATATTTCGTGCTTAGTTAAGCTTGTATTCATACTTACATGCATATCTATATTTTATAAATAAAGGAAACTTTAATGTCAAGTGTAATTGTCTAATAGAGAGTACCATTAGACTAATCTCAGTTGTAAGATTTATTTTCAATTCAAATGTTTATAAAAATTTAGTCAACAAAGCTTCAAAAAGAGCTGATCTAGGTGTCTGCTTTGACTTGTGGGTCCTGCTAATGATTGTTGAGTGGGAAATCTGCTCAAAGATCACCTGCCTGTTCGATGATCATCCAGTGGTAGCTCGACTACCATTGAGCGACTCTGTAGTGATACGAAGGTGACATTCCGAACTATCCACGCGTTCCCATATCTACCTTTATAGTCATAACTCTAAAGACATTTCCGTAATTATGTATATCCCAGTTCGACTATATATGGAGTCGTAGCAAGTTTTATAGGCATCTTGAATCATTGTCTTATATTAGGCTTTCTTAGGAGAGAACTTTTAAAGGGATTCTTTTCTCTGGGCGAATCTATAGGCGGCGAAAAAATCAGTGACCTAACGCTACCTGCTATGCAAATCCGACAACGTGAATCCAAATTAGATAATAAATTTCAATATCTCACGTAAATATTTCACAGCAAGACGAAATAATTTATTAGGGCAAAACAAGTTTAAGCTATCCTCCGCGTGGAGGGACAAAGCAAGAGTGTGCGGCGAATAAATACTACAAATCATAATAATAATCTAGGGCAAAATTCTACGATAATGTTTCTCCAAACAAATATAAAATGTCTAACCCAATAAATAAATGCTGAAACAATAAGTCCAATACAACAAAAACTCACCACATAATGGGCTGACCAATACCGAAGAATCCATTTCTGAATACGTGTCTACGACGATCTAATGTGGAACCAGTGGCGTGGAGATCGACGTAGGTGGCTGTCCTCGACGGTGGAAGGTGGAGACGGTCCAGAAATGTGTAGATCCGACTTTGTAGGGATGGCTCCAGTCTGTGGGAGGTAGATCGGACAATGGGACGACTGGTTGTTGTTCCATGGACGAGGGGAATGATATTGAGGGTTGTTGATGGTAAGGGGAGACACTGGATTGGAGGGTGACAAACTCAGGGAGGGGGGAAAGAAGAAGGGACTAGCGGTGGTTTCATGACATGAAACAGGTTGCTGTAAAGAGGGGGAAATAAGGGTGGCGTGGCTTTAGGATGAGGAGCAACCCGCTGTTGTGGAAAGTGGGGGAGTGGGGGGATACGAGCTTAACCAGCTTGTTGGGAGGAGGAGGGCTTTTTGGTAGGGATCGGGGGCAAGGTCGGCTGGTGGGAAGTGGGCGAAGTGAAGGGTCAGACGGCGGCGGCTCTGGGAGGCAGGGGAGAAGCCGACGGTGGAACAAGGAGAGAAAAAACTATACTAAATGAATAATAAATTTCATTGATTAGTAGAAAAGAAAATAGGGATTTCTGGATATGTGGCTGGATTTTGGAGGGGGGGGGGGTTGAGGGTGGCGACAAGGGGTTTTGGAGGGGGAAGAAGTGGATTGGGGTTATGGGAAGACTTGGGGAGGGAGATACACATCTAGGACTCCTAGGAGTCGTCACCTAGGGTTCCACAGAGTCGGCACCGTGGCGGGATCACGGGATTCTGGGAATTCTTTCACCAAAATCTATAATGACCTAAAACAACTCACTACAAGCCTATTTATAATGAAATAAAAGGTAGGGCATCACACCTTCAACGACTACGATTGGCCGGAGGTAGGGCCGCCCAAATACATCAAAATACAATACAAACTAATGAGGTAATATATTCCATTCGCAACGCGAATCCAGAAACATCTGTGGAGTCCGATCGTCGATCCAGACACGCCATATATGGAAAGTCGTCAATTAGCCCCGAACGGGCCCAAAACTCATCATCCACTGCGAGTCCTCGTCTATGCTTTGCATCAATATTCCCGGCTTGAAAGAATTCATCTCCCGATGAATAAGACTCAAAATTCTCTCACTGTATGCAAGGTAAAACTCAAATAGGTCCAGTAGAGGTCGCTCAAGTGTCGTCGCTGGAAAAGTGTCTTTGCCATTCAACTCCCCCTGACTAAAAAGTCATCATCTTCGGTGAATGGAGACAGCCTTACTGAAGTCGAAGTCTAGGGGCCAATCAATCAAGCTCTGCTGCAAGTACCCAAGTGTCATCAACGTCTGTGGTAGGAATGTACTGATGGAGTCTGGTCTCCGTGATGCTCTCAATGCTCAACTCACGAGTGGTGGATCCCGGTGCGATCGCCGACGCCGTAGAAAGAACCAAAGAAGACGAGTCCCTAGGTGGATGAGTATTAAAAGTGGGTGAGTAGTGGTGGCCATCAGACGTGGGTGGACTATCAGGGTGGTAAGACAACGAGATTGGAGCTGTGGGCGGCTGGAAGTCCCCATTGCTCGAGTCTACATACTCGCGAGGTTCGTAGTATGGCGTCAGATTTTCAACATTAAATACCAGTTATATACCCATACTTGCAGTGATATCAAGATCGTAAGCGTTTGCTTCTATCCGTCTCATGATTATATAGGGATTCATTCACATAACGCTCAAGCTTTTAGCAAGCCTTGCACGGAGACTCACAACGCAGATTCTCACCATCACATGCTCGCCTTCACGAAGCACCTGCTCTTGCCAGTGAACATCCGCATGTGACTTTCAAAAATTATTATCATTATGGATTTTTCGTCGGATCAACTCATGACACACATGAAAATGATGAATATACAACACAACAGACTCATGCAAATAATAAAGAAAAGACTCAACAGACTCATGCAAATGATGCTAATACAACATGACAGACACTACATGTTTTCTATGAGAAAATCTAATAATGACTTGAAAATCTATCACAGGAGGTGACCTATCAGGAGGCTCTCTCGGAGGAGTGTAAAAAAACTCATCATGTGTGTGTCGAGTGTTCTGGTGATTGTGCGAGACATCTACACTCAAATACGAGCTCGTAAATAGCCAAATGTCTCTCAAGAAACGTAACACATCAGGGGGATCACCAGGAGACGTGCCCGAAAAGTCATCGCGAATAAGACGACCACCTGGGTGAAAATCATGTACACAGACTAAAAGGCGTGACTCTATAATATGATGATCATCCCCGAGAATAAAGAACTCGTCTGGAGGGTCAGCAGATGGTGCATCCCAAAACTTATCGAGGGTGCGATGTGTCGTCAGATAGGACCCCCAAATATTTAGGAGTATGCTCAAGTGTACTCAAGGGAGGACCTACATACTGCTCCACTCAAGGTCAATTCTCCGGGGCACGACAAGGGGTGATAACAAAAGTGACACTAGTAACTCAAAACACATAGGCTATCGGCTCACCTGAATCTCTTCCTCACTAGGATGTGGCGGCTCATCAGGAGGCTCAACTGGGGGATATAACTCGTCAATGGGGTCATGATCTTCCAGATGAGTACCAATGTAAGGGGTAGTGTCCCCGTGAATGCGTGACATAGCCACTACGACATCAACACCAGACTCTGGGCTCTCCGTCGTGACGTGACTCAGGGCAATGACAATAAGAGTGCGACATAGGCCTTCACTCAAGAATGGATCCATGGGTGCGGTGTCAGAAAATGGGTCTGTGATCGGGTGCTAACTAACCAAATGTATGACAGAGGAAGAGGTGTGGGTGAGGGACACAACACTACAGACTCAATAGGCCGCTTGAGCTCGCTCTCAGTCGGGGTCACTAGAAACGGGTCAGAAACAAGAGATAGGTCACTCACTGAGCTAAGCACCTCACTAGGGTGAGAGAAATCCGCATCAGATATCACTTTTGTCATGGTTGGCAGGATAGTGGTAGGCGTTGTGGTGATCTCGGTATGAGAGGGATTTGTACTGCGGAGGTCAATGTGAGAATCCCATCGACCAGCTCTTATGGATTTCAAAAACTGTTCATAAAGAATGACGAGTTGATATGTCTGCTCGAGGGACTTCGAGTTATGATAAATTACCTTAGTACGTATGTCAGACCGAAGCCAAAACCGAAATCGGGAAATGGTCATGGCTGAGTCCTCATGAATATCCCTCCTCACAACTAACTTATCAAAGCGATCTCTGTACTCAGCGACAAACATGGATGCTTGCTGGAGGGAAAATAATTGGTCGAGCTAGCGACTCTGATACGACGAAGGCAGATACCTCTGACACAATGTAAGCTTCATGTCCACCCAACTGGTGATGTGATGCAGACGGTCTCGCTCGCGAGTCCTCTCAACGCTAGACCAATATGCCATCGCCTGATCTAAAAGTCCAAGTTTCGCAAACTTGACGTGACGTTCACCGAATACCTCAAAGTTACCAAGATAATACTTCATATCCACGAGACAATAACTGAAAGCCTCGGGACTCGATGTGCAGTCAAAGGAAGAAGCAGCAATACGAAACTGACTCTCAAGATCTCTCTCGGAATGACGATTCTCATAATAATCATCCTTAAGGTAACCGAGTTGTATTGAGTGATCAACACGATCCGCTCATGTGTACGGATAAGAATGACGAAAATCATCATACTGATCGTCTCTAGCATAGGGTCGTGTCAGTGGGTCAACACAATCTCTAAAACTGGTGTGCTGCGATCGCGAATAATCATCGTAGTGTCGTGAGGGTCTTCATGAAGGGGATCTATGAGGGTGGGTGCAATTGGACTCGAGACCTCCAAAGTGTGAGGAGGAATAATTGTGACACATAGACATATTGAAAAATCTATAGACTCTACTACTGCGTATTACAAGTGCGCGTAACCTGACTCTGATACCAATTGATGCAAGATTTATCTATAGGCAGCGAAAAAATCGGTGACCTAACCCTACATGCTATGCAAAGCCGACAACGTGAATCCAAATTAGATAATAAATTTCAATATCCTACGCAAATAATTCACAGCAAGACAATAATTTATTAGGGCAAAACAAGTTTAGGCTTTCCTCTGCGTGGAGGGCCAAAGCAAGTGTGCGCCCACATAATGAGATGGAAAATAATAATTTAGAGCAAAATTCTACGACTCCAAGTAAATATAAAATGTCCAACCCAATAAATAAATGCTGAAATAATAAGTCCAATACAACGAAAACTCACCACATAATGGGATGACCAAGGCACTGAAGAATCCGGAGACGGATGCGTGTCGACAACGATCTAATGTTGAACCGGTGACATGGAGATCGACGTTGGTGGCTGTCCTCGGCGGTGGAAGGTGGGGACGGACCAGAAATGTATAGATCCGGCTTTGTAGGGATGGCTCCGGGCTATGGGAGGTAGATCAGACAATGGGAGGGCTGGTGGTGGTTCCACTGAGGAGGGGAATGCAGTTGAGGGTTGTTGATGGTAAGGGGAGACACTGGATTAGAGGGTGACAGAATTAGGGAGGGGGGGGGGGGGGGAGAAGAAGGGACTGACGGTGGTTTCAGGCCATGAAACAGGTTGTTGTAAAGAGGGGGAAATAAGGGTGGCGGTGGCTTTAGGATGAGGAGAAACCGACGGTTGTGGAAAGTGGGGGGGGGGGGGGGGGCTGCGGGCTTAGTCAGCTTGCTGGGAGGAGGGACTTTGGGGCGGGATCTGGGGACAAGGACGGCTAGTGGGACGGGAGGGGAAGCGAGGGTCAGGTGGTGGTGGCTCTGGGAGGCAGGGGAGAAGCTGACGGTGGAACAAGGAGGGAGAAAACTATACTTAATGAATTGTATATTTCATTGAATAGTAGAAGAGAAAAATAGGGATTTCTGAATGTGGCTGGATTTGGGGGGGGGGGTTATCTCACCTAGGATTCGTCACGTAGGGTTTCACAGAGTTGACACCGTGGTAGTATCGCGGGATTCCGAGAATTCTTTCACCAAAATCTGCAATGACCTAAACCAGCCCACCAAAAGCCTATTTATAATGAAATAAAAGTTAGGGCATCCCACCTTCAACGACTATGATTGGCCGAAGGTGGGGCCACACAAATCTATCAAAATATAATGCAAACTAATGAAGTAATATATCAAATCGATCCGCAACGCAAATCCAAACACTTGTGCGGAGTCCGATCGTCGATCCAAGCACGCCATATATGGAAAACCGCAAATTGGCCCCGAACGGGCCCAAAACTCGTCATCCACTACAAGTCATCGTCTATGCTCCACTTCAGATCATGCCTCAAGAATGAGTATCAAGCATACGTTGATATATTGTATCTCAGACGTTTGATTAATCTACTACCGTATAGTTCAACGACAGCGGAAGTTATATAATGGCCCGACCTCCGGAGAATTAGGGTTTAATTTGAGCCCCAATCCATCCTTTCCCTATTCTTTCCATGGTTGATCAAAGCCATCAATCCAAATCCTTGACACCGACCCCGCCTTTGGGCCACACCGCAACAATAGTGCTTCCACGCAAATTCGTCCTCAGTCTCCATATTTGCAACCCTTGCTTCCATACTGCGACGATATTGCTTCCTGCCCTCCTTCCATTTCGCACTTGCCCTCACGCCGCTCATGGGTCTTCGTGCTCGTGCCATCGATCACACCCCCTGTTTTGCACTCGACAACCTCGCGTCATCCGCCCAACGCCGCAACCCCTGCTTCATTTTTAATCTTCGTGCATCCCATCCCAGCGCAACACACAATCTATTTCCAACTCATTTTCATGCATTGCGACCAGGACAACGACAACCAGTGTCACTCGAGCTTCATCTTCGAGCTACCAGGACTATTCCCGGACCGTTATCTAGGGTATTTTCTCGTGGGATTGCAACCCAGATCCGAGCATGCCTTCATGTCCACAAATCATCGACTCCCTCCTGCGTCGTGGATCAAGCTCGTTGCCTCGACGAGGAACTCTGCGCATCCCAACCATCCCCCTCTACTCGGCCACTGGCCGTTGCGGTCGCTAAAATCTCAACCACCTCTCCATTGCCCGGATCCCCCGCTGATTAGCCTGCCAGTTCCACCGATCCTGCCTCCTCAAGTAACCCCCACTCAAGGCTTATCTCATCAATAGTACCTCGAGCTTTGCTGAAAGGACCTCTATTTTCGCTACCACTTGCCATTATCGCCTAAACACAAATGCTCTCTCAAGAATTGTTATGGGGCGCCATCAGATCGTGCATCAGGAGTGGTTCGCCACAAGCGGGACCTACGTTCGTATATTTGCGCAAAAAGACTTGATCAAATCGCCGATCCGACTTCGCGGATGTTTCCGAATTGTCGCAACGAGTCAAAACCATACATTATTTTAGTTTTTTGCATTTATTTTCATGTATTTTGAGGGCCCCCTCTTCCGATCAATCATAGTCGTTGATTGCTGGATGCCGTAGTTTATTTTTCTTATAAATAGGAGAGTAGGGGCTGGTTTTGAGATCATTGCAGATTTTTGGAGATAGTATTCCCGGAATCCAGCGATCACCCCTCGGTGCCGACAGCGTGAAACCCTAGGTGACGACTCCTAGGTTGGTTTCTCTTCCCCAAACCCTTCCCCTACCTCTAGCCTTCATTTTCCACCCCTCACAACACTTGTCCAGCCGCCGACAGCCCTCCAAATTCCCCCCAAAACCCGCCGGCCTGCTGCCTTCCTGTAGTCGCCCAATCCACCACCTTCCCCTCCCTGTTCCGCCGCCCACCTCCACTACTACAGGACCGCCGGACCTCCCTACCTCATACCCACCTCCAACTGATCCCTCCTACCCATTTACCACCGCCGGTCACCTTCTTTGTGGCTGTCCAAATAGTCCTCCATCCTCCAACCCCTCCCCTCTCCTAGCCGCCCACTCCCCTCCGTGGATCCACCACCCAACAGGCAACAGCCCCCCAAAATCCTAGATCAGTGCAGATCTAGAGTTTTAGCCCCCCCCCCCCCCCCGATCCGTTATTTCCACCGCCGTACATCATCCCGAGCCCGAACCCGACCCCCAAAATATCTGATCTATCCTTTCCCGCCCTGATCTCCCTCCTAGTAGCCAGATCTATCCATTTCCGTCCCGATCTCATCTTCACGCCTCCGGTTCCACCTACGATCGCGAATCTACGCATCCAGATCCAAAATCTCCAATGTCTCGGTCAGCCCGCTACTTTGGTGAGTGTCTTGGTGTATTGGTTTATGTGATTTGACATTATTATTGGATTGATTATTGTGCTTGGCCTAGATACGAACTTGTAGAGCTTTGTAGCGATATACTTATAATTTTGCAGGTGTGATTTATTCGTTGTGCGCTTAGCCTTGGCCCTCTGAGCAGAGGAAAACCATTAAATAATTGTTGAATTGAATGTTTGTTTATTTCCTTTAATTAATTGTGTGGGTTGAAATTGTTATTGCTCAAATAATTTTACCGCCATCACCGACGGTTTGCATTGCATTTAAAGTTGGATTAGAGAGTCACGTTCACATCCCTTCCCTAAAAGTCTTGTTTTTGTCCACCCCATAGCCTACCCTACATCAATTGGTATCAAAGCGAGGTTGATGAATGTACAACCCCGTATTCGCGAAGAGAGGGCCCCAAACAAGGCGTGAGACTTGCTGTACGTTTTTTAAGCTTTTTGAAAGGTTTGACACTCTTGGTGGCCAATTTAAGCTCAACCTGCATAATATACTAGTAGAGAGATGAAATATTTGTCAACCCCCCGGCCCCTTTGAGGAGTTGCCCAGGCCGCGTCTCACCCAGGTCGCAGCTCGCCAAGCTGCCTCCTCTCCAGACCGCTAGCTCGCCAGGCCGCCTCCTCGCCAGGTCGCCAACTCGCCAGGCCGCCTCCTCGCCTAGCCCCAGCTCGCCAGGCCGCCTCCTCGCCTAGCCCCAGCTCGGCAGGCCGCCTACTCGCCCGACTTGGACTTCTCGCCCGGCTTGAAGGTCTGCCCCTGGAGGACTGCGATTAGCTGCTTAGAACAGCGGGATTTGGCTGTTGGCAGACCAACCCGGGGGCATTTCAGTAATTTTTGGACAACAGAGATTGGTTATTTGCAGGCCATTCCCAGAAAACTATAAATAGACCCTTGAGGGTGCCTTGGAGAGCATTGCTTCTTAGCCACTTGAATCCCTCTTTCTTCATCCTTCAAGGCACCTAACTCCGCATTGGCTAGGGAGGGAGAGATCACCAAGGTCTTTCAGGTGTGAGGTGGGACCTCCACGTTAGAGCCGAGGGTCTGTTCCTAGTTTCCTGAGCCTTTGGTCCGTGACATTCCTCTGAGTGCAGTAAGTGTGAGGTCACCCCTTTCAAGGGACCCCGAACTCCACATAGACCGATCTCTTGGTTTCAACAACAACGACCTCCGTTCTGAGACTTTCCGATTTTAGCCGTGCGTTCGAGGTCGCATCTGACGCTTCCAGTGTAGGTATTGGTGGTGTATTGAGCCAAGAGGGACATACAGTTTCCTACTTTAGTGAGAAACTGAACGAAGCCAAACAAAAATATTCAAATTATGATCGAGAATTTTATGTGATTGTCCAGTCTCTACACTACTGGAGGCACTATCTCCTCCCCCGGGAGTTTGTGCTCTATTCAGACCACCAGACGTTACGTTATTTGGATTCACAACGCATGTTGGGACACCGACATGCCAAGTGGGTCGAGTACCTACCGGACTTTCACTACGTTCTCAAACACCGAGCTGGTGTTGAGAACAAGCCAGCTGACGCTCTGAGTCGCCATGTCTCCTTGCTCTAGTCGATGACCGCACGAGTGGACGGGATTGAGAGAGTGATCCTAGATTACCCGACATGCCCCGATTTTGGCGAGATCTATTCCGCCTTGTACCGAGATCCCCGGATCTTGTTGAGGGCCATCAGATCTTTGAGGGATATCTGTACCGGGGCTCCCGCCTGTGTATACCCCAGAGTTCCTATCGCGATTACCTGATTTGGGAATTGCATGCGGGTGGGGCCACTGGGCACTTTGGGAGGGATAAGTCTATTGCCATTGTTGAGGACCACTTCTATTAGCCCGGTCTCAAGAAGGACGAGGCTCGTGTTGTCCGGCACTGTCCTATCTGTCAGACGGCAAAGGGCACAAAGCAAAACACGAGTCTATACACGCCTTTACTAGTCCCACATCACCCTTAGGAGGACATCAGCATGGATTTCGTGCTCGGGCTTCCCCGCACTCTACGTCGACACGATTCCATCTTCGTGGTGGTCGATCGGTTTTCGAAGATGACACATTTTATTGCTTGCTGCAAGATGACAGATGCTTCACATGTAGCATCCATCTTTATGAGGGATGTCTTTAGACTGTATGACCTACCTAAATATATCGTGTCAGACCGCGATGTTAGATTCATGAGCTATTTTTGGAAGACCCTATGACACAAGACTGACACCATTCTTAGGTTCTTCTCGGCATATCACCCACAGTCGGACGGACAGACGAAGGTAGTCAACCGTAGTTTAGGGAACTTATTGCGATGTCTAGTAGGAGAGCATGTAGGTAGTTGGGATCTTGACCTTCCAGTCGCAGAGTTTGCCTACAACAGTTCAGTCAATAGGTTTACTGGGTTGAGTGCATTTCATATTGTGTCAGGCTATGATCCTAGGAAGCCTATATACCCCATTCCTAGCCCTTTAGAGTCACGTCCTAGTGAGTCTGCTGAGTCTTTTGCACGAAATTTGCATGAGTTGCATAAGTCGGTCCGCTGACGGATAATAACGAGCAATGACAGTTATAAAACACATCCAAATAAGAGAAGGCGAGAACAAATATTTCAAGTAGGCGAGAAGGTAATGGTGCGAGTCCGCCCTGAGAGGCTCTCTTCGGGGCCTGCCAAAAAACTAAGCGTCAGGCGAATGAGCCCCTACTCTATTATAAGTAGTATTGGGTCAAACGCCTACCGGCTCGATATTTTGGCAAGTATGAGAATTCATACAGTATTTAATGTTGAGGATCTAGCGACATACTACGAGTCTCACGAGTATGTGGATCCGAGCGGTGGAGACACCCAGCCACCCCCACCCCCACTCCCGTTACCTTTCCACTCTCATAGTTCACCTTCGCTTGATAGCCACCACAGTACGCCCATTACTGAGACCCACCCACCTGGGGATTCGTCTACTTCGGTTCCACCATTGACATGAGCGATCACACTGGGATCCACCACTTGAGACATTAGCGATGAGAGCAACATAGAGATGATATCCCACCAGTTAGTTCCCACTACAGACGGGCCGCGATGTCGTTACTTGGTACATTGGCAGGGCCGCCCAGTTGCAGATGACGTTTTGGATACTGCCCGCAGAGCTCGACCGACTCGCCCCTGAATTTCGACTTCAGTACGATCGTCTCCATTCATCGGAGATGAAGGATTTTCAGTTGGTGGAGTTGATGGGGAGCCATCAGACCGTGCACCAAGAGAGGTTCGCCGCAAGGCGGGACCCGCGTTCGTATATTCGCGGAGGAAGGCTTGATCAGATCGTCGATCCAACTCCGCGGATGTTTCCGGATTGTCTCTGCGAGTGAAAACCATATATTATTTTAGTATTTTTGCATTTATTTTCATGTATTTTGAGGGCCCCCGCCTTCGACCAATCATAGCCGTTGATTGCGGGATGCTCTTGTTTGTTTTTCCTATGAATAGGAGAGTAGGGTCTGGTGTTGAGATCATTGCAGATTTTTGGAGACAGTATTCCTGGAATTCAACGATCACCCTTCGGTGCCGACGCCGTGGAACCCTAGTCGACAACTCCTAGGTTTGTTTCTCTTCCCCAAACCCTTCCCTACCTCTAGCCTTCATTTTCCACCCCTCACACCACTTTTCCAGCCACCGACAACCCTCCAAATTCCCCCCAAAACCCGCCGGCCTGCTGCCTTCCTGCAGCCGCCTAGTCCTCCACTTTCCCCTCCCTGTTCCGCCACCCACCTCCACGACTAAAGGACCGCCAGCCCTCTCTACCTCATCCCAACCTCCAGCCGACCCCTCCTACCCATTTCCCACCGCCGTCCACCCTCTTTATGGCTGTCCAAACAGTCCTCCATACTCCAACCCCTCCTTTCTCCAAGCCACCCACTCCCCTCCGTGGATCCACCACCCAACAACTATCAAAACCCTAGATCAGTCAAGATCTAGAGTTTTAGCACCCCGATCCGTTATTTCCACCGCCGTACATCATCCCTAACCCGGATCCGACCCCCAAAATATCGGATCTATCCTTTCCCGCCCGGATCTCCCTCCTAGTGGTCGAATCTATCCATTTCCGGCCTGATCTCCCCACTTTCCGCTCAGGACAGCCACCACCATCATCGTCACGCCTCCGGTTCCACCTACGATCGCCGATCTACGCATCCGGATCCAAAATCTCTAGTGTCTCGGTCCTCCTGCTACTTTGGTGAGTGTATTGTTGTATTGGTTTATGTAATTTGACATTATTATTGGATTGATTATTGTACTTGGCCTAGATACGGACTTGTAGAGCTTTGTAGCGATATATTTATAATTTGCAGGTGAGATTTATTCTCCGCGCGCTTAGCGTTGGCCCTCCGAGCGAAGAAAAGCCATTAAATAATTGTGAAATTGAGTGTTTGTTTATTTCATTTAATTAACTGCGTGGGTTGAAATTATTATTGCTCAAATTATTTTGCCGCCGTTACCGACAGTTTGCATTGCATTTAAAGTTGGATTAGAGAGTTACGTCCACACCCCTTCCCTAGAAGTCTAGTTTTTGTCCACCCCGTAGCCTACCCAACATCAAATTGTGCTTGCTAATCGGCGCTGAAGATGACTATCTCGAATTCAATGATTTGGATCCGATACTGCTTGTTGATTACCCTGACGGTCCTCGACCTTAAGGACAATGTCGTTTTTCGGGAGGGAAGTGTTGATACAAAGTCGATGTTCCGGGCCGTCCACACTTCTTCATATCTACCTATGTAGCCTTAGAGAATTTCCATAATTATGTATGTCCCACTCTTGTGACGCTCCTATATAAGGGAGCGGTAGCAACTATTTTAGGCTTCTTGAATCTGTCTTGTATTAGACTCTTTTAGGAGAAAGGAACCTTAGAGGTATCTTGCCCTCAAGAATGGGTATCGTGCATACCTCGATATTTTGTATCTCGCACTTTTGATTAGTCTACTCTCAAAAAGAGCTGATCCACTTGGCTGCTTTGACATGTGGGATGCTAAGGATTGTCAAAAGGTCAGGCCGATCTACGTTCGCCAGCTCGCTCGATGATTGTCCAGTGGCAACTCGGCTACTATTGAATGACTCGGTAGTGTTTTGTCAGATCAAAGAAATAGATTATTTAATATATATTTATAAATTATTTATAAATAAATTTGATTGCTTTATTACAAGCATTCTTGCATGGTATTGCCCGTTCCCCGCTAGTGACAATACGCCGCCTCTCATCTCCTCAGTTTTGTATTCCGCAGAGTAGAATTTTCCATGAATGGTGGTGAGTGGCAGCAATACCGTCGTTGTCGGGGAACAGAAGGACCCATGCAGAGAACAAAATATATTCCTAATTAACATTTCTGGATCCTCCTATTGCAGCTACCGTTTTTTAGATGGAAGAGATTTGCAGTAGTTGCTGCCCTGTGCATCCTCGCCGTCCGTGCTGTCATTGTTCAAATAGCATTTTTTCTTCACATGCAGGTTTTTTATCGACAATTCTAATTTTATAAATACTGGTAAATGCATTCCAGAAGGGTCATGTGCATATCATACGCTAAAGCATGAGTGCCTCTGAGTATATATTTGTATTACAAGTACCCTCCTTGGGTTTATGCTTAATTTGACTGTTTATAAAATTCGCAGATCTTTGTACTTAGAAGACCGGCTAAATTCTCGAAGCCTTTGATTTTTGCAACCTTATTTATGACCTTCTTTTCTATTGTTATCGCATTATTCAAGGTAATTCACTCAAGGTTTTGATTTGTTATGCTAAGCTGTGGATTGAAGGCTATTAATTTCATCTTTATTCTTCTGTATTATCATCATTAACCTCATCCGAATTTTTTTGGTGGAACCATCCTCCATTTGTTTTCTATTTATTGACACATGATGTTTCTAACTCTTATGCCAATTATTATTTCATAATTTCTAACCTTGTTAAAAAAAATTCTTGTGATTTCTTGTGGATCACCTTTTATCTCTATTTTCAAATTACAATATGGTCATTGAATAAAGACAAAATATTGTCAATTGAAAACAGGATGACGAGGTAATAATGGAGGATTTGTTTTAGTTCCAATGGTAACTAAAATTATTGGAGTATCATTAACACCCATTAATAGCATGTTATGGGCCTACTTTGGGATTTCTTCGGAGGTGGCGGCGGAGGCGGAGATACAAGGGGAACCAAGCTCAACCCGCGGAGAATGTGAGGGGAGAGGAAGAAGGGGAGTCGTGTTCTATGTTGCACCGGAATGGGGATGGGATACATGATACAATGTGAAATGGATACAAGAAACGTGATTTTTCAAAAACTAGGATACGAGAAATGTTTTTAAAATTAATTAATTATTTAAATATAATTATTACTTAATACAGAAACAAGACAATTAACAAACTAGGTGTATATATCTTAAATTATAAAGAGATAATTTTATAAGACTACAACATATATATTATATATCATTCATATTTAATATAATGACATAATGCTATAAGAAATATAGAAAAGAGCCAATGAGACAAACGTTATAAAAACCAATCGCCAATGTATCATACCACATGTCCACATCATTACATAAATTAATAAATTTTTCAATTTTTCATTACGCGCACTTACAAAATATCAATACAGTTAATCCATCTACATTCACAAAGATATACGAAATTACAATACACGAAATTATATTTAAAAAATGAACTTTTTTCGAGCTCGGCTCAACCCAAAATGACGTGCCTAATTTACAAGCCCACATCTCAACAAAAGATACATAGAAGCATCACATACATGCATATATAAAAAAATCTAAAATTCCAACAAGCCAAGCTATTTTCCAACTTAAACTGATTGAAGATTTCTTTATTTGGAAGTGAGATGTTCAAGCATTCTATATGACATCAATAAAGTATATAAACTAGAAGAGAATCTGAAACTTGAATTAATTAACAAAAAAATTGTGTTTGTAAGTGAGATTAAAACTAATTTAGAGAACCTCCCTTACATGAAATCAGTTTTAAAGTTTTTTGTATTTGGAAGTGAGATTTTCAAGATTTCTGTTTTGTAGAGAATCTGAAATTTGAATGAATTAACAGAAAAATGTCAAGCATGAACTAGAAGAGGGCTTGGACAGAAGATGGAGATGCCAGAAATGATGATACCTTATGGATAGGTAGTGATGAAGATGGAGATGCCAGAAATGATGGCAAAGAGGATGACAACAACCTAAAGAAATGATGCTTCGGCAGAGAAGTGGGCTTTGGAAGAGAAGAGGGCTTCGGAGGAGAAGAGGGCTTCAATGAAGAAGAGGCTTTCGACGGGCGCACGAAGGGCTTCGGCGGAGGAGACGCTTGCGACGGGTGCACGAAGTGCTTCGCCGGAGAAGATGCTATCAACGGGCTCACGATGGGTTTCGGTAGAGCGAGGCTGCAACTTAAAAGAAAAAAGAAAACTTTTGTAACCTAATAAGCCGCTTCGCGTAAAAACTTTCGCAAGCGATATACACAATTATGTCTTTTTTATTATTTTAATTTTAAAACTACGTTTCCGGCATTTCGGAAATGTGGTTCGTGTTCGAGCCGATATGGAAAACATTTTTAGTATAAGTGTTTCATAGGTCGTGTTCAACCCTAACTTTAGAAATGGGAAGAAGAGTAACTAGAGACAGGGAAGAACTTGGGAGAGAAAGAGAAATTGATTTCATTCTTTGGTATCCCATACAAGATCTAAGGGGGCCTATATACAGGACCCCGATGACATGGACGTAAATACCCCATATAAAAAAAATGCGTGAAACCCTAAAACATTAAGACGCTAATAATCCGTAACCACGACTCGACTCGATATGACTCGACTCGACTCGATATGACTCGACTCGATATGACTCGACTCATACCACTCGACTCATACACTCCACTAATATAACTCGACTCACACTTGACTCAATACAACTCGACTTAGTACCTGCAAACTCATGCTAATATAACCGCTAGATAATTGACGGCGTGGGACCCCAGACATAGCATTTTTATAGTTTCTTAGTAATTTTTTTCCCGTGTAAGATCTTATTTGTGAAATATTAGTTATACAGGTAATCTCACATTGTACAATATCCTTTTTGTATGCATCTCTCCTCCTTATAAGCCCCTAAATGGGATGAGTGTAGTTTTCTTATCACTCCTTCATGTCTGTCTAACTTTATGTTTTTCATCTACTACTGCAAAGTCGAGTATAATTTCTTCTGATCATTAATCCTCTCACAACCAATCTCACTGAAATGCATTTGCTCCTTTAAGTCACTGCCCTAATAATTATCCACTCCTTTTCAGGCATACATTGTATTAACTCATCAATAATTAACTTAGGCTCCGTTTGGCGTGATGTTTTTGCTCCGATGAGTATAGACAAAAATACCACCGTCATAGAATGGATGTTTGGCAAGATAATGGTTATGATTGCCACCAAGAAAAGAAAACTAGTTTTGAACATAAAACTGATTGAAGTTCGAGGTCGGGCGTTCTCGAACGTCAGTTCATAACCACCATGTTCATGACCGCCACCGCCACTGCCACGCCAAACGGAGCCTTAGTAACCGTCATCTCATTTGTTATGGCCCCGGACGATCTGCGTTTCCGAGGATTCAAGTACGCCAGAAGACCTAAAGGAGCGCCGGACCAAGATCGGGCTGAACCATCCGGTTCAGCCCGCAATTAATCAATAAGAGGAGGGAGGGCTGAACCACACCAGTTCAGCCCTCAATGGGGGCCGGCCGGCCCTGGGAAAAGGGGACTCCATAAATACCCCTTTTCCCCCTCTTTGGAGGGATGATTTATCCAATTCAGGTATTCTCTTCTTCTTCCTCAAAAAAACCCTAGCCGTCTTTTGTTCTAGTTTTCTCTTTTGCTTAGAATCCTAGCAGTTGCATAACATTTGGTATCAGAGCATCCTTCCTGCGACCATGGTGATGCGTACGGAGGCCGAGACGGCGCGTTTGGGCGCCATCGAGGAGAACTACGCGGCGTTGACGGATTCCGTGGCGGCAATCGAAGCGAGCATGAAGGACTCGCAGCAACACTTGCAGGAACGCCTCGATGAGAAGATGGAGGAGTTAAAATCCCTCTTGCAAAATCTGAAAGGGAAAGTGAAAGTCCACCTAGTGTCAACTATCTTCACCTATGGGGGGGAATAGGTGACGTGCAGCGTTTTTGCGAATTTAAGATTGTACCTGCACAATAAAAATAAACAGCACAACACACAGAATACACAAGCTATTTATAGTGGTTCCCCAATTTGGGTACATCCACTTTCCCCCTTCGACCTATCTCCCACCAAGGGACGACTTGATCACTTCTACAGCAGGATTGAAATCCAATCCTTGCACTATCGGAAGGAACCCTTCCACACGTAGGAGTCAATACTCCCACAACACGGGTTGCACCCAACCCTTACAACTAGGAACCAACGTTCCTTTACAACAAAAGAAAAACTAGAATGCACAAGAGATACAAACTACGTTTGGAGACTAAGGTGTCCCTCTTCGTTGACGACGTGTCTTGAAGTCCACGAAGAGTCCTCAACCCTAGATCTCTCTTGGAGAGAATCTCCCCGGAACCGGCGGCGGCTAGATGGGCGGCGGCTACGTTCACGGAATCGGCGGCGACAACGATGTGCGGCTGCTGTTCTCTGGAGATCCAAACTTCGTAGCGAAGCTAGCTAGGTCTTCCAACGGTCACTCTAGGATCGATCGTCTCGATCGATTCGGACGGGGAAGTTTTTCCCGATCAACAAATCGAGAGACAAGAGATCTCCGGTTAGACACGTGAGACTCTAAGCTTGGCTATGCTTCTGTCGCCGGAAGATCGGGAAGAATCGCGATCAAAAGAGGCGAACAACTTGCTCGAGCGACGACGGCAGCGGCGGAGCGGAACTCGCGATTTTAGGTCAAGATCGGCTCGGCTTCTTTCTGTGTATTTTATTCCGTGGTCTTATGTTCAAAAATAAGCCTGTATTTATACTGTAGACAACTTCAATATGACCGTTGTGGGTCCCACAAGTAGAAACCCTAAATCCGGTTCAAAATAGCGCCAGCGACAGAATCCAGTCCAGCTTAATCCAGAAAAATACCCAAGTCAAAATCGGCGAGAATCGAAAGTGAATCTCGTCGAATCGACGAGAATCACCAAGTGATTCTCGTCGAAGTTGACTTGGTTGCACGCACTGATTCAGCCGGGTCGAGACGGCGAGAATCAGCCAGTGATTCTCGACGATTCGGCGAGAATCACTAGTGATCTCGCCGAATCGGCGAGAATCACTTGGTGATTCTCGTCGATTCTTACTTAGAATCAGAGATGCTTGTTTTGAAGTAGCTGGATCGAGTCGGCGGTAGTCAGCCACTGATTCTCGACGATTTGGCGAGAATCACTAGTGATTCTGGCCGAATCGGCGAGAATCACTTGGCGATTCTCGTCGATTTACACTTAGACGAATTTTCGTCTTTCCACCCATGAGGTGCTCCTTGACCCATCCTTGCTCCTTGTCTGCTCTTGCCTTAACACAGCCCTGTACTTGAAATTAAGTACACTCCAATAGAGAGAGTACACGTAGGGCAACACACTGATCTGCTCAACGAGGGATTACGTCGTGCAGACCGTGTATATTGACCTACTGCACCCTGACATTGGTGTGCACTTAGCGTTGAAAAACTGCAAGCACAACTTGAAATATTTTGTCAAAAACATTGCCTATTTACCTTAGCTTGTTCAGGGGCTTCTTCAAATCAGGTACGTTGTGGATACAATACCCAACAATCTCCCCCTATTTGAAGAAACCTAAACCCTACAAGCTAAGGTGAATAAAGCGTATGAGAATGAAAATCATAACCTTGAAATAAGTTGAGAGAGATATTCATTACCACCTTAGCCGTAGCCGAGAGGGTAATCTCCCCTTTTCGGCTTCTGCAAATCTGGGTCTGTAGCATTTGACCCTTGCTCCCCCTCAGTTCTTGCATCTGTGCTCACACTTGAGTTCCTTGCTCCCCCTCAGATCTTGCACGAGCCTGGAGCTTCTGTAGTTTTCATTCCTCATAGTTTAGTATTCCCAATTCAGTTTTGAAAACACTGAACTTGACTTCGTCTAAGGGTTTTGTGAATATATCTGCAATCATGAAATCAGTTTTAAAGTTTTTTGTATTTGGAAGTGAGATTTTCAAGATTTCTGTTTTGTAGAGAATCTGAAATTTGAATGAATTAACAGAAAAATGTCAAGCATGAACTAGAAGAGGGCTTGGACAGAAGATGGAGATGCCAGAAATGATGATACCTTATGGATAGGTAGTGATGAAGATGGAGATGCCAGAAATGATGGCAAAGAGGATGACAACAACCTAAAGAAATGATGCTTCGGCAGAGAAGTGGGCTTTGGAAGAGAAGAGGGCTTCGGAGGAGAAGAGGGCTTCAATGAAGAAGAGGCTTTCGACGGGCGCACGAAGGGCTTCGGCGGAGGAGACGCTTGCGACGGGTGCACGAAGTGCTTCGCCGGAGAAGATGCTATCAACGGGCTCACGATGGGTTTCGGTAGAGCGAGGCTGCAACTTAAAAGAAAAAAGAAAACTTTTGTAACCTAATAAGCCGCTTCGCGTAAAAACTTTCGCAAGCGATATACACAATTATGTCTTTTTTATTATTTTAATTTTAAAACTACGTTTCCGGCATTTCGGAAATGTGGTTCGTGTTCGAGCCGATATGGAAAACATTTTTAGTATAAGTGTTTCATAGGTCGTGTTCAACCCTAACTTTAGAAATGGGGAAGAAGAGTAACTAGAGACAGGGAAGAACTTGGGAGAGAAAGAGAAATTGATTTCATTCTTTGGTATCCCATACAAGATCTAAGGGGGCCTATATACAGGACCCGATGACATGGACGTAAATACCCCATATAAAAAAAATGCGTGAAACCCTAAAACATTAAGACGCTAATAATCCGTAACCACGACTCGACTCGATATGACTCGACTCGACTCGATATGACTCGACTCGATATGACTCGACTCATACCACTCGACTCATACACTCCACTAATATAACTCGACTCACACTTGACTCAATACAACTCGACTTAGTACCTGCAAACTCATGCTAATATAACCGCTAGATAATTGACGGCGTGGGACCCAGACATAGCATTTTTATAGTTTCTTAGTAATTTTTTTCCCGTGTAAGATCTTATTTGTGAAATATTAGTTATACAGGTAATCTCACATTGTACAATATCCTTTTTGTATGCATCTCTCCTCCTTATAAGCCCCTAAATGGGATGAGTGTAGTTTTCTTATCACTCCTTCATGTCTGTCTAACTTTATGTTTTTCATCTACTACTGCAAAGTCGAGTATAATTTCTTCTGATCATTAATCCTCTCACAACCAATCTCACTGAAATGCATTTGCTCCTTTAAGTCACTGCCCTAATAATTATCCACTCCTTTTCAGGCATACATTGTATTAACTCATCAATAATTAACTTAGGCTCCGTTTGGCGTGATGTTTTTGCTCCGATGAGTATAGACAAAAATACCACCGTCATAGAATGGATGTTTGGCAAGATAATGGTTATGATTGCCACCAAGAAAAGAAAACTAGTTTTGAACATAAAACTGATTGAAGTTCGAGGTCGGGCGTTCTCGAACGTCAGTTCATAACCACCATGTTCATGACCGCCACCGCCACTGCCACGCCAAACGGAGCCTTAGTAACCGTCATCTCATTTGTTATGGCCCGGACGATCTGCGTTTCCGAGGATTCAAGTACGCCAGAAGACCTAAAGGAGCGCCGGACCAAGATCGGGCTGAACCATCCGGTTCAGCCCGCAATTAATCAATAAGAGGAGGGAGGGCTGAACCACACCGGTTCAGCCCTCAATGGGGGCCGGCCGGCCCTGGGAAAAGGGACTCCATAAATACCCCTTTTCCCCCTCTTTGGAGGGATGATTTATCCAATTCAGGTATTCTCTTCTTCTTCCTCAAAAAAAACCCTAGCCGTCTTTTGTTCTAGTTTTCTCTTTTGCTTAGAATCCTAGCAGTTGCATAACATTTGGTATCAGAGCATCCTTCCTGCGACCATGGTGATGCGTACGGAGGCCGAGACGGCGCGTTTGGGCGCCATCGAGGAGAACTACGCGGCGTTGACGGATTCCGTGGCGGCAATCGAAGCGAGCATGAAGGACTCGCAGCAACACTTGCAGGAACGCCTCGATGAGAAGATGGAGGAGTTAAAATCCCTCTTGCAAAATCTGAAAGGGAAAGTGAAAGTCCACCTAGTGTCAACTATCTTCACCTATGGGGGGGAATAGGTGACGTGCAGCGTTTTTGCGGAATTTAAGATTGTACCTGCACAATAAAAATAAACAGCACAACACACAGAATACACAAGCTATTTATAGTGGTTCCCCAATTTGGGTACATCCACTTTCCCCCTTCGACCTATCTCCCACCA
Organism: Platanthera guangdongensis; assembly: GCA_039583875.1. Taxonomy (NCBI): domain Eukaryota; kingdom Viridiplantae; phylum Streptophyta; class Magnoliopsida; order Asparagales; family Orchidaceae; genus Platanthera; species Platanthera guangdongensis. The sequence goes on from CM077148.1 coordinate 187,772,667, forward strand.
AGGGACGACTTGATCACTTCTACAGCAGGATTGAAATCCAATCCTTGCACTATCGGAAGGAACCCTTCCACACGTAGGAGTCAATACTCCCACAACACGGGTTGCACCCAACCCTTACAACTAGGAACCAACGTTCCTTTACAACAAAGAAAAACTAGAATGCACAAGAGATACAAACTACGTTTGGAGACTAAGGTGTCCCTCTTCGTTGACGACGTGTTCTTGAAGTCCACGAAGAGTCCTCAACCCTAGATCTCTCTTGGAGAGAATCTCCCCGGAACCGGCGGCGGCTAGATGGGCGGCGGCTACGTTCACGGAATCGGCGGCGACAACGATGTGCGGCTGCTGTTCTCTGGAGATCCAAACTTCGTAGCGAAGCTAGCTAGGTCTTCCAACGGTCACTCTAGGATCGATCGTCTCGATCGATTCGGACGGGGAAGTTTTTCCCGATCAACAAATCGAGAGACAAGAGATCTCCGGTTAGACACGTGAGACTCTAAGCTTGGCTATGCTTCTGTCGCCGGAAGATCGGGAAGAATCGCGATCAAAAGAGGCGAACAACTTGCTCGAGCGACGACGGCAGCGGCGGAGCGGAACTCGCGATTTTAGGTCAAGATCGGCTCGGCTTCTTTCTGTGTATTTTATTCCGTGGTCTTACTGTTCAAAAATAAGCCTGTATTTATACTGTAGACAACTTCAATATGACCGTTGTGGGTCCCACAAGTAGAAACCCTAAATCCGGTTCAAAATAGCGCCAGCGACAGAATCCAGTCCAGCTTAATCCAGAAAAATACCCAAGTCAAAATCGGCGAGAATCGAAAGTGAATCTCGTCGAATCGACGAGAATCACCAAGTGATTCTCGTCGAAGTTGACTTGGTTGCACGCACTGATTCAGCCGGGTCGAGACGGCGAGAATCAGCCAGTGATTCTCGACGATTCGGCGAGAATCACTAGTGATTCTCGCCGAATCGGCGAGAATCACTTGGTGATTCTCGTCGATTCTTACTTAGAATCAGAGATGCTTGTTTTGAAGTAGCTGGATCGAGTCGGCGGTAGTCAGCCACTGATTCTCGACGATTTGGCGAGAATCACTAGTGATTCTGGCCGAATCGGCGAGAATCACTTGGCGATTCTCGTCGATTTACACTTAGACGAATTTTCGTCTTTCCACCCATGAGGTGCTCCTTGACCCATCCTTGCTCCTTGTCTGCTCTTGCCTTAACACAGCCCTGTACTTGAAATTAAGTACACTCCAATAGAGAGAGTACACGTAGGGCAACACACTGATCTGCTCAACGAGGGATTACGTCGTGCAGACCCGTGTATATTGACCTACTGCACCCTGACATTGGTGTGCACTTAGCGTTGAAAAACTGCAAGCACAACTTGAAATATTTTGTCAAAAACATTGCCTATTTACCTTAGCTTGTTCAGGGGCTTCTTCAAATCAGGTACGTTGTGGATACAATACCCAACAATCTCCCCCTATTTGAAGAAACCTAAACCCTACAAGCTAAGGTGAATAAAGCGTATGAGAATGAAAATCATAACCTTGAAATAAGTTGAGAGAGATATTCATTACCACCTTAGCCGTAGCCGAGAGGGTAATCTCCCCCTTTTCGGCTTCTGCAAATCTGGGTCTGTAGCATTTGACCCCTTGCTCCCCCTCAGTTCTTGCATCTGTGCTCACACTTGAGTTCCTTGCTCCCCCTCAGATCTTGCACGAGCCTGGAGCTTCTGTAGTTTTCATTCCTCATAGTTTAGTATTCCCAATTCAGTTTTGAAAACACTGAACTTGACTTCGTCTAAGGGTTTTGTGAATATATCTGCAATCTGCTTGTCCGTGGGAACATAACAGAGAGAGATGTCCTTGTTCTCCACGTGCACCCGAATGAAGTGGTAGCACACTTCAATATGCTTCGTTCTGCTGTGCGATACCGGATTGTTGGCAATTGCAATTGCACTGGAGGAGTCGCAGTACATTGGTATTTCCTTGAATTGAAGGTCGTAGTCGGCTAACTGGTTTCTGATCCATAGGAGTTGTGCGCAACAGCTGTCTGTCGAGATGTACTCAGACTCTGCTGTGGAGGTTGCAACACAATTCTGTTTCTTGCTGTTCCATGAGATAAGCCTCCTGCCGAGGAATTGACACGTCCCGGAAGTGCTTTTCCTGTCATCCCTACTCCCTGCAAAATCAGCATCTGAAAAACCTATTAGCTCGACATCATTGTTTCTCGGGTACCACAAGCCAAGATTGGGAGTACCTTTAAGGTATGTTAGAATTCGCTTTGCAGCGACATAGTGAGATTCCTTAGTGTTCACCTGATATCTGACACAGACACATGTGGAGAACATGATATCCGGTCTACTGGCAGTAAGGTAGAGCAGGGATCCAATGATGCTTCTGTATTTGGTTTCATCGAAAGGTTTACCTTTCTCATCCTTATCCAGAGACATAGTGGATCCCATTGGAGTTCTCATAGAGGTTGCATTCTCCATACCGAATTTCTTAAGGAGTTCATTTGTGAACTTCGTCTGAGAGATGAAGATTCCATCCTCAGACTGTTTCACTTGAAGGCTCAAGAAATACTTGAGCTCTCTCATACTGCTCATTTCAAACTTTCCTTGCATGAGTTTAGAAAACTTTTTGCAAAGATTGTTGTCCGTTGAGCCGAATATAATGTCATCGACATAGATTTGCACCAGCAAAATCTTGCCTTGACTTCCCTGAGAAACAATATTTTATCTATTTTACCTCTAGAGAACTTGTTCTCAAGAAGAAAACTAGATAAAGTCTCATACCAAGCTCGTTGAGCTTGTTTTAAACCATATAGAGCTTTATTGAGAAAATACACATGATTGAGATAAGTAGGATTGACAAAACCTGGGGGTTGAACGACGTATACTTTCTCTTTCAGGTCTCCGTTCAGGAATGCTGATTTCACATCCATTTGATAGACTGTGAATCCTTTGTGCGAAGCATACGCCAGGAACAATCTGATTGCCTCGAGCCTTGCTACTGGTGCGAAGGTCTGGTCGAAGTCAATCCCCTCCTCCTGTCTGTAACTTTGAGCCACCAGCCTTGCCTTGTTCTTTATGATGACACCATGTTCATCCAGCTTGTTTCTGAAGATCCACTTGGTGTCAATCACATTCTGCTTGTATGGTCTGGGAACTAGCGTCCAAACGTTGCAACGTTCGAATTGATGTAGTTCATCTTGCATGGCCAGAATCCATGCCGCATCTTTGTTCGCCTCGTCGAACTTTTTTGGCTCAACCTGTGACAGGAAGCTAAGATGCAATACTTCGTTAATAGTACCTCTTCGAGTTCTGACACCGACACGAGGATCTCCGATGATCTGATCTCTAGGATGATCCTTCACGTGCCGGAGCTCTAGAAGTCTGGCGTCTGGAGCTTCGACTACTTCTTGGGCTTCTCCTCCTTTTAGGAGATTTGTTCCATTTTGATCTTCAACGTTCCCAGATGACGTGGAGGTGAAAACTTTGACGTACTTAGGAGTTTCATCTTTAGCGGTCTCATCCAGACTCAGCTGTTCAAGTCGTGCACCTGCATCTTCAAGCATACCACTGGAAGAATTGCTGTTAAGCAAACTTACTTCATCAAATACAACATTAATTGATTCTTCTACCACTAGAGTTTTCTTATTGAAGACCCTATATGCCCGACTGTGGGAACTATAGCCCATGAATATGCCTTCGAAGCATTTTTCACCAAATTTAGTACGCGGGTACTTCCCATTATTCAGTACATAGCATCTGCAACCAAAGATCCTCAAGTAGGACATGGTTGGTTTCCTGCCTTTCAGTAGCTCGTAAGGCGTCTTACGATGATGCTTGTTGATCAATGCTCGGTTTTGTACATGACAAGCTGTATTGACGGCCTCTGCCCAGAAGTATTCTGGGAGAGAAGCGTCATTCAACATTGTCGTGCAAGCTTCAATGAGAGTTCTATTTCTCCTCTCCGCAACTCCATTTTGCTGAGGAGTGCGCGAGGAGGAAAACTCATGAAAGATACATTGTTTTCACAAAACTCTGTCATAGCACCAAATTCGAATTCTGTTCCATGGTCACTTCTGATTTTGACCACTGAGCAGTTAAATTCGTTCTGAACCTGCTTGACAAAGCTAGTGAAGATGTCAAACGTATCTGACTTTCGTTTTAAGAAAAACACCCATGTAAACCGAGAATGATCATCAACTATCACTAGCGTATAGGACTTGCCTCCCAAGCTATGAACTTGCATTGGACCAAACAAGTCCATATGTAGAAGATAAAAACACCGGGAAGAGTCTTTGTCTGCAATGCTCTTAAAGGTAGCCCGAGTCTGTTTGCCCATCTGGCATGCAGGACAGGGGCTATCTTTGATGCACTTGATACTGGGAGCATCCCTTACTAAGTTCTTAGAAAACAGCATACTAATTGTCTTGAAATTAATATGTGTCAATCTCTTGTGCCATTGATCACAAAGAGATGCACTGCCAGCTGCCACTAGGCATACGGGGGTAGATGAATTTAAACTGAGAAAATCTAAGTAGAAGATATTTCTGCTCCTAATGCCTGATAATACCGTCTCAGAAGAGGTACGTGAAATTATCAGACATTTATCCTTGCAGAACTTAATGTCATAACCTTTGTCACATAACTGACTTACACTGATCAGGTTATGGTTTAACCCTTCAACATAAGCCACGTCGGTGATAGAGATTATATCGTTGGAAATCATACCATAACCTCTGGTGACTCTTCGATCTGACCCTCCAAAGATGACTTTGGGTCCATTCTCGACTGGAGTGTAATCACGCAGCAGGCTTCTTGTCCCAGTCATATGCCGGGAGCATCCACTGTCCAAATACCAGATCGGCGTTTTGGTGGCCTTTGGACATTCCTGCAAAACAAAATTAATTTCCCTTAGGAACCCAATCGAACTTGGGTGCTAGATTCCTGGTTAGCATACTCTCCCTCGGTTGGTTAACCCTACGAGTGGTCGGCCTCGCATTGCTAACATAGGGAGTCTTGGGATACCTTGGATTAAACCAACAATCCACGGCAAAGTGACAGACTTTGCCACAACACCAACAGTCGAATCTGTTGTACCTCTTCCTAGGCTCCTGCCTTACCCTGGGAATGGTGGGTACAGCCGGGGCCTTGTATCTGGAGGTGGAGGCCTCATGGTGACAGCAGTCACATGACTTCTTCACCTTCTGTTTCGTCAGTATAACAGGCTTGACTCTTGGTGCCTGCTTTCCACTATGGCCGCTAGAGAATTGACCATAATTTCCCATGTAGATTTCCTCATAAGGTGCCTTGAAGGCACTCTCATCGAAGTTCCGGGGAAAGATCCAACCATCATATCGGCTCTTTGGCTTTGCAACCGAGGGCCGGAAATGATGACCAAAGGTTGATTCAAAGTCATGTTGGTTGCAAGGAAAGCTAGGCTTTCTGAACACAACAGGACTAAGAGGAGCCTTTCCCTTTTCATCAGCAGAGGCCTTCTTGGCGGCCTTATTCTTCCTCTGGTTCCTGTTTCTCCTGGATGAGGAACCAGATACCCCTACATGCCCCAAGCCAGCTCCTTTGGCCTGAGCAGAGAAGGTATCAACAACTGGAAGAACTGTTTTAGGCATAGAGAAGCTCTTGACGATCTTCCTTTCTGCCGCAAGTTGTTCTTCCAACTTGTCGACTTCCTCCTGCTTAAGATCAAAGAGCATAAGAGACTCTGAATGCTTTGAAGTCAGGTCAAGGTGCTCCTGTCGGAGAGAAATCAAACTAGTGACCTCTTCCCTTAGGGATACACACTCACCCTTAAGGAATTTCACTTCCTTTTTCTCAGCCTTCAGTCTCTTACGGCACTCCTCGAAAGTGTTGAGCAGAAGCTCATACTTCTCGAGGAGCTCCGCTTCACGGGCCGAAGGGCTATCCTCAGGTTCATCATCCTGAGACTCAGGATCAGAGTCGGAGTCGGAGAGAGGGGTGTGAGCTTTTACCTTCCCAGTAAATGGGGGGCATTCTCCTTCTGAGTCGGAGCGACCCACCCGCCCGAAGTAGGCTTCTTCATCATCACTGGAGTCTGAGGAATCAGACTCACTCAGTGTCTTTGGCCTTTTGGCGATGTAGCTCCGCTCTTTCTTCTTATCTCTCGAAGATTTGTGCTCCTCTTCTTTCCCTTTTTCTCTCTTGCCTTGATAGCAGTCGGCCACGACGTGTCCTGGCTTATTGCATCCAAAGCAAATAATGTCAGAGGAGCGATGTTTGTTCGGTTTAGAAGCATACCTGTCAGAAGAATAATTTTTCTTCTGATACCTGGAGGAGGAGCCGTCTCTCTTTCTTTGATTCCTCATCTTGAGGAACTTCTTGAACTCTCGGGTGATTAGGGAGAAATCCTCCTCCGACAGCTCTGAGCTGGAGGAGCATGGCTCGGAGTCCTCCTCCTCATCCTTTTTTCTGGCACGGTATGAAACCGCACTCTTGCCTTTTCTGGAGTGACTGGCTTTTAGAGCCACAGTCTTTTCTTTGGCTGCAGCCTTCTCCGCTTCTTCTTCTGCTTTCCTGGTGTTCAGTTGAAGCTCATAGGACATCAGCTTCCCAAACAGAATTTGCGGGTCTGTTTCAGCTAGTCTGCCAAACTCTCGGATGGCGCAGATCTTTGTGTCTCATTCCTTAGTAAGGGACCTAAGAAATTTATCATTGAGTTCACCATTAGTGAACACTCTTCCGTATCCTTTGAGGGCGTTGACAATCTTGAGGAAGTTCTCGTAGGTGACTCCGATCTCTTCCTTAGGCCCTTGTCTGAAGGCCTCATATTTCTGGTTCAGGAGGGATCTCCGATCATCCCTCACTTCATCAGTGCCCTCCATTAGGATGATCAGGCAATGCCAGATCTCCTGTGCTGTCCTGCAGTTGCAGAAGTTCTGCATCATTGAGTCATCAACCGCGCTGACCAGAATGTTTTGCGCCTTCTTGTCAAGTCCTACTAGCACCATCTCGTCCTTGTCCATTTCAGAAAGTTTCTTTGACACTTTCTGGGTAGGATCAATGGTGGAGGCCTTAGTGGGGACATAAGGTCCCTCCTCCACGATCATGAAGAGTCGAGGATCAACTGCTTCCATGTAGAACCTGATCCTTTCCTTCCAGATAGGAAAGTTGAGCCTGGTGCACACTGAGATCTTGCCTGTGAACTTGAGACCATCCATGGTAGATGTTTTCCTTCTTCTTGACACTAGTGGCAGGATTCAACTCAAGGTGTTAACCTTTCTGATGAGAAACCTCCCTCTGATACCACTTGAAAGTCCACCTAGTGTCAACTATCTTCACCTATGAGGGGGAATAGGTGACGTGCAGCGTTTTTGCGGAATTTAAGATTGTACCTGCGCAATAAAAATAAACAGCACAACACACAGAATACACAAGCTATTTATAGTGGTTCCCCAATTTGGGTACATCCACTTTCCCCCTTCGACCTATCTCCCACCAAGGGACGACTTGATCACTTCTCCAACAGGATTGAAATCTAATCCTTGCACTATCGGAAGGAACCCTTCCACATGTAGGAGTCAATACTCCCACAACACGGGTTGCACCCAACCCTTACAACTAGGAACCAACGTTCCTTTACAACAAAAGAAAAACTAGAATGTACAAGAGATACAAACTACGTTTGGAGACTAAGGTGTCCCTCTTCGTTGACGACGTGTTCTTGAAGTCCACGAATAGTCCTCAACCCTAGATCTCTCTTGGAGAGAATCTCCCCGGAACCGGCGGCGGCTAGATGGGCGGCGGCTAGGTTCACGGGATCGGCGGCGACAACGATGTGCGGCTGCTGTTCTCTGGAGATCCAAACTTCGTAGCGAAGCTAGCTAGGTCTTCCAACGGTCACTCTAGGATCGATCGTCTCGATCGATTCGGACGGGGAAGTTTTTCCCGATCAATAAATCGAGAGACAAGAGATCTCCGGTTAGACACGTGAGACTCTAAGCTTGGCTATGCTTCTGTCGCCGGAAGATCGGGAAGAATCGCGATCAAAAGCGGCGACCAACTTGCTCGAGCGACGACGGCGGCGGCGGAGCGGAACTCGCGATTTTAGGTCAAGATCGGCTCGGCTTCTTTCTGTGTATTTTATTCCGTGGTCTTACTGTTCAAAAATAAGCCTGTATTTATAATGTAGACAACTTCAATATGACCGTTGTGGGTCCCACAAGTAGAAACCCTAAATCCGGTTCAAAATAACGCCAGCGGCAGAATCCAGTCCAGCTTAATCCAGAAAAATACCCAAGTCAAAATCGGCGAGAATCGAAAGTGAATCTCGTCGAATCGACGAGAATCACCAAGTGATTCTCGCCGAAGTTGACTTGGTTGCACGCACTGATTCAGCCGGGTCGAGACGGCGAGAATCAGCCAGTGATTCTCGACGATTCGGCGAGAATCACTAGTGATTCTCGCCGAATCGGCGAGAATCACTTGGTGATTCTCGTCGATTCTTACTTAGAATCAGAGATGCTTGCTTTGAAGTAGCTGGATCGAGTCGGCGGGAGTCAGCCACTGATTCTCGACGATTCGGCGAGAATCACTAGTGATTCTTGCCGAATCGGCGAGAATCACTTGGCGATTCTCGTCGATTTACACTTAGACGAATTTTCGTCTTTCCACCCATGAGGTGCTCCTTGACCCATCCTTGCTCCTTGTCTGCTCTTGCCTTAACACAGCCCTGTACTTGAAATTAAGTACACTCCAATAGAGAGTGTACACGTAGGGCAACACACTGATCTGCTCAACGAGGGATTACGTCGTGCAGACCCGTGTATATTGACCTACTGCACCCTGACATTGGTGTGCAGTTAGCGTGGAAAAACTGCAAGCACAACTTGAAATATTTTGTCAAAAACATTGCCTATTTACCTTAGCTTGTTCAGGGGCTTCTTCAAATCAGGTACGTTGTGGATACAATACCCAACAGAAAGCCGTAAACGGCGCGGGCTCCGACACGGAGGCGACAAATCTCCCTAACGGAGGAAGCACGGGTGCGGGAGTCACGGAGGCGGGCCGACAGGAGCGTCGGGCTCCAGATTCGGCGCGGGAAACGCGCCAGAGGCCGCACACGGGCCTCCGATTCCTTCCCGATCCAGCGGGATGACAGACGGACAACCGGAGGGCGGCGGATGGGGCAGCGGGGGGTTCGGCGGAGGATCGGCTCCCTCCTGGATGCCGGAACCGCCCCGGAATGGGTCCAGTCGGGCGGCGGAAGTTGCGGGAGGTCCCTGGGGGCCCGGCGGAGGGTCGGCTTCTACGTGGGGGTTCGAACAGCCCCTGCCGGCTCACGGCGGACTGCTGCGGCAGGGAGGGGGTCTCAGACAGCACCCAGGACAAGCATGGAGGCCACAACATCAAGGATTTGGAGTGTTTCGCCCAACCGGGGCAAATGCGGTCCCGCTCGGGGGCACAACGGGGAATTTTCCGCCCCCACCGGCAACTGCTCCTAACGGGGGATATGGTCCGACCAATATGGGACCGGGAAGAAATCCGAGGTGGAATCAGGGAGGAATCCAGGGAGATTTTGGGCAACCCGGGGTGATGGGACCAGACGGTGGCGGCTTGGGAGGGGCTTATCAGAGACCATACATGCAACCCAAGCGGACACGAATGAATTTTCCTAAGTTCCGGGGGGGGGGGACGCCCTGGAATGGATACAAAAGGCGGAGCTGTTTTTCAAATATCAGGAGATTCCCGAGGCTCAGTGGGTACAACTGGCAACCTTCCATCTGGAGGAGGACGCGTATCAGTGGACGCAATGGTTTTTGCGGGGACGCACTTTTGCCCCGTGGCCGGAGTTCATCGAGGCCTTCTCGGCTCGTTTTGGGCCTCTGGAGTACGAAGATGTGGAAGCCACCCTTCAAAAATTGCGGCAGCGGGGGACCGTCACGGAGTATCGGACGGAGTTCGAAATATTAGCAAACCGAGTCGCATGGGGGGAGCAGACCTTGTTGAGTTGCTTCATCTCGGGGTTGAAGGACCACTTGCGGGACGAGGTCCACGCATACTTGCCACGCAGTCTGAGTCATGCCATTAGCATCGCCCGAATACAGGAGGAGCGTTACAACAGACAACGGAGCCGGATGAAGACCAAGCCACCCGCGGCTTCCACGGCGGTACGACGCGAGCAGCCCCCGCCCATACGGCCGACAGTGACCAGATTGACATGGCCAGAGATGCAGGCCAGGAGGGAGAAGGGGTTGTGCTTTAACTGCGATGAGAAGTACACCAAGGGCCACGCCTGCCAGAAGGTCCAGGTGTTTATGCTGCGGGAGGAGGATGACGAGGAGGACCATACGGAGGAAGCCGACGTGGAGGATCTGGATTTGGCGGAGTTCGGGGTCTCCTTGCAGGCCATGGAGGGTTGTACCGCCCCGGTGACGCTTCGTTTCACAAGCGTGGTGGGCAAGGAGCGAGTGACCATCCTGGTGGATAGTGGGAGCACCCACAATTTCATCAATCCGGCAGTAGCTTCAAAGGTGGGACATACGATTGACAGGGAGGCGGCCTTCCAGGTTATGGTAGCAGATGGGAGCAAGCTGAGGTGCGAGGGGGTGATGAAGGGGGTGGAGATCCGCGTGCAGGGCTATTTGTGCCACACGGATATGTACTTACTTCCGATTCGGGGTTCAGACATGGTGTTGGGGGTCCAGTGGTTACGGCAGTTACAGAGGGTGACCACCGACTGGGTCCGTTTGACGATGGAATCTACCCAGCAAGGGAAGGATTTCTGCCTACAGGGCATTCAGTCTTCACCACTGAAGGAGATTTCTGTGAGGAACTTGCAGCGGTTAGAGGAGCAGGGATCCCCGATAGCCATGGTAGTCGGGGTAGAGGCCTTGGCCCACGACCCACCAGACATTCCAGAGGAGATACAGGTACTTTTGTCCCAGTTCAGAGATGTGTTCCAGGAGCCCCGGGGCCTTCCTCCGCCCAGGTTCAGGGATCACGGCATACAGATGAAGGAAGGGGCTGCACCCCCAAACGTCAGACCCTATCGGTACCCGTACATTCAGAAGGCCGAGATCGAGAAGAGTGTGAAAGAGATGCTGGCGACCGGCATCATACGGTCGAGCACCAGCGTCTTTTCCTTACCCATCATCCTGGTGAAAAAGATAGGCGGGTCTTGGCGTTTCTGCGTGGATTACCGCAACCTGAATGAGTCCACGATCAAATACAAGTTTCCGATACCGATGATAGAAGAGCACTTGGATGAGCTGCATGGGGCGAGTTTGTTTACCAAGCTGGACCTCCGCTCCGGCTACCACCAGATTCGGATGAAGACGGAAGACATTCACAAGACTGCGTTTCGCACACACGACGGGCATTACGAGTTCTTGGTGATGCCCTTTGGGCTTTCCAATGCCCCATCGACCTTCCAGGCCGTGATGAATGAGACCTTCCGGCCACTCCTAAGGCGATCGGTACTCATATTCTTCGATGATATATTGATATACAGTCGGTCGTCGGAGGAGCATGTCGAGCACGTGGCACAGGTTCTTACAATTCTGCGACAGCATCAGTTCTATGCCAAGCTGTCGAATTGCTCGTTTGGGCGGTCAGAGGTGGAATATTTGGGGCATCTGGTTTCGGCACAAGGGGTCAGGGCAGACCCAAAGAAGATAGAGAGCATGGTGGAGTGGCCGCGGCCGGCTAACGTACGAGCACTTCGAGGCTTCCTGGGCCTCACTGGGTACTATAGGAGGTTCGTGAAGGATTATGGTAAGCTGGCACGACCCCTTACACAGCTCCTCCACAAAGATTCCTTTACGTGGCATGATGAGGCGGAGCGGGCCTTCTCCGCTCTCAAGGAGGCTATGACGACCACGCCGGTGCTCGCACTACCAGATTTCACCAAAGAATTTGTAGTGGAGACGGACGCTTCAGGAGTGGGCATTGGGGCGGTTTTGATGCAGGAGGGGCGGCCGTTGGCCTACTTCAACAAGGCTTTGGCACCTCGAACCTTGGGCCTCTCCACGTACGAGAAGGAGATGCTAGCAATTCTTCACGCAGTGACGTTGTGGCGTCCGTACCTGCTGGGCCATCATTTTAAAGTTCGCACCGATCACCAGAGCCTGAAACACTTCTTGGATCAGAGGTTAGCATCTCCTCTCCAGCAGAAGTGGTTGACCAAGCTGCTCGGGTATGACTATGAGATCGTGTACAAGCAGGACAAGGAGAATTTAGTGGCCGATGCCCTATCCCGCCTACCAGAAAGCACCCTCTTTCGCCTGTCGGTACCGTTGATTGAGTCCTTGGATGACATTCAGAGGGAGATAGCCGCGGATCCAGAGCTCCAGCCTATTGTAGAGGCCCTGTCTCAGGGCCAGCCCACCCCTCCAGGGTACCAGCTGATTGGAGGACATTTGTATTACCACAGAAGGGTGGTCATTCCCGCTTCGTCCGCTTGGAAGGAGGTCATGTTACAGGAGTTCCACTCGTCCCCGACCGGAGGTCATGCCGGGGTGCTTCGCACGTTACAACGACTGCGGGCCAATGTCTTTTGGAGGGGGTTACGCAGGGACGCGCAGCGTTTTGTGCAGCAGTGCGACATGTGCCAGCGGCAGAAGTACGAGACGTCCTCACCGGCAGGGTTGCTCACGCCCTTGGAGATTCCTCGGCAGATTTGGGAGACGGTCTCGATGGATTTTATTGAGGGCCTGCCCCGGTCTCAGGGCAAGTCCACGATCTTGGTCATAGTGGACAAGCTGTCCAAATACGGCCATTTCCTCGCTCTCAGCCACCCTTACACCGCGGAAACCGTTGCCGACCTCTTTGCCCGAGAGGTAGTGCGCCTCCATGGTCTCCCAAGCTCCATCATATCGGATCGCGATCCGACCTTCCTCAGCAAATTCTGGCAGGAGCTTTTCAGGTTGCAGGGCACCAGGTTGCGCATGAGTACAGCGCACCACCTGCAGACAGATGACCAGACAGAGGTGCTGAACCGGGGTGTCGAGACGTATCTTCGCTGCTTCGTCATGGATGAGCCCCGGACGTGGTCTCGATGGTTACACTGGGCGGAGTACTGCTACAACACTTCGTATCACACTACCAGTCGGATTACTCCATTCGAGGTTGTCTACGGGCGCGCACCACCCACTCTGCGGTCGTATGAGCCGGGCAGCACCGCTTTGCCGGCCGTGGATCGCGCTTTACGTGACCGGGATCAGACATTGGCTCTTTTGCGGGACAACCTCCGGGTTGCTCAGGACCGGATGAAGTTGCAGACCGATAAGCACCGCACGGAGCGGACCTTCCAGGTTGGAGACGAGGTCTTCCTCCGTCTCCAGCCGTACAAACAGCTTTCAGTTGCTCGCCGCTCCAATCAAAAACTCTCCCCACGGTTCTATGAGCCGTTTCGCATCACTCGACGGGTGGGGCCGGTCGCATACACGCTTGCCCTTCCTGAGGGTTCTCGCATCCACCCCACCTTCCATGTTTCACTGCTGAAGAAGAAGCTGGGAGCAGCAGCCACAGTGTTTCCCTCTCTACCCGAGGCCACTACAACGGGGGAGCTGCGCCCCAGTCCCGAAGATATCTTGCTGTCCCGATGGAAGAAACATGGCACGGAGTACCGTTCAGAGATTCTGGTCAAGTGGAAGGATCTCTCCGAGGCTCACAACACGTGGGTGGACTTCTTGGAGTTCCGGGAGTTCTTCCCCGACTTCCAGCTTGGGGACAAGCTGGCTCTTGATGGGGAGGGGAATGTTATGGCCCCGGACGATCTGCGGTTCCGAGGATTCAAGTACGCCAGAAGACCTAAAGGAGCGCCGGACCAAGACCGGGCTGAACCATCCGGTTCAGCCCGCAATTAATCAATAAGAGGAGGGAGGGCTGAACCACACCGGTTCAGCCCTCAATGGGGGCCGGCCGGCCCTGGGAAAAAGGGACTCCATAAATACCCCTTTTCCCCCCTCTTTGGAGGGATGATTTATCCAATTCAGGTATTCTCTTCTTCTTCCTCAAAAAAACCCTAGCCGTCTTTTGTTCTAGTTTTCTCTTTTGCTTAGAACCCTAGCAATAGCATAACATCATTAGTCTCATTTTCATCTCAACAATTTTATATTTCAACTCTCTATCATATATTATTTTTCATTATTTGCCGCATACATTGAAAGGCAGTTATTTTGTATGTTCATGATTATGGTCTTGTAATGTTATTTCACTTTTCATGTGCATGATAATTTTGTTTGCAGGATATACCCGATATTGATGGAGATCGGATATTTGGTATTCGTTCATTTACTGTGCGTCTTGGTCAAAAGCCGGTTAGTCGTTAATGGAGTTATTTTAGTTCTTTGAAGAATAGAGAGAGTATTACTTGCTTCTTCTTGTTGACTAATGAATCCATTTGCTTGAGAGCAGATATTTTGGGCATGTGTATACCTCCTTGAGATAGCTTATACTGTAGCCATAGTGATTGGAGCAACTTCAACCAGCCTATGGAGCAAATTTGCAACTGTATGATCAAAATATCTTCAGTTTTAGTATCATCACTTTATCTGAGCAATTGATTAATTTGATTATTTCTGTAGAGAAAGTTTCAAACCTTGTATATACTTCTTGAATACCAAAAAAACAAGTTTGAGTACAAATATATATGAGAGAAGAGCGTAAGATCTGGCTATACAAACAATGTGAGACTAAACACTAACTCCTACATGAGTCAATACGTCATTTTTCATAGTATTTTCTAACACTCCCCTGCAAGCTGGAGCGTACAAATCGTAGGCACCAAGCTTGGAGAAGAACTGATAGTAGAGACGCCGAGGTAAGGCCTTGGTGAGGATATCCGCAACTTTCTGAGCAGCATGAACATGTGTTAACTCTATCTTCTTCAACTGAACCTTCTCCCGAATGAAGTGACAGTCAACTTCAATATGTTTTGTCCGTTCATGGAAGACCGGATTCTTGGCAATGTGTATAGCAGCTTGACTGTCGCACAATAAAGTTGCGGGTGAGGAGAGCTTGACTCCTAGATCATCAAGGAGACCTTCAAGTCACGTGAGCTCAGACACAACAGCTGCCATAGATCGATACTTAGCCTCAGTAGATGAGCGAGCAACCACGAACTGTTTCTTGCTGCGCCATGTAATAAGATGTCCTCCAAAGTAAGTGCAATATCCACTTGTGGAACAACGGTCATCCAAAGAGCCAGCATAATCAGCATTAGAATATGCAATCAGAGATAAGGGAGATGAATAGGGCGTGTATACAAGCCCTTGTACAAGAGCAGTCTTCAAGTAACAAAGAATACGTTCGACAGCCTGAAGATGACAGATACATGGCTCCTACATGAATCTACTGACAATTCCAACAACAAATGAGTAGTGGGTGAACAGCGAGGGAGATCAACACACGAACAGTATTGAGTTTAGCGACTGGAGAAAAAGTCTCATCATAATCCAAGTCTTGTTGTTGAGTGAAACCGTGAGCTACAAGACGAGCTTTCAAACTGTGAATTGTCCCATCCGGACCCTGTTTGACGGCAAACACCCACTTACATCGCACACAAGATTGTCCGGGAGGAAGCGAGACCAAATCCCAAGTGTGGTTTGCCCAAAGAGCAGACATTTCCTCTTCTATAGCCGCCCACCATCCGGGATGCTGGAGAGCATCCTGTACAGAATTAGGGGTGAAGATAGAGGATAAATAAAGACCACTTTGTCGGAGTTCCGGAGAGAGGCGGTGAAAAGAGACATAGTTGACCAGCGGGTGGGCAGTGGAAGCTGTTGGCGGATCCGTAGGCTGCAAAACATCATTAGAGTTGGGCAGCTCCCGTAGGTCAGTAGACGAAGAAGGACGTCGAGTGTACACACGAATGACAAGTGGTGTAGGTGGTTTAGGTGGGATTGGTGTGGGAAGAAGATGAGGAAGGTTTGAATGAACGGGGATAACAGGCCGCATGAGAGGTGGGGAAGAGGAGAATCAACTGGTTGAGAGTAATATGGTTGATCTTCGAGGAAGATGACATCAACAAAAGTAACCACCTTGCGATCCTTAGAAGAAAAACAAACGTAGCCCTTTTTGAGTCCGAGAATAACCCACAAACATATATTTAGTGGCACGGGGAGCAAGTTTGTCAGTGGACGGGCCAACATGATAAACAAAGCACACACAACCAAACACGCGAGGAGTGATGGAGAAAGGTGGTTTGGAGGGAAAAAGAAGATTGAAGGGAACCACAAAATTGAGAATGAAGGAAGACATGCGGTTAATAAGAGTGCAGACGGTAGAGACCGCAAAATTTCAATACTATTTGGGAACATTCATTTGAATCATAAGAGAGTGGGTGACCTCAAGTAGGTGTCGATTCTTGTGTTCAGCAACGCCATTTTGTTGCGGGGTATAGACACAGGAGGTTTGATGGATCATCCCAAACTCAATACAGAGGAGAGCGAAGGCATGACTCGTGTATTCACGGACATTATCAGTGTGAAGAGTTTTAATTATAGTGGAAAACTGGTTGCGAGTTTCAATGAAAAAGGTACGGAATATACCAGGCAATTTAGAGCGGTCACGAAGGAGATACAGCCAGGTCACCCGAGAGTAGTCATCTACAAATGTGACAAAGTAACAATATCCAAAAACACTCACAATTTTATAAGGTCCCCAGATATCGGAGTGTACTAGATCAAAGAGAGCGGGACTCCGAGTAGGATGTGGTGAGAACATAGACCGATGATGTTTCCCATAGATACAAGACTCACACGTGAACTCTTTGAGGGACACGTTGGGGAGAGATTTTCTGAGGATGTTTAGAGGAGTGTGCCCCAGACGCCGATGCCAATCAACAAAGCTAATAGAGGACAACACCGTTGGGGGAGAGGGGTCATGGATATAGAGACCATTCGACAGATGCTCTTTTCCAATGATAGTTTGCGTCTTGCAATACTGCACAACACACAAGTTAGAAGAAAAAATAACATCACAATCGAGGTCAGTAGTGAGTCGACCAACAAAGAGAAGGTTGAAAGGAGGTCCCGGAACATGAAGGGCAAAGCGAAGAGTAAGGGAGTGAGTGAGGTGAATATCTTCTACGCCAGAAACGGGAATTGTGTCTCCACTAGCAACAGTAATGAACTTGGGATGCATGAAGTTCAAATATTGTGGTGGTTCCGTGAGGTAATGTGGTGAGAGGCCCCGGAATCCAAAATCCAGGATGAGCTATGAGCAAGGCAGGAGGTACCACCATCGGAAATAAACACCACAGAGCCCGGAGGACAGCTGATCATCTTGCAAGCAACAGTCCGCAGCGGTCACAGTAACAACGAACTAGCGGCAAGAAACGGCCACGACTAGCGCGGTAAGAAAAGAGCCCGCAGCGGATAGAAACACGCCGCGGCGGCTAAAAAAACCGATCAGGCAGCGCGGTTAGGAGAAGACCGCAACACAGAGAGCGGTGTAAACGAGAAGCCGCAGAGAGACCGCGCGAACAGCCAATACGAGAGGGCAAGACACCTGGGCGGGCAGCAACCAGGGAACACAAGGCAGAGGCCGGCAAGCAGGCACTCGACCGGGCGGTTAGAGGCAGACCGCAACAGGAACACAAGTCGGCGAACAGGTACTAGACCGGGCGGATACAGGCATCCCGCAACCAACAACCCAAAGAGGTTAGAGAAGAGAGGCCACCTGGAGAGAGAAAAGGAGAAGCCGCACGGTCTCGGTGTCAACACACCAGCGACAAGAGGCAGCGACCAAGATGCAGAGCCCGCGGCGGTAGAGAAGACGCAACAACTAAGGAGGCCGCAACGGTTAAGCGAAGCCCGCGCGAGAAGCACACAATAACAAGAGAACTGCAGCGGGAAGGGAAGCTGCGACGTGTAAGGAAACTGCAGCGAAAAAACAACAAAGACCGCACTGTCACGGTGATAGCACACCAGCGGCAAGGGAAGATGCTGCGACCTAGATGCGGAGCTCGCCGGGATGAAGGAAGCCGCAACGACTAAGAGAACAAATCGCGGAGAGAAGAGAAGACGCGGCGACTAAAGACAAGTTGCGGCGAGCAGGGAGCAGAGCAGCGAGAAGGCCAGAACTCGGCGGTTAGACAAGGAGACCGCAGCGAGTAGCGACTAAGAGAAGTCGCGGCGAGAATGGTGGAGAGCAGCGAGAAGGGGAGATCTCAACGGTAGACCGGGAGATCGCACCAAGTAGAGGGAAGCGGTTAGCCGAAATGAAACCGCGCGGGCAGAGGAAATAAGGGAGGGAAGGCCCCACCTGTTAGAAAGGTTATAAAAGGCAGGAGAAGGAGATGAAGTGGTGGAAGCCACGAGAGAGAGAGAAAGAGAGAGCAAAGGAAGCGGTTAGAACGACCTTAACCGCGCGGGAAGCCGCAGTTAACAGAAATTCTATCCACCCGGAAGCGGTTAGAAATGGAGCAGGCCGCAAGACACTGTGGCTAAGCAGGAGAACAAGCCTCCCGGTAAGCAAGCGGAGTAGGCGGTTAGAAAAGAACAGGCCGGACCGTACCCCTCTGATACCATGTAGAGAAAGTTCCAAACCTTGTATATACTTCTTGAATACCGAAAAACAAGTATGAGTACAAATATATAGGAGAGAAGAGAGTAAGATCTAGCTATACAAACAATGTGTGACTAAACACTAACTCCTACATGAGTCAATACATCATTTTTCCTAGTATTTTCTAACAATTTCATTATTCGTTTCTTTGCTCATCTCATCTACATTATGAGAATATTGAACGAGTACTTAGCTGCATTAGGATTGACCAAACTTTTAGCACACTAAATGTTGAAGATCTGATCCATTATAATAATTGAACATAAACAATAATGTATATTAGAACATATGCATCCAACCCAAAGTCGTGCTCCATTTAGCGCCACATTTTTGCTCCGGTGAATTTGGACAAAAACGCCGCCGTCATAGAATGTATGTTTGGCATGACAACGGTTACGACCTCCACCAAGAAAAGAAAACTAGTTTTGAACATTAAAGTGAATTGAGTTCATTGGGCGTGGTTGGGCTTTTACGAACGTGGTTCATAATCACCGCATTCACGACGACCACCGTCGTGCCAAACGGAGCCTTAGTTGTAGTAAGTGCGCAAGGTTGTATCACTTTAGTTTCAATATGCCCTATCATGTGTAAAATATTTGGCCTTTACCGTGTGAAATTTTTTAATTGGGTGATGTGGGAGGGAGACATTTGCTTATCTTTCTCTGATGTTAGATTAAAATTTATGCATCCAACCAAATACCATTTAGTTATAGGTGTAAACCCAAGATCTATACTAAGTGGACAGTAGGGTACATCAATTTTACGATGTGAGACCTTATTCTGAACTCTGAAGAATAAATTTCTTATAGAATCATCTATTATTTTTTTGAATGTACCGATTTCTTGAACAGTTGATTAATTAGATCATTTCATTATCTTCCTCTTTCCCATCGCATCTACATTATTATGACGATGGTTTGCTTATATTCAAAATTAATTATGGAGGGCTTGAACAAAATTTCTAATACACAAAAGTGTTGATGATCTGATTCAGCATAATAATTGAACAAAGTAAAGTAAGATTCCTCTTTTCAGAATTGTTGCATCATTTTAATGATGTTATTTCTTCTCCTATTGCTTCTTTGAGTCAAAAGCTTGCATAAAATTTTCACAGTCGAGTACAATTTTCATATCCTTGTTAGTTGAAGGCTGTATTAAGGTCTGATCACTTGGTAATTAGAGTTTATAACTGGTAATTCACATTTTATTTAAAGGTCATAGGCTAATTGAAAGCTAAGGCTCTGTTTAGAATGACTTTGGCTGTATGAAAAGTGGTGGTTGGATTAGAGTTGTTAGAAAAAACAACATGAAGAGTATGAAGATGTATTGCTACGTGGAGAGAAGTATGAAAAGATAGAAAGCTTTGTTTGGGATGGTTCATTGCTTTTCAAAAAGTCATGAAAACTCATTTCTGACATAAATGCTTTCCCACCACCGGAAAATCAAACGCATGCAAAACAATGACGACAACGGGAATAGAACTTTTTCCACGGCCAATACTGATGTAGGGTAGGCTGTGTAGTGATCTCCTAAGACACCTGCTAGTGACGTGAGGGGGGGTGGACTCACCCTAACCAACGGCTATATGATGGACAATATTAATCAGGCACTAAATCAAAGTAAGCAACAAAACAAAATAACAAACATCACATTCATTCATGTTAAGGAAAATAATTTTCATTAAGCGATTTAGGTAATAGCGTTCCTCCGCACGGAGAACTAAAACAAGCACGCGGCGAATTAAGCGCCCTGCAAGGTTAGAGATTTTCACAGGCAAATGATAACAGGTTGTAGTTCCAATACGGCACAAGCACCACAGAGCATACAATATCTCAAACCAAAATAATGATTACAACACCAAAGATGAAATAGACAAAATCTGAACTAAACACTTAGGGCTGCAGGAAATCGGTGTTGATCTGAGATTTCGGAGGCAAGGAAGGGGCTTCCGGGTGGTGCGGGACTAGATCGGGCAAGGGGGAAGGTGGCTCCACGTGGGGAAAGGTTGGTGGTTGCTGGTCGAAGGGAGGAGGGGCTGGTGTAGGGGGCTGCCGGGCTGGATCTGATGGAATCAGCCCAGATTTTTGGCGGCGGGCTTCAGGAGGGGTTGGTGGGGCTGCGGCTGGGCTGACGGGGGAGTTTGTGGTGGCTGATGGCGGGGCTTGAGGAGAGGGGTGGCGGAAGATGGCTTGAACTAAACACTTAGGGCCGGCGGCGTGGGGTTGCAAGGGGGAAGAAGAAGGTAGCGTGGATGTGTGGAGGAGGAAACCGGGTGGCCGGCAGCTGGAATTTAGAGGAGGAAGGGGCGGCGGCTAGGTCTGAAAAGGGGGTGGCGTGGGCTGATTAGTAGTGGGAAGGAAGCAAGGAACGGATAGGAATCTTACCCAAGGAGTCGGCACCAAGGGGCTCCACGGCGTCGGCACCGCGGAATGATCACCAGAAGTGAGGAAGAAGACCTTCTCCAAACTTCAGCAATAGGGATTCCTGCAGCCCTAGTGTTCTATTTATAAGAAAGCAAAGATAGGGCAACCGGAATCGACGGCTATGATTGGTCGGCGGTTCCGTCCCCATAACTATATAAAATAATATCCGAAATACAAAGCGCTATGTATGAAAATGAATCTAAACGGCGAGCCGGACGCATCCACGGTAACGGATCGCCGGTTCGATCAAGTCCGTCGCCGCGAATATACGAAGGTGGGGTCCGCCTTGCGCCGAGGTGCGCCAGATGGTCCCCCATCAAATACCGTCCCAAAGAGAGCCTAAGTAGTGATAATTACTAATTCGAAAATTCCTATGGAAAAAAGAGGGATGCTTCCTACATTGCCCATATTATGTGGAAGTTTCTTTGTAATTTCATAGTCATCTGGTCTGAATACTAGATGCTAAAATATATTATACTCAACTAGTGATTTCATTATGTAATTCATAAAATTTTCAGTATTTTATTGTAATATCATCTCATCAAGACAGCTGTTCTCATCATTATATTTTTGATTGTAAGTGCATCATTTTTCAAAAATTCAAATATCATTATACTCTGCAAATTAAGTCGATATAAATATGTTTGTTTGGGGAAGCATGAGTTCTATTTTACCTCACTTCTTAAGTAGGCTTTGAAACTTGCTCCAATTAGACAAGAAGATTAAGTTTTTGTCTAGAGATTAGGGCTCTGTTTGGAGTGGCGGTTTTGCTACGGTGAGTTTGGTCAGAAACTCCACAATTTTAGAATGTATGTCTGTCATGACAACGATTATGACCGCCACCAAGAAAAAAACTAATTTTGTGAAACACCACAACCTAGTTTAACAACAAATCTGTAGTCCGGCCGGACCCAGCGATAAGAAGTAAACTAAGCAACTGTATTAAAGCGGGTACATAGCAGACATAAGTAAAAGTGCTGAAAAAAAAACTTACAGCAAAAGTAGAGTAGGAAAAACTAAAAGAAAAACTGTACCTCAAATGTTGAATTCACAAATCCAGCTAGAACTGAAAATACACTATGAAAATACTGAAAATCTGAAATAGTCTAGTACAACAAAATATGAATAAAGAACTAATACATAATATCTGAAAATAGAATAAAAATACAACAAAAAGGGAAATACAATTGAAAGGAAACAACGGCAGTGTAGTCCGCACCACCTATCTTATGTGAATCCCCTGGCCTGGGACCATTGTAAAAAAAGTTTCAACTGGGTCAGGCTCACTGGAGAGTAAGAAAGAGTACTCCTCCCAACAACACTAAAGAAAATAAATGTTTTTTGTATACAAAATATGTAATATTGAATATTATTAATCTTACATTTGCATTCTTGTTCTGTTCATGAAATTGACTTATTTTGAGTTTTTTTTTTAATTCTGCTGACAATTGTTTTCTTGAGTTTCTGAAATGTATTTGTTATAAGTTCTAAAAATTTTCATAATTAACTTATTACTTGTTATTGTTGGTGTTCGTGCACAAACTAAAAACTGTAGTCTGAGTCGCAAACTTAATGGTGCCCTAAACTAAATGTCCTTCGAAGGAAACACAGACTCCTGTCTGAGAAGTTCCATATCTGGAATCAAGGGTCATTGAACCTAAGTCTGAAACTCGTATGGTGGTTGTTGACCTTGCGAGTACAGTGGTGTACTTCCACCAAAAGAATGAGGGTGTACCACCTTCGCCATTTTTTTCCTGGATTGATCTGATCTAGTGGTTGGTCTAACACTCATAGGGTAACGCCCAATTTGAGTCTACTAGCTTAAAATTTTCACGTGGCTTAAACTGACAATTTAGCCTAAGTGTAACTTACACTTTAAACTGATTCTGTTCAAGGATTAAGCTATTATTTTAGTGTCTTAGGGTCTGTTTGACTAAGCTGTGGCGGTGCATGAAACAGTGGTGGGAAACAGTGGTGCAGGAATCAACTGTTTTGCAGTGGTGAAAAAATTTATGAAACTGTTTGAAAAACTGTATTTGCATTGCTGTCTGAAACAGTGGTGCAGAATTAAACAGTACAGTAATAATTAAACCACCCGGAGAATTTACGAAATCTAAAAATAAATAAACAATTTGCTCGATATTAATTTTATTTAATTATAAAAGTAAATATATTAATATTGATGAGGTTCCCCAAAATATGTTCGGAGGAGCTCAACTCGAGTGACTCACTCCGCTCGACTCACGTATGCGCGCTCAACTCGCTCACGAGCTAAGACGATTCATTTTTGACTGATTTACGAACGCCTCGAGTGACACAATAAAAATTATTAAACATTAAAACATTAATTAATTACTGTATATAAGTTTTATTTATTAAATGATGAGGCTCTCCCTAAATATTTTCAAACCAAACATGCTCCGACTCGGGGTTACGACGATCCGATTTTCAAGTCGTACGTTCATCAACATTAATAATAAAATATTAATATATATTAATTAAAACGTTAATACATAAAGCATTTAATTATGATTATTACTTAAATATTAATATTTAAATTAATTAGCGTTAATAATTGGGCGTTGATATCCGCACCGCTGTTTTGGCTAGTCGCAGTACACTTTCTCCTAATTTTTCGCCCCTTTTGGAAATACGCCTTGTACATGCAATGAACACAATCTCGCACAATTTCGAGGCCGTTCGATCTTTCAAAGGACATCAGAACGCACAAATTCGTGCTCGAGTCGTTCCCGAGCTCGGATATATATTATAAACGTTAATAATATATTAATTTTGCCACTCTCATAATATATTATTAATTTATTAATTATATATATATATTAATTATATAATTTTAATATAATATATTAATTATATATATAATATATTATAAATTAAAATATTAATTTTTTTTAAAAAATTGCAGCGCTGCAGCCTTTTCAATGGATGCAGCGCTGCAGCAGCACTGCGGGCGGTGGCAAGAAATCTTGCCACCGCCCGTACGCCCTTCCTGTTTGGCGGGGCGGCAGCAAAATCAGCGGCATGTCGTTGTGCTGCCGCTCCGCCAAACAGGCCCTTAGTGTATATCTTACTTTGTTAACTTCATTATCATCTGTTTCGTTATTTTTTGGTTAAATTGTTTCTAATTCACAAATATATTAACTTATTCCTTCGTTATTTGACTGAATTGGGACAGTAGGAACTTGTATCTTTAAATGTGTGTACTGACATAATTAATTCATGAATTATCCAAAATAAGACGCGGCGCTCGTAAACAAGACGCGACAACATAACTGTCTAGCTTACGTTGAACTCCTAAAATTTCTTTTTTGAACTAGCGCTGAGCAGTACGATCACTCATAGCCTGAAATTCATCACACACCATAATCAAATAGCTTAGGATCTGACTATAAACATCATCCTTAAGATGATAAGGACAAAATTTAAAAAATATCTAGAAAGGGTTGTTACCTCGTTCCCAAAACAACGAACCCTACACGACAAACCAACCAATTTCTGAATGGAAAGAGTTGAGAGTATCGATTCATGAAATCAAAGATGGAAAAAACATAAAGCAACTGAAATTGTTAGGAAAAGTGTCGTAAATTCTTTCATGATGCCGAAAGAGAAGTAGCGTTCGATTTCATAGCCAAAACTTCAAGAAAACTTAATCCAAAAGACAACGGTCCGCAGATTAGGGTTGTAGGAGCATCACCTTTGTGGAGATCTGGGAAAGGAAGGTGAGTCACGACCTCATGACTGCGAAGAAGAGAAAACCCTTAACCGATTGCTGAAAGGAAAATAAGAGGTGGGAGGGTCGGCTAGGGTTGAGGACTACCTCTTACCGTGCTTGGAAGGCGGGAGAGAGGCCGTCTTGGGCTGTTGAGGAGAAAGGATGGGGCGACCCTGGATTCCGGCGATAAAGGTGAGGTCTACACTGTCTTCCGGTTGTTGCTATGCGTGTGGTTACGGGAGACGCGAGAGGACAGGTGTCGAATGGAAGGGGGCGGTTCTATCGTGGAAATATGGTTACGGGGCTTAAATTATAACTGAGCCGTAAATTGAGAGTGGGGACGGCGGCATGAACCGACAGTTTTATTAGATGAGAGGTAATTAGGGTTTTTTCCTCTAATTACGTATATGCCCTTGCAACCTATCAACGCGAATAACTCGACAAATAAAATTCCTGCAGACCTCTAAATCGCGCCGATCGTTACGTAAAATTTTTTATTACGTGTCGACTCTTCATTATCAGATTATCATGCATAATAAATTAATAAAAGAAATAGATTAATACCTCCACAAGCCGCCGACTCGATTAAATTTACTTGCGTTTAGACCTTGAAATTTAAATTGAACACAACATTAAAATTTAGGGCGTTACATTTTGAACATAAAAGTAGATGAAGTTCCTTAGATGAGGTTGGGCGGTCACAAACGAAGGTTCATAGCTATCACGTTCACGACCGCCACCACCGCACCAAACAGAGCCTAGGTAATATGTATAAATGTTGTTTATGATGATTTGCATATTTCAAGTTTATAACACCATGAACAATGAAGATAAATCGAGGATTCATAAAGCCGACACCAAATAGTTGCAATGATATTGTTGTTGATGACGATGACAAATGGTATTTGGTTGTGAAAAGAGAATTGGTTGGGAAAAAACCCTTGATTTGATATATCAGATTAAATAAATGATTTAGGAATGTGTTATAAAATGTATGGAAAGGCTCTATGCGCAATGTGTGCAAGCAAAAAAAGTTCAGTATTTAAGGTTGAATAAAGCTAAGGAAAAGCGTCGAGATAAAGCTCAGTACGTCGAAGAGCTAAGAAAACTTACGTCAAAGAGCTAAGACAACTTATGTCGAATTCTCTGAAGGTTTAACTAAAGAAGTCATTATTCAGTACATGTGAAATCATCTTACGTTGATTTTTTATGTGTATAAAAATCAACGCACGTCGATAAGTAATCAACGGTTGGCTAGACTTACATCGAATTCTCCAAAGAATGTCAGTTAAAGTAATGAGCGGATTGAAGCCGTGGTTGCAGTTTAAATCTAGTCGCTTGTGCTCTACTTAAAAAAAGAGATGATATCAAATTAGAGATAAAAAATGAATGTACTGATTCAGATGGTCTCCTATGTATGGAGTAGATTCAAACCGAGAAATGTTAATCCACTGAATCAAGGAATTGAAAAGAAAGATGGTGGCTTCTTCTCATTTCAGACGATCTCAAGAAGGGCTCATCTTCTCTCTGAGTCTCATCTACATTCTTCTTCTTCTCTCAATTTGAAAAGGGACATTCTGTCGCAAGCCCTCAAAAAAAGAAAAAGTGTTGTTGATTATTGTTCTGTCTTCTTCCTCTCAGCAAGAACATCCGATCAGATTTAATTCACCAAAGATTTTTACGAATGTTTCTTCAAATTATTCAGTGATAGTTTTAAGAATCACTCTTCAAAATATTCAGTAATAGAGTTTTAAGAATCCTCTTTAAAGGGTTTGATGCTAGAATTTTTAAAATCCCTATTTAAAAGATTCAGAGATAAGAGTTTTAAGAATCTCTCTTTAAAAGATTCAGAGATAGAGTTTTAAGAATCTTTTTTTAAAGGATTCAAAGATAGAGTCTTAAGAATACTTCTTTAAAAGAATTCAATGGTTCTAAGAATCTCCTTATCAAAAGATTTATGTGGCGTTTGGTTAAGCTTATCAGCTGCTGTGCGGTTGGAACGCACTGCCATTTTGATAATAAGCAGCGTTTGGTTCGAATTTTCTGCAAACCGCCGTTTATTTATGTTCGCTGTTTTCTTCATATTGCACGCCGCAACTTTTTTCTGCGGTCAACCACAAAAGCAACGCTCCTCGTCTCCCTCCCCGATGGCTGCTGCTCCCGTCCGCCTTGAAAGTCCGCTTCTTCTTCTTCGGGATAACCTACCCTCCCCGATTGCTGCTTTCTTCCGGATAACCTACCCGCCGCGCCCCGATCGCTGTTTTCTCCCGCCCGCCCCGATCGCTGCTTTCTCCCGCCCCGCCCCGATCGCTGCTTTCTCCCGCCCCGCCCCGATCGCTGCCGCTCCCTTCTTCTTCTTCTTCTTCACTTTTCTGGTTCATCTCCATTGCAAAAGTTTTCAGTAACTCCGCTTCAAGCTACTTCCTCTCTGCGAATGATTGCAAAATTTTTCAGGAACCACCACTGCACTGCACTTGGTGGCTCCTGTGAATGATTGTTGGTGGGGCTACTTCCTCTCGCCGGCATGATCAATGAGAGAATCATTACATTGTGTGGTCAGTGATTATGTTTTATTAGGAAAAAAAATTTCGCTCAAAACTTCATTTTGTATCCAAACAACTTTTCGAAAACTCCATTTTGTAAACTTTGTTTCACCCAAACAGTTTTTTTAGCAAAGCTCTGTTTTTCAGAATCAACACTTTTTCTATCAGCAACAGTTCGTCAGCAGCTTATCATCAGCAACAACCGAACCAAACAGAGCCTTAATTGTGGTTCTAAGAGTTTCCTTATCAAAAGATTCATCACTGTTTATTGAATTTCTATCAAGGGGTAGAAGCGAGGACGTACCTAGATTTAAGAAACTTCTATAAAAAATTTGTGCCGTCTGGATGTTTGTTATATAGTTTAGATTTACTTTACTGCATAATCTTGTATTTACTGTTTTTATAATTTGTAATATGTATTGTAATTGATTTAAAATCTTTATTCATCCCCCTCTAGAATAATTCTCAATTTTTATTTCGCACTGTCATAATCATTGTCTATTGTTGAGACATCTTGAATCCTAATCTGTTTGAATTCTGTTAAGTTGACCCAACTTTAGCTTATGTCTCATTTCACAAATAATTTTGCGAAATTCATAAGCAATATCTAAACTCCAGTAATTTTAGAATTTTGGAGTGTGGAAGACAAATGCCATCATTCTCTTACTTCTATCCGTGCTTATATTCTTCGTGGCGAACATTTGCTGCTGCCCTTGATCGTAGCCCTTATTCTAGTGCGAATCACGTAATTTTCTATGTTTCGTGATTCCATTGATTCTTCTTTATTCGCTCTATTATCCCTTACAAAATGCTTGAAATTATTTTGATTTGATAAATATGATAAACTTAATATTACTCTTTTCATTTTAGGTGCTTGGCCATGCTTTCCTTGCATCAATACTTTGGAACAATGCTAGATCTGCCACCCTGACAAGTAAAACTGATATAACATCCTTTTATATGTTTATTTGGAAGGTAATTTTTAGCATTTTTCCCATATGTATATATATATATATATATATTTTCGCAGTGTGACCTTGAGGTCACTCATAGGTTTGAGTCCCGGAAGCAGCCTCTTGCAAAAATGCAGGGTAAGGTTTGCCTACATTTCACTCTTGTGGTGTGGGATCTTTCCCAAGACCCTCGCTCTGCAGGTTGTTTTGTGCACCAAGCTACTTTTTTTTACTTAGGAAAAAACATGATCGTTAGGCTGTTTGTTTTTTTTATTTGAATATATAGTTTTTTTTGTAATTTCTGTGCATTATTTTGCAGCTATTTTATGCGGAATACTTGCTGATTCCTCTTGTAAGATGAAGGCCGTTGGAGTGGAGAGGGGGGAATGTACAGTTATGATGATGATTGAAGGTGGGAGATGAAGAAATTTACAATAAAAAAATTTCCACGTCATCACTTAAAATTATACTTTGGCAATGTGATGTCGCATAAATATGGATCAATGTGTTTAATATTTTAGTTAAGTAATCATTATTATTATTATATATATATGTATCATTTTGTTTATCAGGGGCATTAAGGTCATCTGCCATCATGGGATAAATTTATTGCTAATTCTGTTGAGTTTCTTATACATGGAGGTGTGTATGGGTAGCTTGTAATGAACATATTATGATTAAGGTTCCGTTTGGCACGGTGGTTGCTGTCGTAAATGCATGGGTTAAACCATCATACGTTAAGGATCACGTAACAAACATCATCCGTTTGAACATAAGAATGGATGAAGTTCCTTAAGTGGGTGTTAACGAATGACAATTTAACCCCTATAGTCATGACCGTCACCACCGTGCCAAACAGAGCCTAAATTCTTGCCCTGCTCTCTTTTTCTTTCTTCTTCTTGTCAAAGCTTGACAATGTGCAATGAAGGATAACCCCTTTGAAACCTTACCTTAGGCTCCACAAACAAAGCATGCAATTTTTTAATGTACTTGTAATCCTTATAACTCTATGTCTATGATAGCTTATATTTTTGACATTTCTTTCTAATTTCTTATCTAAATGTTGGAGTTTGATTGTATTGTCGAGTCATCAATTGCGTCCCGAAACATTTTTTTGGGAGGGATATTTATGTTATTTTATCATTACAGTAGCCTTAGACTTTACATATAAAGGGCTTTCTTGTTGCTCTTTTCTGTAATTGAAAAACCAAAGAAAAAGCGAAAAAATTCTAGTGCGGACGTGGATGTAGCCAAGGTTGTTGAACCACATAAATCTGTATTTTTTTGAGTTGCTTTCTTATTTTTCCTTTGTTGCTTTTGTCATAATCTCACCAATTTCAGAGAAGATGTGAGAAGCTCATCTAAGATTGTTTGGACATGTACAAAGGAGAACATTAGAGGCACCTGTTAGGTGCTGTGAGAGTCTAGTCACTAGACATGTTAGACGAGGGAGGGGTGGACCAATAAGACTTGGAATGAAACTGCAAGGAAAGACATTTAGATAATAAATTAGGCATTAGTGAGATTGTGACAAAAGATAGGGCACAATGATGACAAAGAATCCATATAACTGACCCCACTGTAGTGGGATAAAGGCTCGAGTGTTGTTGTTGTTGTTGTTGTTGTTTTTGATCTCTTTGTTCTTTAAACTCAATTGTGTGTTTTGTCTGTGTTGTCATTATGTTCCAAAGAAATTTATGCTTGGGGCTTGACCTAGGCGTTTTTCCCTCCTGAGTTCCTTTTTTGACCTATCAACTATATGCTTTGCGTGTGGGACATCCAAGCAACTAAAACAAATAAAATGAACTATTTCATCAACATAGTCCAACACTTTATTTTTCAAATATAATTATATTAAATAGTTTATATAAAAACAAATAAAACAAACTATATAATTAATAAAACAAAATAAATTCCATTAAACTAAAATAAAGCAACATAAAATAAAATAAAAATAAGAAGAGAAGAAAAATAATATAAAGTAAAATAAATTAGACCCATTTATAAATGTGAAAAATCAAGTATTACATGATAACAATTATTAATTGATGCTGTCGGAGCTCATTGTCTATTGAGATCAGGGTACTGTCGTGATTGATTGTTGGGGCAGAGCCTCATGTTTGTCACTCGTATTATAGTGGGTGATGTTAATTTCAAGTCATTTTCGGTTATGTTCAGTCCAACGATAAATGTAGGCTAAACTAAAAAAATGATAGAAAGCTGTGAACACATATAAGTCTTGTCCTGCACATAATCATTATGAAATTGTGTGGCCTACACATATCCAACCTGAGCAACATATAATTATTGACTATAATTTGACTCAAATTTGGAAATTATATTATTTTTTTAAATAATTAAACCAAATAAATAGGTCAAATTCTGCTTTAATTTAGTCCTGGGGCTGGGAGCAATGATTTACATACAAACCCGTGAGCATTAAAATAGGATGCTGTTACTAGCAAATTTGTTTTGCCTTCTAGAAAAATATTATTATTAGCAAACCTTCATATTTGAAATTGAGTATTTGAAAACTTTTTTGTTCCTAATAAATCATCAGCAAAAATTAAATTGCACTGACATATCCTTAGAATAGCAAAATATTCATACATAGTCCTCTTCAATTGCACTAGCATACCCTTAGAAGAGCAAAATATTCATACATAGTCTGATTGGTTCGGTTCCAATTTGATTCTCATTTTTTTGTTATTTTTGCACTACCCAAATACAACCATGTAGTTTTTTTTTAAAAAAATAAGAATAAACCTTTTCGCCCCCGTGTTTCTTAAACATGAGTTGAGGAGGAAGAGGGGGAGCTTAAAAATAAACCTTCCCGTCTCCATGTTTCTTAAAGATGTGTTGATCACGGCGCCGCTCCTTCGCACTAGAACACGAACGAGTCACCTAAACCAGCAGATCAGTCCGTCACAAATCAGAAGCATTCTAACAGCAACATTTTCACCAAAGTTATACCTAAAGAGCCGGAGTCGCCAGAGTCGACGGAGTCGCCAGAATCACCGAAGCTTACACGCTTGGAATCGCGAACGGGAGCCCGGGAGAGGGAGGAGAGTCGCAAATAATGGGAGTGACGAAGGAACAAATATGTATAAGTCATGAGTTTACTAGTAGTAGAAATAGGATTATCAAAATAACAAAAAAAACATTAAATTTGCTGGCAACCATATATGAAATTTGCTAGTAACAGCATTCTTAAGTAAAGTATCATAAGGCGACCATGACTTCCCGCCATTCTCAACCGCTCGTTTTCCCCGGCAAACTATAGTTGAACCACTCTAATCCTCTTTTCTCCACCTGTCATCCTCTCATTCGCTCACCTCTTCCACCATTCCACGTCATCATCCTCTTCCCCCCACCTCCTCGAGCCTTCCTGACCAACCAACCCTCTTCATCAGAAATCCTTGGAAAGCTCTGCGAAAAATCCCCTCCCTAAACCCTAAATCCACAATTCCCCCAAAATAATGCCATGGAAGTTCTCAATGCCACCGGTCTGTCCCCAATTCCTCTCCACAAGAGCTCCATTTTCTACGAAAAGAGATCAGAGCCCAAGAGACTTCCATTCCGCATCAGACCATTGAAGCCCTTTAAAGACGGTTTAGCCTCTCTATCTTCCATTCTCGGCGCCGCGAGCGCAGCTCAATCTCTCACCTACGAGGAGGCTCTGAACAAGACATTGGGTTCCTCAGGCGAATTTGACCTAGACGGAATCGTCGACGGGGTTCTCAAGTTCGCGTCGGAAAACCAATTGATTATTGCCGGAGGGGCTGCGGCGGTGGTGGTTCCGCTTATTGTGGCGCATATATTGGGTAGCTCGAAGGCTTGGGGAGTGGAATCGGCAAAGAATGCTTATGCAAAGCTAGCCGAGGATGCGAGTGCGCGGTTGCTTGATATAAGGGAAGGGAAGGAGATTAGAGATGCGGGGAGCCCAGATGTGCTTGGATTGAAGAAGAAGAAGAAGACGGTGGCGATAGCTTATCGTGGGGAGGACAAAGCAGGGTTTCTGAAGAAGCTCGCTTTGAAGTTTAAGGACCCAGGGAATACCACATTGTTCGTCCTTGACAAGTAAGTGCAAAGATGCAAAGGTTAATCTTTTTTTTTATGATACTTTAGTATGTAATATGCCTCCTGATTTTTGTACTATATTTGGAGTACCGTGATCTTTCTTTCTTTTTGTGGTTTTTGTTGGGGAAAGGATAGTAGAACGATAAAATAAACAAAAAATCACAATATTGAAGCACAAATTTATGTGGTTCACTTCAAGATGGGCTACGTTCACGGGTAGCAACAGTCCGTTTTTCACTATATCAAGAACAAAGGGGTTATAGAAAGTGGGCGAATAATTGAATTTTAGAACGATGCAAATCCTAGAATGACGAAGAGTTTATATAACACTCTGTATAATTAGCACTTTTGATCTTCCAACACCATGGTTATGCAGGATCTTACTTATGCATGCTGAGGAAGAGAACTAACTGCAACTGGAAACAGAGGACTAGATGTTATCATTCTAAATTATTTCTGTAGAAACAAAAAAGATTGATTCTTCATATTACTTGATTAACATGCAGGACTAGTTTCACATACAAGTTTTTTTTCATGAACAAACTGGGTGCCTCTTCTGATATTTGACTTTTGTAGAATTTTCTAGAGCGGATTAAACATCTATTTTGTGTGTCTATGGCGACCGTGAATGCAATGATCACGAACTGTGGTTTGTGAATGTTTGATGTCGCCCCTAATACTGGGTCTGCGTTTAAGTTCAAAATGAGTTTTTGTAGCAGGGGTATTACAACGGTTGTTGTATCCGTCGGGGTTTTGTCTATGTTGTTCATGCTAGCTAGAGAGTTCAATTGAGACTTGAATAAAAAAATATTCTTAGAGGATATCTACGGGTAATTTTATGATGAATCCCAGGTTTGATGGAAGCTCTAAACTGGTTGCTGAATTGGTGACTGCCAATGGTTTTAAAGCTGCTTTTGCAATTAAGGATGGAGTTGAAGGAGCTCGAGGATGGAAGGTTGCTCTCTTAATTCAATCATTTGTTGTACTTCATTCTTGAAATCTATAATTGAAAATCTCTTTTCACTTCTATCAAGAGTCACTGGCCCTCTTCACCCGAAGTTCTTGTGAACTTATCTGCAGAATAGTGGACTTCCATGGTTACCTCCTAAAAAGGCGCTATTTTTTGATTTTGGCGATTTAACAGATGTAATTGGGGTATGTTTACTCTTTTCTACTGAGGAATGGTGTTATTTCTTTGTTTTTTCCCTCACTGTCTTTTCTTTTCCTGTAATGAGGTAGAGGTGAGGATTATCCCCCATAATCTTTATTGTCATATATGTATTTGATGGTTGCTTTTCAAGATATAGACGTCTGCAAACAATTAATGTGTATAGAAATAGCAACTCTAACTTTATAGTTGTAAGCTATGTGCATCACCTAACAGCAGTAACAGTTTTGTTTTGAAACAATCCATATGTTGTTCCCTCTAGTCTTGGAATTTTTTTTATTGTTTCTGCGATATAGGTAGATAAAGTTTGAACATAATCAAAACTTGTATCAAGATTTCCTTTAATTTATAGATGTGGAACAATAATCAGACAAGTATATAGTCTGATTCAAATGCCAGTCATCCAAACAGTCAAACTGGGATCATTGAGGATCAGCTGAACTCCCAGAAATCATAACTTCTGATTTGTGAAGAATTGTGGGACGAGCAACCGCATTTCAAAAAGGACATCTAGATACCCTCAGGGCACCGATCAATGCTAGTTCATTGGCCCACGTTTGCTAGCCCAACTTCCACTCCGTATAGAAGTTAATGGCCATTCTGTGCATCACCAAACAGAAGTGCCATTAAATTTTATACGGAGCGGAAGTTGGGCTGCAGCTCTGTTGGGTATAATAACAAGTCTGAGTGGAGAGTAGGTTGGGGTGTATGGACTGCAGTCCTTATGTGGGCGGGCCCGTAAACTCTTGCGGAGAGTGGCGTGACCCACATTACAACAGTTAGTGGCATTTATGAGTCACTTTTTTTTTCTTAAATATATGAAGTCTTTTATTTACTTTAGAAAATCGGACTTCAATCAAAATATGCAAAATGATTTGCCAAGTCCAAGCGTATCATAAAATTAACTATTGTAGCAGGTATATCCACAGACTATTGTAGCAAACACATCTGTCGAGTATCTGATACGTACCGGTACCGGAAATGTATCCAGTACGGGTACGTGACCCCCATGAAAGTATCGGTGCTTCATTGGATCTGACATGTTAAATCCTTTCTATTGCATTTCTACTGCATCATATGTTATTTCATGAGTGAACAATATTATCATTTATGTTCAGGAGAATTCGAGTAATGTACCTGTTACTCTTGCATTAGCGGCTGCTATTGGCTTGGGTTTGTTCGCCTCCACAGTGGTAAATGCATTTGCGCAGCTTTCTTTGCCGCTTCTATGATCTGATGAAATACTATTTATTTTCTTCTGAGTCGATCATCATATTTTGCCGCAGATAGAAACTTTACTTCAGCTATTGGGATCTGCTGCTGTCATACAACTCTTCACAAAGAAGCTCTTGTTTGCAGAAGTTGGTTTCCATCTCAACAAATTGAGTTTTTCAGTTCAATTTTTATTCCTAAACTCCGTTTGGCATGGCGGGTGATGGAGAAGCGGCCTGCGGCTCTGCAGCATCAATCGTTTGACTGTGCCGAAGGTCGGCCGTTCCGCCTTCCGCACGCAAACGAAAATTACAAAAATCTTATGATTTTCGACCACGGGCACCGGACCGTGGTTGGGGTCTCCATCCACGAATTCACACACGCTGTTCTTGTTTTAATTAAATTTGAATTTGAACTTTTATTTCATTTTGATAGGACCGCAAGAGAACATTGCAGCAAATTGATGAGTTCTTGAATACAAAGGTTGCTCCCAAGGAACTTGCTGATGAGATAAAGGTATAACAACTTCTGTAAATTGATGAGCATACATGTTTCATCAATACAATCATTTGAAACATCTTACGTACTTCGAAATACAGAGATAAATAAGCATTATTGATTGCTCGGAAATTATTTTGTCATCCTTCAGAAATTATAGTTTAAGGCTCTGTCTGGGTGGGCATACCAACTCGCACTGTGACCCCTATCAGTTCGGTACAGACTACCGAACTGCACATCCTTCATGGGCACGATACACCCGCGTGTCACCGTCAGAACCCCTTTTCTCGCCGCAAAACTGCAGTCATCCAAGTCCAAACCGCCCAACAATATCAGATTTTTACGCAGCTTGGGCACCAGATGTACCCTCTCAAGCCCGCACACCACCTCATTATGCATCTGTATGACCATCGTCCATGTGCTTGCAGCTTCACAATCGGAGCCGTCACCCAAATAAACTGTCCTGGTCGTCATCTCCAGATAACTGAACATCGACACATCTGAACATATGTGTTGCGATGCACCAGAATCTAATATACTTTCACCGTCAGAGTCGTCATGACTCTCAGTAATGGTATAGAGACTGTCACTCTTCACTCACAGATCTAGCATCACCACACCCGCATCCTAGACATCTCCACAACTCTACACATGCTGCGGGCAATTTCTCCTGATGTGACCACTCTGTCTACAGTGATAACAAACAACTCCTTTTTTCGACGTCGACCGAGCTCGTGCACCCCTCGATCGCCTGTCAAATGTTCTTCCTCGTCCATCTAACGCCAAAATATGCTCGCCCCCAAGAGTGGGGTCCTTCTGCATCTGACTAGACAATAACGCCAATGTGACCTCTTCAAGCCCCATTATATCCTTCCTATACAGAAGCGTGGTCACTATGTGATTAAAGGACGGTGAGAGCGAGGTAAGAAGTAATAGGGCTTTATCTTCTTCCTCCACCTTCAAGCCCCATTATATCCTTCCTCTCCTTTTATATAGTCATTTCATATGTCTTTGCCGCTTTCCAAGATGCTTTCTCGCAAGTGCCCATTCAAAGCATATGAGCGACTTGAAGAAAAGTCCGCATTGGCAGTCCGTAGGTGGGGATGGTGAAACATGTGAGTTTGACTATCAAAACCAACTCAACAATCACTATATTGGTTTGAATTTGAAACACTATATTATGCACAAAACAACATTTGTGCAAAGTATCATCTGCATGAGACACTGTCTATATGAAACAATGTCTGTGCAAAGCACCAATCTGCACAAAGCACCACCTCATGTCTGAGGCGTCAGCCGACTTGTCGCAAGTCGAACTTCATCTCTGCTCTGATTCACCCGTGGTATGTCGACACACTCGGATCGCAAGAACTGACTCGCCGAACCCAAACCACCGAACGGCGATCCACTACACCACCTCGACCATCTACCATATCACCCGCAAAAATCATGGGCATACCAACTCGCACTGTGACCCCTATCAGTCGGTACAGACTACCGAACTGCACATCCTTCATGGGCACGATACACCCGCGTGTCACCGTCAGAACCCCTTTTCTCGCCGCAAAACTGCAGTCATCCAAGTCCAAACCGCCCAACAATATCAGATTTTTACGCAGCTTGGGCACCAGATGTACCCTCTCAAGCCCGCACACCACCTCATTATGCATCTGTATGACCATCGTCCATGTGCCTGCAGCTTCACAATCGGAGCCGTCACCCAAATAAACTGTCCTGGTCGTCATCTCCAGATAACTGAACATCGACACATCTGAACATATGTGTTGCGATGCACCAGAATCTAATATACTTTCACCGTCAGAGTCGTCATGACTCTCAGTAATGGTATAGAGACTGTCACTCTTCACTCCCAGATCTAGCATCACCACACCCGCATCCTAGACATCTCCACAACTCTACACATGCTGCGGGCAATTTCTCCTGATGTGACCACTCTGTCTACAGTGATAACAAACAACTCCTTTTTTCGACGTCGACCGAGCTCGTGCACCCCTCGATCGCCTGTCAAATGTTCTTCCTCGTCCATCTACCGCCAAAATATGCTCGCCCCCAAGAGTGGGGTCCTTCTGCATCTGACTAGACAATAACGCCAATGTGACCTCTTCAAGCCCCATTATATCCTTCCTATACAGAAGCGTGGTCACTATGTGATTAAAGGACGGTGAGAGCGAGGTAAGAAGTAATAGGGCTTTATCTTCTTCCTCCACCTTCACATCAACCACATGCAATTGGTTTAGAAGTCTATAGAACACATTAAAGTGCTCTTGCATGTTACCACCCTCCTGCATCTTTAGTCCATACAATCGTTGTTTTAACAACAATCTTGTGGTCAACGACTTGGTTAGATACAATCTCTCAAGCTTCTCTAAAAGCTTGATTGCAGACTCCTCGACGACAATGTTAAAGAGCACCATATCGTCAACACACATCTCGATGACGCCAGTGGCACGCCCATCCAAGTCAAACCAGTTCCTCGTTCTTCACTTCAGCGGTCAATTTTTCTTGTCCCCGTAAACCCGCATCAGCCCCTGCTCAACTAGCATATATTTGACGGAAATTTGCCACAGACTAAAATTTCCGCTACCATCGAACTTCTCCACCGAGTACCGAGCCAAAGTTGCATTCTTCTTTACCATAGTTATCCTCCGGTATGACTAGGAGACCTGATTAATTCAATGTTGGATTTGAAAGGATGAGAAGAGAACCTAGTCGTTCACTATCGCAGACAAATCTTTCCTTAAATGTCAATCAATCGCCTGCAAAACCTGTCTCTAATACTCGAGGGAAGATAAAGTTTGGTTGGTTCTTCCTTTGTGAGAAGTAGTCGCAACTGAGTCAATTCAGCCGCAAATAGGTGGCCTTTCCATTCATGGAGTTAGTAGGTGGAGATTTGGTTGACGAGGCAGGAGGGCCGTGCGTGGTAAAGTTTGGGCGAAAACCGCAACCACACCGCAAGGGCGTGGTTTTGGCCTAAGCAAAATTGCACAACTCCGAAAATGTGCCCTGCAGTTTCGGTACGGTACATTTTTTTGCGGTGCAATTGCAGTGCAATTTTTTAGTGAACAAATTACATAGATACGAAAAGATGAATGTGAGGTTCTCCTTCGTATCCAGCATTATAATTTATCATTGTATTACACATATAAGACATAAAATTTGAGAAAACATACTTGAGTTATATTTTTGTGAAATAACATGTAGTATATAAAATTTCAAAATACAAATGCAACAAAACCACGCATGAGTTATATAGTAAAATAGAGTTGTATATTTTCCGAGAGCCCAGGTTTTAAAAAATTAAAATAGAGTTATACATCAATATATTGACTTACAGAAATAGAGCAATATTATTATATACTTGAAAGTTATAACTTTGATTTCTATTTACATTCGTTGTCATGAAATAAAAGAAAACCAGTTGATTAGAGTTATATGCTACATCTTTACGAAAATTATGCAAACTAGTTGGTGTGATGTGGTTTTTAGGGTTTTGAAGATCTAAATACCGCACGGTCTGCACCGCACCGCGTTCGATTTATAAGTCCAAAATTACACCCCACCGAAACTACGCGGTGCGGTTTTTTGCGGTGCGGCTGGTTTTGGATGCTCACCCCTACGAGGTAGATGAATGTTGTGTTGTAGGGACATCTTTTGAGTAGATTTCTCCCAAAATTTGTCCTCGTGATGATTGGTTCCTCCACACCAACCACAATGTAGTTTGCCACATACAGATTGGTAGCGACCACTCCCTTGAAGGGGTTGAGAGTTTTTGCGTCCCCTAGTTGAGCTAGACCACTAGAAGCATTTATCACATCCCAAGAAATCAAAGTGTCCATGTCCCCAAGCAACAATTGTCGAGGGCATCGTCAGTTGTAGTGATTGTCGGGGTACAAATGCGGGCTCAGGAATGAATCATGGGCTCAGCATTCGGGTAAAGCTGCGACTCGAGAGAGCGACAAAGATGTTAGTGATGAGAGAAAACAAATTTATTGCACTGAGAGAGCAACAAAAGATGTGGACCTCTTTTGGTACCATGTGAGAATGGTAACATTCATATTTTTATGTAGAATGAATGAATATATATATATATGTATATGTATATGTATATCTATATGTATATATATATATATATATGTATGTATATATATGTATGTATATGTATGTATATATATGTATGTATATGTATGTATATATATGTATGTATATGTATGTATATATATATGTATGTATGTATATGTACATATATGTATATGTATGTATATGTACATGTACATATATGTATATGTACATATATGTACGAGTGACAGTATACAAGGGGCCCCCGTGCGCTTCGCGACACTAGCTGACCCGTGGCTGCCCCCCCCCCCCCCCCCCGCCCCACGGTGGTTCTTTATTTTTTAAAAAATTAAAATATAAATTAATTATATATATTTAATATTTTCCAGTAGATATAATTTAAAAGATTAAAAATTGAAAATAAAAAAATATATGTGCGGTTCAGGCTTCGGCCGGCAGCGGAGCCGTCAGCGAGTTCGTCGGGGTTCGGCGAACCCGCCGGGGGTTGTCCGGCGGCGAGCGCAACAGTGAGAAACGGCGAAAGAACACGGGGCACCGGGCCTGTTGCGGGAGGCAGGGAAATTTTAGAAATATTTTGATATTTGCAGTCCACCCCTCACTCGATCCAACAACTGAAAATTATTTGGAGGGCCTTGGGTGTTACACCGTGCAATCGCAACGGTTCCGATACTATTTTGTATATCTTTCACTATTATAAGGGAAAAGTTGTCTTTGGTGAAACATTCAAAAATACCACTTATGCCCCCATTTTTATATTTTAATAACTTGACATATATTATAATCTATTTCAAAGAAATTAAAATACAATGTCCATTCAAGTAATTACACTATCAAAAAATTAGAAGTAATGATGAAAATCTATTTAAATTCAAAAAGTTTTTTAGTAGAGCTCATACACCTACTATGGTAGGTTGTCATTAGGCATGTCAGTGGTCTATTCAAAGAAGGTTGTCATTAGACATATCAGTGGTATTTTTGAGGTGATGACATTAAATCAATCAACTTTATTAAAGTCAAAATTAATATTTTTAGCTCAAAACATATATTGTTTTACAAAATAAAAATTATAATATTTATGTATATTTTTTTTCGATCATTTTGAGTACCCATATGTATATGTTGCTGGCGAAACCCTCCTTGATGGGGTGGGCGAAACCCGTCGTCGTCGGTCGGGTTTCGCCCTCATCCATTTCCTGGACGCTGCCGAAGACCGCCTGAGAGCATCTAGCCAGAGCGGGCGAAGCCCGCCGTCGCCGGCTGGGTACTGTCGCGCCTGGCCGTAGGGGCGGAGCCCCGTGTCAGGCACTCGTATAGTATATATATATATATATTTTTTTTTGAGGCTGAGAACTCAACTTTAATGTTCGTACTTCAGGTATGAGCGGAGGTCACCGACTTATCGAAATAGTGATCCTATGTAGAGAAAAGGGAACTAAGAAAAGAGATTAGTCATAGCTTAGAGGCCCCAGCTCACGCCGAGGAGTGTACAAAAACTCCACATCCCAAACCAATTTTTGTGCTAGGTTGGGGGGAGAGGCAGACTCACCATTTTCGAGAGAGCTTGCATATGAGGGCTCTTGTGGGCTGATAGCAATGTGTCTTCCCCTCAACGTAGGGTCATATTACAGACAACTGGGACTGGGAGGAGGGGTAGCCAGGGGTCAGTGGTCGAACCCCCGCCCATGTGCGGACTTAAACCTATCCCCGGCGAGTTGATGCGAGTTAATTCCCGGCCAAGCGAGTTGCTAGAGTCTTGCCGCCGCTGGCTACTGCAAGTTCGTGGCGAGTTGAGAAAGATGTATGCAGAGTTATCCTTGGTCAGTGGTTGACTTGATGTCATACTGTACTGATTTCTGGTAAGACGTTGGTTGTCCTCGGCGATTACGAGTTGTACAATATATTTATACAA
Source organism: Platanthera guangdongensis (assembly GCA_039583875.1). Taxonomy (NCBI): domain Eukaryota; kingdom Viridiplantae; phylum Streptophyta; class Magnoliopsida; order Asparagales; family Orchidaceae; genus Platanthera; species Platanthera guangdongensis. The sequence goes on from CM077148.1 coordinate 187,813,849, forward strand.
AAGTGAACACTAGTTGTCCTCAGCGATTACGGGTTGTACAATATATTTATACAAAAAATGAACACTAAAATCCCTTAGATAGTGTTAGATTAAACTATATACAAGGATGTTATTTAATTGGGTATCATGGTGGGTCTTTTCCGCTGGGTTTCTATTAGGGTAGCTGGGGAGAGAGGGGAGATCCGGTAGGGGAAGGAGGTCGGATCAGTTGAGAGAGAGAGGAGAAACCTCAACACGGGAGCAACCCATTTCTTGGTGCCAATAACAAAGTAGCCAAAACTGAAATAAACAACAAAACATACGAAACATAATAGAAATAAGATAACGGCGCTATCAGCGATAAGCCGACTCGTCAGTAACGCGGTTGCGACGCGTGTATGTCCTCCAAGGTGGCTCCTCGGGGTGCAGGTCCGTAACAATTTCAATAATGAAGCCGACTTCACCAAGTTATGGATTAAAGTGTTTTTGCACGTCACTTGGAAAATGTCTTGAATTTGTCTATCTTTCTTAAGTGGACGCCAAAGTTCTCCATTGAATTGGAGTCGCACATTGTTCCATCATGGATAACCATTGTTGGTCTTCCATATCATTTGATTCAAGTTGAGACCTTGTAATATATTCTATTGACTAACAATCATCTTACAGTAGGTGACTTGGTGAATAAATGCACACGGATGGATCAGACACGCATTTATGTTGAGCTTAGTTTGCTCGATGAGCTGTCTGAAACCGTTCACATAGAGACCTTTTTCAAGGCCTTTGAGTTTTAAAAATCATTTCAAAATTTTCTTATATTTAGAATTTATATTTAGAATAGTGTTTTTTCCTACTTATGAATTATGAATAAGAAATAATTACCCAAACCTCCCCTATAAACTAGCATAATTAGTGAGAGCACCCCTCTTATTTTCGAAATTATAAAAAATTCCCCTTAAGTTTTCATTTCATTACCAAAACCTCCCCTGGTCTTTTTATTTCATTGCATCCATGAAGAAAAATACCTCTCTGGACACTGTTCATCGAGGGGGGTGTTTTTGTGCATGGATGTTATGAAATTAAAACTTCAAGGGAGGTTTTTGTAATGAAATGAAAACTTTAGGAGAAGTTTTTGCAATTTCGAAAATAAGAGGGGTGTTGTCAGTAATTTAGCAAAGTTAGAGGGGAGGTCCCGGTAAATGCCCCTTATGAATAATTTAAAAATAATGGGGGTGGATCTTAATTGCATCAATGTTTATGCTCAGTGAGAAGCTTATGAATAGCCTCCATGAAACAATAATTCTAGTCTTGCTTTTAAAAGCAAAGGCAGATGAAAGCTGATACCTTCCATGCGTTCTTCAACTTTGATTTTTCCCTTAAATTTTTGTATCCCTTATTTTTCATATTATCTAAATTTTCTTCTTCAATGAAAATGAATAATGTTTTGTATTGATTCTGACCTGGATATTTCTTAGATGATTGGTAAAGCTCTCCTACCAACAACAAATAACTCACAAGCCGCTCTACCGGCATCTTCTACGGAAACAAGACCCGAGGGGAAAGAAGATGGTGCGCCGGAACCTTTGAATGCCGCATCTTTACTAGAAACGGAGGCTGAGAGGAAAGTAGAGGGTCCGCCGGAACTAACTCGACTCGTCAACTCAGTATCCACACCAGAACTCGAGGAGAAGGCACCCGGCGGGCCAACGGCTCTTTCTCCTTACCCATATGTATCTTTCGCCCCTTTCCGCATTTTCATACTAAATTCAAAACAACATCTACCATAGATGTTGTTCGAATCAGACGGCATTCAATCAGACATGTCGCTGACATCTTATGAGTTGCATACAATCGCAACACGTGATTATTTAATTTTTTGTAAATATAATAACAATATTTGACATATTTCACTGATATCTTATAAAAAAATGCTGATGGCATTGCTAACAAAAGCTATTGTTTTTCTGCAGTATCCAGATTTTAAACCTCCAACTTCACCTTCTCCATCCAAGCCATAGAAGCTTAATCCTTTCAGTCTGAGATTCTCAGTAAGGGATTTCTGATGCACTTTTTTCTTTCTTACTAGAGATTAAATTTATTTTATTTTATTGCATAGTAGATTTGACCTTGAGGTCGTGGGTTCGATGGAAGCAGCCTCTTTCAAAAATGCAGGGTAAGGTTTGCCTACATTTCATCCTTGTGGTGGGACCCTTCCCCGAATCCTCGATGCGCGGGGATGCTTTGAGCACTGGACTGCCCTTATTGCAAAGTAGATTTGAAGCTACAATAGATCAGTAGAACATGATATTTTCTGGAATTGATTTCAAGTATGTTTGTGCAGATTATCCCCCATTAATTTCTTATATTTTCTCTCCAGATTACTTTTACTGCCTTCATCTTTTCCTCATTATATGCTAGGTTTTGAGCATATTGTCCTGTTTTGGTAAACTTATGTAGTATTGTGCACTTCAGATAACTCCGGAACTTCTGCACATATCAATTGATTTTAGATTGGATGCGTCTTGTGTAGGTTCTAAACGTGTTAACAAGTAGGAAAACGGATTATAAATTTAAATGTTCTATGTTGGCGCAAACAAATTCAAAGTTCTTTATGTTCAAGTTCTCGAGGCATAGTATGATTGTTTTGAGTTTAGTATGTAATCCACAAATTATGTGGAGGATGAGATTTTGTGAAAATGTATGCAAGGTGAACATGGGAATAATAAGACTTTGTTCGAGACAACCGTGGTTGTAGGAAAAGTCGTGAGAAATCAGTGGCGAGATTATTAGAGTTGTTAGTAAAAGCAGTGGTAGGAAAAACGACTAGAGGAGAAGAGTGATATAGATCTACGGAAAGAGAAGCATGAAAACGTGGAAAGTTGCTTTTAACTTTTCTGAAAGTCGAGGGTTCGCTGCTTTTTAAAAACCTAAAAACATCATTTGGACACAATCATTTTTCCAACCACAATGAAACCAAATTCCTTCAAAAGAGAGGTGGGAGTGACAATATAACTTTTCACACCACCGTCCCAAATAGAGTTTAAGAATAACAATAGAATGAACCACTTCACCGTCGATTGAAGTAGCAATTGGTCTCGATCTAGGAAGCACCGGTACGAGTACGGGTACCGGGTACGATACGTATCCGGTACGGCGGTACGACAAATTTTAAAAAACAAGGATACGGGTACGGTAGGATACGTTGTATTAAATATAATAATTATATATTTATATATCACAAATGCAATTATATAACATGAACATTTAAAATTTAACATGAAGTTCTTGAACATAAACATAAACATTTGCCAAAACATCTATGAATTTCAGGATAAGTTCTTAAACAATTGTCAACATAAACATAAACATGAAGTTCATAAACATAAATGTAAACATTTAATATTGAAGTTCTTAAACATAAACATAAACATTTAAAATTTAAAGATGCTCATCACTCATTTTCTTCATCTTCCTCAGTATTGTTGGAGATCAAAACATCTTCAATTTCTGGCTCATCTAAAGACAAGTTGGCGATCGTAAGCATGCCAACTCCATCAAATGGATTTGCCCAAGCATCTCCTCCTATATCCCACATCTTACTCCTTCCTTGATTGTAGAGTTCATTTCTCCTCGATAATAGGCGTAGATTGCTATGCACATACACCAAATCGTCAGCTCTTTGTGGTAGAATTTTATTTCTTCTTAATGAGTGAATGAATGAGTATGTGCTCCAATTTCTTTCACAGCAGGAAGATGAAGAAGGTTGCCCTAAAAGCTTCAAAGCAATCTTTTGTAATTTTGGTGCTGAAGTTCCATAGTAACTCCACCAATCTTTGGGCAATAATGACGCTCTACTCTCCAAACTATCTGGCTCACTAAAAGCTTGACCAAGCCCCGTAAACCTAGAGAATTCATTGATCACTATATTCCTCTCCACCACATCAGGAAAATATCTTCTCAAACATTTATTCCTCTCCAAGGAAATCTCCTCATCTGTATTTGGAGCAACTCTATTTGGCCCTCCATCAAGTCATTCCCTACTATAATACCTACAATGAAAACCACATAGTAAATAAATAAATCATAATAAATGGTAAAAGTCAAGTATGCAAAAGAAATTACCTTGGGTTAAGAGAATGAGCCATGCAATGTAGTGGTGTGCAACTCTTGGTCCACCGATCAACGAGGACATCATAAATTGTCTCATAAAGAGGGCAATGAGCTTCCAAGTCCGTTAACTTCTCATGTCTATATATTTCAATCTTCACATTTTCAATCATTGAATCCCACATGTCATATACCAAATGAAGGTTGGGTTTATCTGTATCACAAACCCTAAGCATATCGTATATGAGTCTTGTTATATCAAGGATCTTCTCCACATCATCCCACCATTTGTCATTATATATGATATTTTTAACCTCCAGAGCTTTCTCAACATCATCTGCTCTATACGTAGTCCATTCGGGACATCCAACCATATTAAGCAAACTCATCTTCACAAGTTTAAACCTCTTCAACATCACTATAGTTGAAGCAAAGCGTGTTTCCGCAACTGCAAGTAACTTGAGTGAGACAAAAGAGTTATACATGTTCAACCTGTATTGATAATTCTGCTTTTTAAAAAACCTAAAAACATCATTTGGACAATCATTTTTCCAACCACAAGGAAACCAAATTCCTTCAAAAGAGATGTGGGAGTGACAATATAACTTTTCACACCACCGTCCCAAATAGAGTTTAAGAATAACAATAGAATGAACCACTTCACCGTCGATTGAAGTAGCAATTGGTCTCGATGTATTTGGTATGCTCATGGTCGACACTTTGACCAATCACAATAATGTCTACAAACATAATATAGGATCCCTAGTCCATAAACATCATGGTAGACATAATAGAAATCATATTAAAAAAATTCTAAGCACAAAAATATAAGGGTCCGTTCGTTTGAATGGAATTTAGACCCTACAATTAGAATTGGTGGTCCATTTTCAATGAAATTGGACCACAATTTCAATTATGAAGCCCCCTATTCCATCCAACTGAACAGACCCTAAAAGAAATGTAAGGAGGAGCAAGAAGTTGACTAACACAATGAGCTGAATATAAAATGTTAGGAGAGCAAAAATGATATATATATCTTCCAATAAGTTGCTGATATCGAATATTATTACAGGCATCCGGTCAATAGAATTGATATGAACTTGTCATTCTTGGTGTGGTGGAGACTGTTGGAAACGTTTACAGTGGGCACAACACAAAATAAATGAGGCAAATAACTTCTTAAATATCAAACAAAAGTTACAAAACACAAATGACAACTACTTGTCTTCAACCACAATTACAACTCAACACAAACACAAATCCAAATTTGGTTTTACAAAATCTCCACTTCTTAACTGCCTCTCCTACTCGAGATCGCCAATGAGTAGTTCACAAGTATATGGAGGTTGGGAGAAGCAGTCTGTCACTTTTATAAGTTTTACTGTTCGCCAATGAGAAGCCGCAACCGTTCTTCATGCTACTATTCACGTGCAAATTTCTGTCCGCAGAAATTGAAAACCTGCTGCTTTTCTAAGCTCCCGCAATAAAATAGTCTGCAATATAGGATTGCTGTCCGCCAACTTCTTATTGGCCAGTGGGAGTTCACAATTAAAACTAGTGCAGTCCGCAGAAAGAAAAATTTGTCCGCAGCTTTTCTAATGTCTTCCTAAGCTTTTTGCTCTCTCTCACTACGCCTTTCACATATTCAAGTCTATTTATAGGATTGTCAACAAATGAGATAATGACATGTGTCCCAAATAATTATCCTCCATTTTAATACCTGCATGCGTTTCACGCAATTCCAAAACTTGCTATCTTAATTTAGCCATTGACCGGTCAACTTTCAATTATATATATATATATATATATATATATATATATATATAGTGTTATATATATTATCTCTTTTGGTCAAACCAAACATCATCACCAACAATCTCCCCCTCAAACACGGCAACACATGTCGAGTTTGCTCTTACACTTCATGAACGTTTCAGTCTTCAACACCTTTGTGAAAATGTCTGTCATATGCTCTCCTGTGGGGCAATAAACAAAATCCACCACCTTCTGCTGCACTTGCTCACGAAGGAAGTGATATTTTGTCTCAATATGCTTGCTGCTCTCATGCAACACTGGGTTCTTTGCAAGTTGAATCGCCGACATGTTGTCAACAAAAACTGTCACAGGACTCTCCTGTGGATGATGTAACTCATGCAGGAGATTTTTCAACCAAATCGCCTGACACGTACATGTTGCCGCTGCAATGTATTCAGCTTCACAGGTAGATAAGGCAATCGTTGCCTGCTTCTTCGAACTCCATGAGAACACATCTGTTCCAATATGAAAAACATACCCAGAAGTATTTTTTCGGTCATTCACATCACCACCATAGTCACTGTCGGAGTACCCGACCAGCTTCAACTCTTCTGCAGATGAGTACATCAAACCATGATGTCTTGTCCCATTCACATACCTCATGATCCTTTTCGCTGCCGTGAAGTGATCTTGTTTTGGCTCCTCCATGTATCTGCTAACCACTCTAACAACATACATGATGTCAGGCCTAGTGAAAGTCAGATGGCGTAGACTTCCAACTAAACTCTTAAACAATGTAGAGTCAACCGATTCATCCTTTGAATCCTTCCTCAACTTCATTCCCGAATCAGCAGAAGTAGAGATAGCCTTGCTATTCTCCATCCAGAACTTCTTCATAATTTCCTCCGCGTACTTCTTCTGAGAAATGAAGATCTCATCTTCACTCTGTTGTACCTCAATGCCCAAGAAGTAGGTGAGTTCTCCTAGATCAGTCATCTCTAACAACTTCTTCATCGTCTTCTTAAACTCTTCAAACATAAGAGGGTTGTTGCCGGTGAATATCATATCGTCAACATACAAGCACATGATCATGAAATCACCGTTCTTCTCCACCTTCGTATAGAGCGCATACTCATACGGGCTCTTCATGTACCCGTTCTTCTGGAAATATCCATCAATTCTTTCATTCCACACACAAGGCGCTTGCTTCAACCCGTACAACGCCTTCTTCAATTTGTAGACCTTCATCTCTTGGCCTTTCACTTCATATCCAGGAGGCTGCTGGACGTACACATCTTCTTCCAGATAACCATTGAGAAATGCGGACTTGACGTCCATCTGACAGATCTTCCACTTATATTGAGCAGCTAGTGCAATGATCAGTCTGATAGTGTCTATTCGTGCCACTGGAGCAAAGACCTCGTCGTAGTCCACACCTTGGACTTGTCGGTAGCCTTTAGCGACGAGTCTTGTCTTGTGCTTCTCCACTTCTCCATCCTTGTTCTTCTTCACTCTATACACCCATTTCACACCAATGGGTTTGTGATCTGCCGGCAGAGTGACCAACTCCCAAGTATCATTCTTCTTGATGGATGTCATCTCTTCATCCATCGCCTTCCTCCAAGTCTTCTCCTGAGTTGATTCTTCATACGAGTATGGTTCACAATCTGCTAAAAGACAATATAATGAAAAATTAGCATGAATCGGCTCCGTCTCCTCGTAGATCTCCTCCAACCTTCTCATCCTAGGTTGAGTACTTTCAGAGCTTCTCCTACTAGTGCTTGCTCCATCAGAATTACTTCTGTTGGTGCTTAATCCACTTGAGTAAGGAGTAGAAGCTCCCCCTGAGTCTCTGCTCGGTGGTGACGATGGTTCAGCTCCACCATTCGCAACTTCAGCTTCATGACCACCTTCTTCTTCTTCATCATCATAAAACATCCTCTTTATGCTTCTCTCTTTCTCATCCCAGCTCCAACAACTATCTTCCTCAAACAAGACATCTCTTGAGATGATCGCTTTCTTTGTCACAGGATTGTATAACTTGTAAGCTTTACTCATCGGAGCGTAGCTTACAAATATATACTTCTCGCTTTTATCATCAAGGTTCTTCCTCTTCTGATCAGGTATGTGAGCATAAGCTACACACCCAAATACTCTCAAGTGTTGCACACTTGGCTTCCATCCACTTCATGCCTCATATGGAGTCTTGAACTTCACACTCTTAGTCGGACATCTATTCAACAAGTGCACTGCACATTGTACTGCTTCAGCCCAAAACATCTTCGACAACTTCTTGCTCTTTATCATACTCTTTGCCATGTTCTGAATCGTTAAATTTTTCTCTCAGCCACTCCGTTCTGCTGAGATGAGATGCTGCAGTCAACTGATGAACAATCTCATGCTCTTTGCAGAATGAATCAAACAACTTTGAGGTGTACTCCCCACCTCGATCAGTTCTAAGTACCTTCAGATATTGTCCACTCTCCTTTTCAGCCATTGCCTTGAACTCCTTGAACTTGTCAAGGGCGTCAGACTTCTCCTTCAAGAAGTAAACCCAACACTTCCGACTAAAATCATCAGTGAAGGTGATGTAGTATTTGCTTCCGCCAACTGAGGCAATATCAAACGGACCAGCAATGTCCGAGTGAACTAGTTCAAGTTGTCTCCTTGCTCTTCGAGACTTTCCACCTTCAAACGTATGCCTCTTTTGCTTGCCCTTCGTACAAGCTTCACAAATCTTCTGTGGTGGTAAGATCTTTGGCAAACCTTCCACCATCTTTGCATGTGATAGAAGATTCAGACCACTGAAGCCTAAGTGACCCATTCTATGGTGTCACAACCAAACCTCTTCTTCCTCTTCAGTTCTTGCTAGGCATGCCGTCTCCTTGGCATCCATCTTCAAAGTAAAGAGACGATTCGTCGTCATCTTTACTTTCACCACCTCTTTTCCTTGCTGGTTCTTCATAGCAAACAAAGCATCCTTCAACTGAATGCAGTAACCTTTCTCCACCAACTGTCTGAGGCTTAAGATGTTACTCTTCAAGTCGGGAATATAGAACACGTCATTAAGATGCACCTTCTCACCATTTAGGGTGATCACTATCAACCCTTTGCCTTCTACCAAGATTTTCAAAGCATCTCTAAAACTAACTTCACCAGCACTTGGTTCAAGGTTAGTGAACAACTCTTTCTCACCACACATATGATTGCTCGCTCCTGTGTCCAAGTACCAGACTTCATTTCTACCACCTTCAGCTCCTCTATAAGTTAAGAACATCATTGGATCACCACCAGTGTTTCTTGCTTCAGCATAGTGGTTGGTTTCCTCATTCCTCCTCGGAAGTCTGCAGTCATAACTCATGTGCCCAAACCTATTACAGTTGTAACATTGGACTTGGGCTATTCCACCACGACCTCTACCTCGTCCTCTTCCACGATCTCTTCCTCTTCCTTCTTGTTCTCTACCTTGAGGTTGCTCCACCTCTCTCTGGAAGTTCTGATGTCTTCCTCCTCGTCTTCCTCTGCCTCTGCCTTGGTAGCCTCGACCTCGCTGGCCACCTCCTCTTCCTGAACTCTCTCCAAAGTTTAGCTGAGTCTGAAGTGCTTTTTCTAAGCCACTTGACTCTTCATCTTGTAGCATGCGGTATTCATGGGCTTGCAGAGATCCTATAAGTTCATCGATAGACATTTGAGTGAGATCCTTTGACTCTTCTATCGCCACCACGATATAGTTGAACTTCTTCGACATAGATCGCAAAAGTTTCTCCATAAAACTGACATCATCGATCATTTCTCCGTTGCGCTTCATTTCATTTGCAAGCATCCGCAAACGAGTCACATAGTCACCAACTTTTTCAGAGTTCTGCATCTTGATAACTTCATACTCTGCTCGGAGAGATTGTAGCTTAACCTTCTTTGTCTTGTCAACTCCTTGCAATGAGCGTTGCGAGGTCTCCTATGCTTCTTTAGAACTTCTAGCATCCGAGATATTCTCAAAAGTTGCTTCATCAACCCCTTGGTATAACAAGAACAAAATCTTCTTGTCTCTCTTCCTTGCCTCTCTCAGTGTCGTCCTTTGTACGTTAGTCAACGTTGTCTCTACTTCAGCAGTTTGCTCGTCATATCCATCCTCAACTATCTCCAAAGCTCATTTGATGCTAGTAGCACTCTCATATGGATACTCTAGTTATCATAGTTCGTCTTCGACAACTTGGGAACTTGACCCAGCATAGCATTTACCATCTTCATTGTTGCGATCTCTTCAACTCTTCTGAGTTACTACCAAGGTTCGCAACCTGGCTCTGATACCACTGTTGGAAACGTTTACAGTGGGCACAACACAAAATAAATGAGACAAATAACTTCTTATATATCAAACAAAAGTTACAAAACCCAAATGACAACTACTTGTCTTCAACTACAATTACAACTCAGCACAAACACAAATCCAAATTTGGTTTTACAAAACCTCCACTTCTTAACCGCCTCTCCTACTTGAGATCGCCAATGAGTAGTTCACAAGTATATGGTGGTTGGGAGAAGCAGTCCGCCACTTTTATAAGTTTTATTGTTCGCCAATGAGAAGCCGCAACCCTTCTTCATGCTACTATTCACGTGCAAATTTCTGTCCGCAGAAATTGAAAACCTGCTGCTTTTCTAAGCTCCCGCAATAAAATAGTCTGCAATATAGGATTGCTGTCCGCCAACTTCTTATTGGCCAGTGGGAGGAGTTCACAATTAAAACTAGTGCAGTCCGCAAAAAGAAAAAACTATCCGCAGCTTTTCTAATGCCTTCCTAAGCTTTTTGCTCTCTCTCACTATGCCTTCCACATATTCAAGTCTATTTATATGATTGTCAACAAATGAGATAATGACATGTGTCCCAAATAATTATCCTCCATTTTAATATCTGCATGCGTTTTACGCAATTCCAAAGCTTGCTATCTTAATTTAGCCATTGACCGGTCAACTTTCAATTTTATATATATATATATCTTTATCTATTATAAAGAAAAAATTTTGAATTCTAGAATCAGATAACGATCGATCACGACCGTATATTTTTTCATAGGACTCCTAAATCTATATAGGGCCTCTAAAATTTAGGGCACCATTCATCAGGTCAGTCCAAAAGTACAGACCCGCCGGCCCGCCCACTGCCCAAAAATAGAGGCCCGCCCAACCAACGCACCCAAAAACACACCACACCCGCCCAGCGCCCACCAGCCTAAACCCGCCCCTTTGTATCACATCTGCACCATTCAAGATCAAAATCCCTTATATACACATGCAACAAGACTAAATTTGGCGGTGTGGGACTAAATCCCACACCGCCAAATAAGGTAGGTGGAATTAATCTCGCCTAGCTTAGGCGGAATTAAATCCCGCCTATACTTAGGCGGGATTTAATCCCGCCTGTTTAGGCGGGATTAATCCCGCCTAAGTATAGGCGGGATTTAATCCCGCATAAACAGGCGGGATTTAATCCCGCCTAAACAGGCGGGATTTAATCCCACCTGTTTTTTTTAATATATATTTTTAAATATATTTTTATATTTTTTATATATAATTAAATATTATATTCTTTAAATATATATTTAAATATAATTAAATATTATATTTTTTAAAATATATTTAAATACTATATTTTTTTAATCCCGCCGCGGGCCGGGCGCAGCCCGCGAGGGGGGGGGGGGGGGGGGGGCGAAGCCCACCGCATATTTTTTTAATCCCGCCGCGGGGCAGGCGCAGCCCGCCGCATATTTTTTTAATCCCGTCGCGGGGCGGGCGCAGCCCGCCGGGGGGGGCGGCCGCCGCGGGCCGGCGCAGCCCGCCGGGGGGGGGGGGGGGGTGGGGGTGGGCGAAGCCCACCACATATTTTTTTAATCCCGCCGCGGGCGGGCGCAGCCCTTCGGGGGGGCGGGCGCAGCCCTTCGGGGGGGCGGGCGAAGCCCGCCGCATATTTTTTTAATACCGCCGCGGGGCGGGCGCAGCCCGCAGGGTCGCGAGGGGGGGGGGGGGGGGCGAAGCCCGCCGCGGGGCGGGCGCAGACCGCCGGGGGGCAGGCGCAGACAGGTGCGGGCGAAGCCCGCCGTCACGGGCCGGGTACTGTGGCGCGTAGCCATAGGGGCGGAGCCCCGTGTCGGGCACCAGTGTATATATATATATATATATATATATATATATATATATATATATATATATATATATATATATATATATATATATATATATATATATATATATATATATATATATATATATATATATATATATATATATATATATATATATATATATATATTATATATATATATATATATATATATATATATATATATACAAGTGACAGACACGGGCCTTCGGCTCTCGGCACATTCGGCCGGGGTGCGACAATCGGCGGGGTGCGACATTCGGCGGAGTGCGACATTCGCCGGGGGTGCGACATTCGCCGGGGGTGCGACATTCGCCGGTGGTGCGACATTTGTCGTGGGGACGACATTTGTCGTGGGCGGCGACATTTGTCGTGGGTGATTACATTTGTCGTGGGGGCGACATTTGTCGTGGGGGGCGACATTTGTCGTAGGAGCGACATTTGTCGTGGGAGTGACAGGAACGGGCCTCCGACCCTCGTGCCCCGCGCGACAGTACCCAGTCGCGGCGGCGGGCTTCGCCCGCGCCCGGCGGGCTTCGCATCTATGCAATATGATATAGTATATATTTATATAATATATTATAAATATATATAATATATAAATATATATTAGTAATGAGAGCAACTGACAGCTGATAGGGTGTAATGAGAGCACTTGACAAGATGTTTTTTGGACATTGTGCCTCATAATTGTCTGCTATCAGCTTTATTTTGGAGGTGACTTTAATGTGCAATTACATAATATATTATAAATATATATAATATATAAATATATATTAGTAATGAGAGCAACTGACAGCTGATAGGGTGTAATGAGAGCACTTGACATGATGTTTTTTGGACATTGGGCCTCATAATTGCCTGCTATCAGCTTTGTTTTGGAGGTGACTATGGTGCAATTACATAAGTAACCTTTAATTTTAAATGTATTTAAATATTTCTTGAATTTATGTTAGTGTTAAAGTAAAAAGATTGAGGGTATATTAGGTTTTATGAATGTTGCATCAAAGAGAAGTTTTCCTTTATAGAATAGTATATATATATATATATATATAATGTTATATATATTATCTCTTGTGGTCAAAACAAACATCATCACCAACAGAGACAGTCCCCAAGGCAGTAATGCCGGCACCATACTTGGTTTATGAGAGAATAGCTCGCATAGTCGAATTCAAGAGCACCCATAGGATTATGTAGTGTTGGTGGATCGTTTCTAGGCGAAATTCTTAGGGCACGGATCGCTTCACAATGTTCTAGTTGTTCAAATAAGTGAACACGGATGATCGGGAAATTGATCGGGCTGATACAGTGTATGCCAATATAACCCTGGCTGGTGCCCAGTAAATTGATCCTGGTATGAATAGCCTTTTTCCTGAGTTGCTAATGTTAGCTACAAGATTTTCTCCATGCTTCCAGGGTAACCTAATCAAGATGCATGGTTAAAAAAACTGACAGACCGGTGCCCAAAGCATCCCCGCGCAGCGAGGTTCCAGGGAAGGGTCCCAGCATAAGAGTGAAATATAGGCAAACCTTACCCTACAACTATAGGACTTGAATGCATGACCTCAAGGTCATACTGCGATACCTTAACCGGTGCAAAATAGGGTACATTCATCTCCTGCAATTTCTAATTGATTCTAATTAAAATAATTAGTTATAATTAAACTATTAATTACCAAAACTTCTAAGATTTATTATAATTATAGTGTGCATCTCTCTTATCTTTTTATATTGCATAAAACTCCACTCTGACTTTATATTTCATAATATACATGCACAGAAATGCCTCATGCATTTCCTCCCTTGGGGTTATTTATTTTGGCATGCATGTTATGAAATGTGAATTTACACGAGAGATTTTTGTAATTTTAAAAAATAAAAGGCTGTAATTTTGTAAACTTGAGGTCCTGATAAATGACCCTATAATATTAAAAAACAAAGCTAAGTAAATGAATTTCATCAAAAATTTATATACAAATAAACCATGTAATAAATAAAATACTACAATTAAATTTCGTCTCCACCAAGTGTTGCGCGAGGAAGACATGCATGGATGATGAAAAAGGCTAGAAGCTTAGTTTCATCATATAAATGAGAGCATACCCTTCCTCCCACGGCAAGTCGTAAGGGGGCAAAGAGCGCTAGAAGGAGAAGAGAACATGAAACATGAAGGGTCTTCTTCTATAGAGATTAGGTTGAAACTTCTTAAAGCAAAGCGATGAAAATTGCAAAGTGCCAAAGTACTTACGGTGTCAAAAAAATGGACAGTTGAGGCGAGATTTATAGAGTCGAATTAAAACTGTGTAACATTGCACAGAGGGGGAGTGGTTTCGAGAGAGAGAAACTACTGCGGTAGATGTCTTGACCTCAATCAACTTTCAATATGATTGGATTGTCGGCACCAAAATGCAAATGCGATGAAAATACCATCTTGTGAGCAACAGCTCCGAGTTCTCTTTCTCTTCAAAAATATATTGGTAATGATTTTAGTATCACAATGGATAATAGATAGCATAGTTACACTCAGTAATGATGATTTGGCTCTTATGTTAAATAATTTATATCATGTGCCGAAGATGAAGAACCTCAATTTGATGACGGTTGCGGTGATGCGAGATATCGTGTTTTGTTTGGGCCCACAGACGCGAAGCGAACAGACTTCTTTTCATGGTCCCCTAAGTGTTGTCTTAGAAGATGCTAGTTGTGGAAGTAGTAAGGTTGGTACTAGTCTGAAACCATTGATGGTCTTGTTGATGTCTCGTAGTGCTCATCATACACATGGCTCCTATTCTTCGGCATTGGAGCAAAGTGAAAAGGGTATCGCTTTTTGTAAGAGGGGTCGATGATCGTGAGTTTTCTTGCGTTGATATTGACACATATATCAAACAATGAGAACATGACATGAATGAAAAGACGAGTGCTCTTGTATAAAAAAATAATGAAAGTTAGGATCTTGTGCAATCTTTTGCAAATGGGTCTCTTGCTGAGTTCGATTGGATGGAGACCTTTTTGCAAAGTATTATCTATTTGACAATCGCAAGATCGGACATTTCCTTTGTTGTTGGACTTGTTAGTCAACATATGCAAAAGAACCATGGAAGCTTCTTTTGAATGCAACAAAGATGATCTTGAATATGGATTTAACCCTTAATTATGGATTGCTCTATATGAAAAGAGCACTCAATTTCTCTTTCATGAATACGTGCAGTTGTCATCCCGTCGGTAAAATTTTGATGATCTTTGTTTCAGTTCGGTTGCGTGGTTATGTATGGTTCGTCCGGTGTATGTAAATGTCTATCTCTATCATCAAAGCAGAGTACAATGTTACTTGCTTGGCAGTGCAAGAATATAATTTTTACGTCGTCCGGTCATGTTTGCTTGGCAGCATACTCTCATGTTTACAATGAGTTCATATTTTATATGAAATGACCAAATATATGGAGATCGATCATCACTTCATTCGTAAATAGATTCTTGATGGTCCATTATTACTATTTCTGCACGAAGTCTCTTTTTAAAGGTTCATTTGAGCGTCTTTGTGGGTTGCTCGGACACTTCTCGAGTATGTTCAGCATTTTTTTTGTGTGCTTTGATTGGATTATAAATCAGTAGCTAAGTTTATTCACATTATATGCTAGTAAGTGGTCTTCACTTTCATGTTATTCTTTTATAAGAGAGGTGAAAAATAACAGATGAGTTTCTAGATGATAACTTTTAGGAGGATTCAGTGGAGTCAACAGACCCGAGAGGAAGGAGTCAACGTGTCACTTTTGTTTCCATTGTCATTTTTATTTTATTTTATATATATTGACACACACACACAAGAGTGATGGGCGCTGGACTTCGTCTCTACGGCCAACCGCGATAGTGTCTTGACCGACACAAACACTAACAATTAATTAATGCGAAAAATAGTTATCAATCACTTTTTTATTTGTTGTCCAAAAAAATAGTCTTCATTCACATTAATTAACGTCAAATTAATTTTAATAAAATTGATAAGTTTAATGGTTGCTGCTAGAAAATTTCACTGACATGCATAATAATATTATTCCTTGAAAATGTTGTTGATATATCTTGACAACCTATCATAATAGGTATATGAGCTCTACTAAATACTTTTTTGATTCTATGGATTTCCGTATTACTTTTAATTTAGAAATGAGTTGTAACTTGTAATTACTATATATCTATATATGTATCTATATTATAAGAAGAAATACTTTAGTGATTATTGTGAGCTTCAAGACAATGGAATGAATGCGCGCCGTCAGATCAAGAGTTGTTTTGACGCCTCCGTCAGATCAAAAAAAAAGGAAAAAAATGATCTCCCTTTTATATTACACTCGCAACAAAAAGTCTCATTCCCCGACAGTTGCTCACGTCTAGGCTCCGCCTCCGCCGACCTGACCGAAGCCCATCGGCGGGTTCGTCGGGCCACGGTGAACCCGTCGAGGGTATCCCGGCGGCGCTCCGGTAGGGCCACCTCCGGCGGTGGCCCTAACCGTGAGATTCAGTTTAGGTTTTCACGGGCTTGCCCGCTCGCTGCCGGACAATCCCCGGCAGGTTCGTTCGAGTCAGGCGAACCCGCAGGGGGCCTCTGGCCAAGCCGTCGGCGGTGGCCTTAACTGCGTGGCCCGCGCGGTTTTTTTCTTTTTTATATTGCAACTCATATATATACACACACACACACACACAAGTGTCCGAAACGGGGCTTTGCCCTTATGACCAAGCGCGACAGTATCCGTACTGCGACGGTGGGCTTCCCCCCCGGCTCAATGCTCTCGGGCGGCCTTCGACCTAATTCAGGCGAGCTTCACTCGCCTCCGCACATCCTCGATGCGTCTGCGGGTTGCGCCCGCATCAACGCGAGTTCCGGCCGCAACATATACATATAAGTACTCAAAATGAACGTAAAAAATTTAAATCAATATTACACTATTTATTTTTATAAAAATATATATTATTTTATGTAAAATATTTTTTTTATTTCCCCTCTCTCTTCATCTCTCTCCCTCTCTTTCTTCCACTCTGCACCTATATTTAATGTACAAAAATTATATAATAATATATTATATTAGCATTGATTAGCCGCCTTATATATAATAATATATATTATATTAGCATTTTATTAGCTGCCCTTCCCGCAGCACCTCTCTCTCTCCCATCACTCATCCGATATAGCTGCTCTCTCTCCCATCCCTCATCCGGCATAGCTGTAGGAGATCTAGTGATTTGTTATAATAGCCATCTGAAAATAACCAACGGATGATGGTTTCTTGAGATCAATCCAATGGCCACGTTTTCTTCTATAGCTTTTAAAAGCATGATTTTAAAAATCATTTCATATATATATATATATATATATATATATATATATATATATATATATATATATATATATATATATATATATATATATATATATATATATATATATATATATATATATATATATATATATATATATATATTACAGTGACGGAGCCAGAAAATAATGTCAGGATGGGCAGACTCATTTCATAATGTAGTTAAAAAAATTAACTTAAATTATTCAAATAACTGTATTAATACAAGAAAAATAACATATGAATATTTAAGAATATTTCAACTAAATTAAAATTAAAAACACATAACATTACCTTTCATAGTTGACCACGTCGACTTTTCATATTTTGAAAGCGTTTGATGATAGTCTCATTATCAATACTTTTGAATATATCTTTTTCAATATATGTAATCAAGCAATCATTCATCATTGAGTCTCCCATCCGATTACGCAGACGGTTTTTCACGATATTCATTGCAGAAAATGCCCTCTCAACTGTAGCTGTTGCAACTGGTAAAACCAATGATAATTTCAGGAGCAAATAAACCAAGGGATATAAAATATCCTTCTTTTTCTCAACCATCTTTACTGCAAGATCACCAATTCCATTTACTTGTGCAAAATCACTATCAGCCCGAACATCATAAACATAAGTTTCCAACTGACAATTCAGTTCCATAATATCTAAATTTGAAAATTCTGATGGATAAAACTCAGCAAGTCGTCTTAATTTTTGCTTATCAAATGCAGAAAATGAATTATTCGGACTCAAACATGCAACACAAAGAAGTAGTTCTGTATTTCTCTCCGTAAATCGGGTATTCAATTCTTGAAGCTGCATATCTATCACATTATAAAATATCTCAACTCGATAATGATGTAAATTTGTCATTTCTTGAACCCTTCTTCTTGATCGGCCTCTTGCAACATATAAAGTATTCATATCTGAAATACTAATTTTGTAATTATTACAGAATAAAAAAACTTCATCAAATAATTCTATCCAACCTTTATCTCGTTTATCCTGCAACCTTTGTTTAGAAATTTGCACTAAATGCATGACATTACAAATATCTTGGTCTTTACGTTGCAATGCCTGTGATAGACTATTTGTTATTCCTATTATATCTCTCATCAAAAATAAAACAATTATGAAATCAAATGATTGAAGGGAATCTAATAATGAAAAGGTCGTTGCTTTATGATCAGAACTTGAATGTGGATCTTTTTCAACAATCTCGAGAACATCGATAATGGTGAAAAACATCACAATTATGTTAAGCAATGAACCATAATGTGATCCCCACCTAGTATCACCTGATCTTTTTAAAGCCCTTTCTTGGTTTAAACCAGTACCACTTAAAAGTTCACCTTTTTGCAAACCTTCAACAATCTTAACAAATTGAGACTCGCGTAAAAGTTCTTGACGCTTACATGAGACATTGATTATATTGGTCAAAGTGACAGCCAATTCAAAAAGTCAAGCAACTTGAACATGATTTTTTGCAACTGCTACTAACGATAATTGAAGTTGATGTGCAAAACAATGAACATAAAATGCAAAGGGGTTTTCTTTCATAATTAGAGCTTTAAGTCCATTAAACTCCCCTCGCATATTACTTGCACCATCATATCCTTGTCCTCGTAATTTTGAAAAGCTGAATTCATGATATAAAAAGAATTCTTCTAATGCTGCTTTAAGAGAATGAGCTGATGTATCCATTACATGCATAATTCCAAGAAATCGTTCAATTACCTGCCCTTCACTGTTAACATAGCGCAAAGCAATAGCCATTTGCTCTTTAGTAGATATATCTCGTGACTCATCTATCAGTATAGAAAAAAAAGCATCTCCAATATCCATTTTAATACAATTTATTGTCTCAACTGCCATTGCATTGATAATATCTTTTTGAATTTCCGGAGCAGTTAACTTGTTATTTTCTGGCGCGTTATGCAAAATCACTTTTTTCACCTCTTCATTATGATCTCCAAGAAATCTTAAAAGCTCGAGAAAATTTCCTCGATTTGTTGAAGAATCTGATTCATCATTACCACGTAATGCTAAGCCCTGTTGTATTAAAAATCGAATGCAATCAACTGATGCAGTTAGACGTGTTTTATGCTCTTGTCTAGCGAGATCCGATTGTTTAAGAAACTGGACCTCAATATG
This sequence comes from Platanthera guangdongensis, assembly GCA_039583875.1. Lineage (NCBI taxonomy): Eukaryota > Viridiplantae > Streptophyta > Magnoliopsida > Asparagales > Orchidaceae > Platanthera > Platanthera guangdongensis. The sequence goes on from CM077148.1 coordinate 187,833,346, forward strand.
CTGACATGATTTCATTAAGTTAGTGCACATCACTGCAGCCTGATTGTGAATACTATTGGGACCCCCAACATGTTCTCGAAGTCTACTTAAACCATCTTTCCAATTTCTAAAGCCGTCAACAGTAAATGAATCTCCCCTTGATTGTTGTCCCATTTCAGGCTTAAAAAGATAACAAAATATACAAAATGCCGCGTCTTTTGCTATGCTATATTCCAACCAAGAAGGAAATTGCTCAAACCATGCATAATTGAATCTTCTAGCTGTATTCCCAAACATTGTCTGTGGAAATTGATGATGTCGTGGTTGACATGGCCCTTTCAATAGATATTTTCTTCTAATTTCATCTCTATCATTAACATTATAATCTGATAATCTAACTCGTAACCCTGGATCGGCTATTATGTTGTCCAGATTAGTTTCAATCAGACCTCTCTTTGAATTTGATTCCAAAAAATCTTGACAAATTCGTTTTTTCTTAAGAGCTGATTCAGAAATTGGAAGTTTCTTAAAATACTTATCCATCTTTGTAATTAAAAAACCCCTTTCAGTGTGCTCGTTGTGATCGGATTCCCTATACAATGACCATAGCCCGTAACAATTAGCTCAAACGTCTACACAACGAAAATGATGGGCAAGACAGAAACACTTGCCCAAACGAAGGTTCGCTATGCCTCTTTAGATCTCCCAAGGGCTATAAAACCAATGTTCGATCAAGCGAAAGGGACCCACACGATCCGAACGAGTGATGTTGTACCAAAGAGAACCACCCAAAACAAACATTTCGCAAGGGGATGGTCTCTCCCAACAAAGAACAACGAGGTTCACCAAGCCTTCTCGAGCGTATTTTTTTAAAGCAAAAAATTAACGCCACAGAAAATCAACACAAACATAGACAAATTGCACAAGATGAAAGTGGAGGAACGTCGTTACCAAAACCAAGAGATTATGGTCGTCGCACAACAATCAAAGAAATTTCTCCTGCAGAAAGATCTGGACCGTTCGTCAGCTACAATTTCACTCCAATTTCTCCTGTAGAAAATCCCTCCTGCAGAAATCATCAAAGTTTATGACCGCTATCAAGAAATAAACGGATGGTATTTGTTAGGTATCTTATAAATTGCAATATTAACATAAGTTAATGTAATATGTTAAAGAACCAGCTCAGCCACAAGCTTTTAAAGCTTGCAGGGGATACTGTTAAAGAACAACAGAAGCCCTCAAGGGATCAGAGGGAAATAATCAAAAACTTCAGATGCTGCAAAAAGAACTGAAAGACATGAAAATTCCACTCGACAAGGAAGAAAAATCTGTTAAGTTACCAGCTTTCGATCAGGAATCGGAGAAGAGGAGCGAGCATCGATCGGAATTCCGAAAGGATGGAACGGGGAGCAGGCAAGCAGGAATCAGGAGAAGAGGAGCAGTCGCCACTCGCCGAGATTTAGGGCCGGCTGGAGGCTGGAGCGGATATAAGTATACATATATATAAAAGAATAGACTGCGGTTCTTTCTAAAAACCGCAGTCTATTCTTTTATATATATATATAAAAATTAGGATGTACAGCCCGCATTTTAACCATGCCCGTATATTTATTTATTAATATATATAAAACAAAGACTGCGGTTTTTTCTAAGAACCGCATCTATGTTTTATATATATTAATATATATATATATATATATATATATATATATATATATATATTATATATATATATAATATATATTATATATATATATATATATATTCATAGTCCATAGACTGCGGTTCTTTCTAGAAACAACCGCAGTCTATGCTTCGTATACTCCGCGGGCAATTTTCAGGTACGGGCAAGTGAATTTGGGGGTCAAGATGGTCTCAAAACGAAAAGTGATCAACATGAAAGTTGTAGATATAGGCGAGACAAACAACTTTCATGTTGATCACTTTTTATTTAGAGCCGATTTGACCTCGATTTGGGCCCCGAAATGGGGGGCGGCGGAACTGCTACAGTAAACTGTTCCGTCTCCCCCGATTTCGGGGCCCAAATCGAGGTCCAAGACGGCTTCAAATCAAAACGTGATCAACATGAAAGTTGTTCGTCTCGCCGAGATCTACAACTTTCATGTTGATCACTTTTTATTTTGAGACCATCTTGACCCCCAGATTCACCTATCCGTCTATACATATATATCTATATATATATGCATAGACTGCGGTTCTTTCTAAGAACCGCAGTCTATGTTTTATATATTGTTAAATTTTCTCAACGTGGTCAGCAAGATAGCCCAAACGCCAAATTAATATATTCGGAACTACCCAGTTCGCACGTTGAACCAGCGGAAACCAAGGACTAGAGGTACAAAGGTTAATCCCAACATACAATGGAAGCACAAGCAGGTCTTTTATTCATTCACTTCTTTACAATGCGAGGCATACATAGCGAGACATGATTTCGCTAGTATAACAACTGAAAACAGAAAGCACCAAAAACAAGCCGGGCGGACAGCCCCGGAGTCCGCCGAGACCGCGAGGTCGCCGAGGTCGCCGAGTCCGCTGAACTCGCCCAAGCTAAGCTGCAATCCGCCGAATAGACACGGAGTCCGCCGAAGCCGCGAGGCCGCGCGGACACACCGTTATTCGCCTCCTACTGAACTTGAACTGAGGAACACCCCTACCCGCCTGAAGCCGGCGGACAGGTTATTGAAGCTGGCAAAGATGAAACAGAACTGACAAGCCGCAGAGCGACCTCCTGCTGAGTCCGCAGAGACCGCACACTTCCAAGTACTTGACCGAAGTCACGACCAAACTCCTGGCTCCTTGAAGCTATCCCCGCGACCTGCACACAGCAAACCGTCAGCCTGAAACAATCCGCGCGGACTGATAAACACAGACCGCAGCTCCTTGCCCAGCCCAACTTACTGTTCACTCTAGTTACTTTAGATGTGCCAGGGGGGTCCTATTTATAGGCAAGGTGAGGAGTGTGGTCACCGCCCAAGAGATAGCGACACCACCCCAGCCCGCGCGATAGCAAAAACACCGTCCGCTGAGTCCGCAAGGACTTAGCCGGATACCAAGGCAAACTGCCAGGAGCAAGGCAAACATTGGCGAACCCTCTCCAGTCCGCCCAAGCTATGCGGACAAGGCATCAGCCCGCAAAGCTCCAACCACTACAAGACAGCAACCCCCTTCAATGGCAGTCCGCACCAACCCGAGGCAGTCCGCAAGACTCACACCTCAATCCGCCACAAGTCCACGACCAAAGGAAGACAGCAACAGTCCGCCCGGTCACAGCGGACTTTGGCGGATACCGCGGACACCATGGCCTTGGCACAAAGTGTGACCAAGTCCAAAACCATCAAGAGCCAATGCGAGCATGGCGGACACAAACTCCCGTCCGCCAAACACCCTAGCACAGACCGCCATGAGTCTGCGAGCTCCTCGCACTTGTCCAACGCAGCAGCCATCCCCGGACTCCAAAACCAGTCCGCCAATCGATCTCCACAGCAAATCGTCTGCTATGCCACCAGAGCTCGACAAGGCCTCAGCCCAGCTCCAAGCTCAGTCCGCAACAGCCCACACCGCGGACACTCCAGTCCGCAAGCTTCCCGCGGACATAAGCCAACCCGCCTATCAGCACAAGCTTGCACCCGCGGCCACTGAGCAATGCACCAGTCCGCAAGCCTCCATCCGCTCAGGCCGCTCCTTGGCAAAGCCAATCAGCAAACACCCTATCCGCAGAAACCAGGCCGCATAGTCCGCGGACTCCATGCAACAAGCCGCTCAGAAGACAGCCGGCTTTCCACTAGACCTTCCACCAGGCCGCACATCTCAGTCCGCCCAGTCCGCCTAGTCCGCCAAAGCTGTCCGCCCCAGGCCGCCCGACCTGTCCCTGTCACCCACTTCCACTTCACAAATTTCAACACTCCCCCTTGAAGTGGGAAGTGGTGACCAAGCCCAGCAAGCTGCGCAAGCGTTCAAAGGGCCCCTTCGACAGTGGCTTCGTGAAGATGTCAGCAAGATTATCTTCACTCCGAACATGCCCGACCAGCAGAGACCCCTCCAACACCTTCTCCCTGATGAAGTGGTGATCAATCTCTATATGCTTGGTCCTGGCGTGACACACTGGATTGTTTACCAGTTTGAGAGCACTCTCATTGTCACCCCGGAGTAAAGTAGGCCCTTGCACTTCTTCATGAACATCCTCTATAAGCCTCCTCAACCAAACGGCTTCCCGAGCAGCCAAGGCCGAAGCCTTATACTCCGCCTCCGTGGTTGAAACCGACACCGAGTCCTGCTTCTTGCTACACCACGAGATGCCAGCTGAACCGCAAGTGAACACATAACTAGAAGTAGACCTTCGATCATCCGAATCACCGCCATAGTCAGCATCCGTGTACCCGAGCAACGCAAACTCCGCGTCCCTTCTATAGAGAAGTCCCATGTCAGAAGAAGCCTTGACATACTTCAGAATTCCTTTCGCCGCCACTAGATGAGATTGCCTTGGTTCAGCCATATACCGACTTACTCGGCCAACAGCATAAGCAATATCCGGCCTTGTAATCGTCAGATAAATCAAGCTCCCAACAAGAGCCCTGAACACCAAGGGATCATGAAGAACCCTTCCCTCATCTCGTCGAAGCTTTAGCCCAGATTCCAGTGGAGTAGAGCACTTCTTCCCTTCGCCCATGCCAAACCGCTTCACAATGCGATCAGCATATCCTTTCTGGCTAATGAGAACCCCGCACTCCTTCCTCTCCACTTCCAGACCAAGAAAGTGATGCAACTCTCCCAAGTCTTTCATCTCGAAGCGTATAGCAAGCTCTGCCCTGAGCCTTGCTACTTCCCCCTCCGAGTTCCCTGTGATGATCATGTCATCCACATACAGCAGGACCAAGACTCGTAGCTCTCCCTTCTTCTTGACGAACAAGCTTGAATCCGAGTTAGAAGCAAGGTATCCACAGAATTGCAAGTACTCTGCAATCTTCACATACCACGCTCTAGGAGCTTGCTTCAACCCATAGAGAGCCTTCCTGAGTTTGCAGACATAGTCGGATGCTTTTCTCAGAGACAAAACCAAGCGGCTGATCCATGAAGATGTCCTTGTCAATCTCTCCGTAAAGAAAGGCATTCTTCACATCGAGTTGCCACAACCTCCATCCCTTGCTAGCAGCCAAGGCGATCACCACTCTTACAGAAGTCATCTTCGCAACTGGACTGAATGTCTCCTCATAGTCTTCTCCATACTGCTGTGAGAATCCTCTAGCGACCAGGCGAGCCTTGAACCGATCAATGCTCCCATCAGCCTTCTTCTTCAACTTATACACCCACTTGCAAGTAACCGGAGTAACGCCATCAACCTTGGGCACAAGGTCCCAGGTTTCATTCTTCTTCAGAGCATCAATCTCTTCCTTCATGGCATCATCCCACTCCTTTACTCCAGTGGCCTCGTTGAAGTTTGCAGGCTCTCGCTCATCCAGAGGACCTGCAAAGAAGCAGGAGACAAAGCTCACTGCATTCCCATCACAGTACCGAGCCGGTGGCTTAACCACCCTCTTCGATCTCCGAAGACATGGCTCCTTGCTCACGGCTTCCGTTGCTTCTTCAGGCTCCACTCCTACCTGGGGCAAGCATTGAGCAGTGCTCCCCCTGCTTCCTGAGCCAGAAGGCTCAGCCTCGGAGTTCGAAGCAACAGGAGCTGCTGGTGAAACAGCAAGCTCCTCTTCCAAGCCTTCAGCAGCCTCCACCGGTGCTTCATCAACCTTGCTACTTCCGGTTAGCTCCACCGAGCCACCTCCATATGACGTCAGCTCGTCAAAGACAACGTCTCTTGACACCACGAACTTCTTCGTCACAGGGTCCATGCATTTCCATCCCTTCTTCCGCTCATCATAGCCAACAAAGACAAGTTTCCTTGCCTTCGCATCCAGCTTTGTCCGTGAAGCATCCGGGACATGCACGTAGCAAGTTGAACCGAACACCCGAAGGTGTTCAACACTCGGCTTCTCCTTCAGCAACAGCTCAATAGGAGTCTTCATGTTGATAGGGCTGAGTGGCATCCGGTTGATAACATAAGCAGCACAAGACATTCCCTCCGCCCAAAAGGACCTTGGGATATCTTTCGCATGAAGCCAGCATTTGCAGGTCTCCGTCAAATGACGGATCTTCCGCTCCGCTACCCCATTTTGTTGTGGAGTGTGAGCACAAGTAAGCTCCCGTTGGATCCCGTGCTTCCTGCAGAAGTTAGAAAACTCGGAAGAGACAAACTCCCCCCGTTATCAGTTCTAAACTTCTTAATCCGCAAGCCAAGCCGGCCTTCTACCAACTCCTTGAACTCCACGAACAAACGGAAGGCTTCCGACTTCTCCTTTAAGAAGTACACCAAAGTATACCTTGAGTAGTCATCAACCAAGACAAGCATGTATCTGCTTCCACCAAGGCTGGCAGTAACCGTTGGTCCCATCAGGTCGCCATGAATACACTCCAATGGTTTCTTGCTCCTTGTTTGTGATTTATCAAACGGAAGGCGATGTGCCTTACCGTATTGACAGCCCGCACAAACATGCCCATCACCAAAGGAGGACAACTTCGGCAACCCCCTCACCAAACTTCTACTCGCCATTGCCTTCAGCTTGTCCATGCCAACATGCCCCAGCCTCTCATGCCAGATAGCAGCGCTATCATTGGCCCTCATCTTATCAACATAAGCATTGGTGGAAAGAACAAACAAGTTCTTCACCCTCCTCCCAACATGAGCAACATCAGCCTTTACCGCTGATACGTTGCGAAGGAACCTCACGTCTGTTGGCCCAAACAGAACGTGATACCCAGCGTCCACCGCATTGGTCACCGAGAAGAGGTTTTTCTTCATGCCCGGCACGTGATACACACTCCTTAACGTGAGTGGCCCCTGATCACTACCCAAAGACACGACCCCCTCTTTCTCTACTGCATAAACAGTATTATCAGCAGTGATAATAGCTTCATTACCTGAGTAAGCCTGCATGGAGGTGAACTTCGATTTGTCTCCGGTGAGGTGATGACCACACCCGGAGTCCACGATCCACTCGCTGTTGAAGTCCTCAGCAGACAAGGCCCGGACACAAGTGCCCGTCATGAAAGCTCCGCCCCATTCTGCTTCTTCACTTCTTGAGCAAGCTTCCTCCTTTCCCGCAGCATGCCCAGGCTGCAGTTTGACCTTGCAGTCCCGCTTGAAGTGCCCTCGCTGATGACACCGGTAGCACTTCAGATTCTTCTTCCAGTCCTTAGGAGCATTGCTCCTCTCCGGCGGATATGAAGTTGAAGTCTCCTTCTCAACATCGGCCTGCACCTTCTTCTTCTTCTTCCCTTCCCATCCTTTCTTCTTGCCTGAGAAGAGAGCTTCGCTGCCTTCCTGATTCAGGTTCACTCCAGCCATCTGCCTTGCTAAGCTCTCCTGCGAGGCAAGCAGATTCTCCAGCTCCAGCAACGACGGCTGAGTAGCCCACCCTTGAACAGATGTAACAAAGGCCACATACTCCTTCCGCAAGCCGCGGATAATGTGCCTTTTCATCTTTGCCTCAGAGATAGGCTCATCAGGATCCAGTGCCGACAGCTCAGCACACAAGCTCTTCATCTTTAAGAAGTACTTGGAGATGGAAAGGTCTCCCTGAGTTGCCCTGGCCAACTCATTCTCCAGGAACTGAAGCCGCGCCACATTCTTCCTATTGAACAACTCATCAATGGTTGTCCAAATATCAGCAGCCGACTCACATCCAACGATGTGATCAAACAGTTCCGGAGACACGGCTCTCTTCAGAATGAACTCCGCCTTAGCATTTGTTCTTCTCCAGAGCCTCACCTGCTCAGCAGTACCGAACGCAGCAGTGACTTCCTGTCTGTCGTCTCCACCGACGACTTCCCACAGCTCCTCGCCAAGAAGATAACTCTTCATGCACGACTTCCACTTCTTGAAGTTAGTCGGCGTTAAGAGTTCAATGCCCAGACCTCTTGCAAAGCTCCCTTCCATTGCAACACCTGTTGGCAACCTTTCAGCAGCTCCGAGCAACAACACAGGTTGATCACCACTCAATCACTGAGTAACAACACTGGCTGACTTCCGCTCACGCAACTGAACCTCAGAAACCTGCCTCTGATACCATGTTAAATTTTCTCAACGTGGTCAGCAAGATAGCCCAAACGCCAAATTAATATCTTCGGAACTACCCAGTTCGCACGTTGAACCAGCGGAAACCAAGGACTAGAGGTACAAAGGTTAATCCAACAAACAATGGAAGCACAAGCAGGTCTTTATTCATTCACTTCTTTACAATGCGAGGCATACATAGCGAGACATGATTTCGCTAGTATAACAGCTGAAAACAGAAAGCACCAAAAACAAGCCGGGCGGACAGCACCGGAGTCCGCCGAGGTCGCCGAGTCCGCTGAACTCGCCCAAGCTAAGCTGCAATCCGCCGAATAGACACGGAGTCCGCCGAAGCCGCGAGGCCGCGCGGACACACCGTTATTCGCCTCCTGCTGAACTTGAACTGAGGAACACCCCTACCCGCCTGAAGCCGGCGGACAGGTTATTGAAGCTGGCAAAGATGAAACAGAACTGACAAGCCGCAGAGCGACCTCCTGCTGAGTCCGCAGAGACCGCACACTTCCAAGTACTTGACCGAAGTCACAGCCAAACTCCTGGCTCCTTGAAGCTATCCGCGCGACCTGCACACAGCAAACCGTCAGCCTGAAACAATCCGCGCGGACTGACAAACACAGACCGCAGCTCCTTGCCCAGCCCAACTTACTGTTCACTCTAGTTACTTTAGATGTGTCAGGGGGGTCCTATTTATAGGCAAGGTGAGGAGTGTGGTCACCGCCCAAGAGATAGCGACACCACCCCAGCCCGCGCGATAGCAAAAACACCGTCCGCTGAGTCCGCAAGGACTTAGCCGGATACCAAGGCAAACCGCCAGGAGCAAGGCAAACATTGGCGAACCCTCTCCAGTCCGCCCAAGCTATGCGGACAAGGCATCAGCCCGCAAAGCTCCAACCACTGCAAGACAGCAACCCCCTTCAATGGCAGTCCGCACCAACCCGAGGCAGTCCGCAAGACTCACACCTCAATCCGCCACAAGTCCACGACCAAAGGAAGACAGCAACAGTCCGCCCGGTCACAGCGGACTTTGGCGGATACCGCGGACACCATGGCCTTGGCACAAGTGTGACCAAGTCCAAAACCATCAAGAGCCAATGCGAGCATGGCGGACACAAACTCCCGTCCGCCAAACACCCTAGCACAAACCGCCATGAGTCTGCGAGCTCCTCGCACTTGTCCAACGCAGCAGCCATGCCCGGACTCCAAAACCAGTCCGCCAATCGATCTCCACAGCAAATCGCCTGTTGTGTCACCAGAGCTCGACAAGGCCTCAGCCCAGCTCCAAGCTCAGTCCGCAACAGCCCACACCGCGGACACTCCAGTCCGCAAGCTTCCCGCGGACATGAGCCAACCCGCCTATCAGCACAAGCTTGCACCCGCGGCCACTGAGCAATGCACCAGTCCGCAAGCCTCCATCCGCTCAGGCCGCTCCTTGGCAAAGCCAATCAGCAAACACCCTATCCGCAGAAACCAGGCCGCATAGTCCGCGGACTCCATGCAACAAGCCGCTCAGAAGACAGCCGGCTTTCCACTAGACCTTCCACCAGGCCGCACATCTCAGTCCGCCCAGTCCGCCTAGTCCGCCAAAGCTGTCCGCCCCAGGCCGCCCGGCCTGTCCTGTCACCCACTTCCACTTCACAAATTTCAACATATATATTAATATATATATATATATTATAATATATAATATATATATATCATAGTCCATAGACTGCGGTTCTTTCTAAGAACCGCAGTCTATGCTTCGTATACTCTGCGGACAACTTTCAGGTACGGCGTACGGGCAAGTAAATTTGGGGTCAAGATGGTCTCAAAATAAAACGTGATCAACATGAATGTTGTAGATCTAGGCGAGACGAATAACTTTCATGTTGATCACTTTTTGATTTAGAGCCGATTTGGACCTCGATTTGGGCTCCGAAATCGGGTGCGGCGGAACTGCTACAGTAAACCGTTCCGCCTCCCCCGATTTCGGGGCCCAAATCGAGATCCACGAAGGCTTCAAATCAAAAAGTGATCAACATGAAAGTTGTTCGTCTCGCCGAGATCTACAACTTTCATGTTGATCACTTTTCATTTTGAGACCATCTTGACCCCCCAATTCACTTGTCCGTCTATATATATATATATGCATAGACTGCGGTTCTTTCTAAGAACCGCAGTCTATGCTTTCTAAGAACCCATAATCTATGGAACATTTCGCAAAATTCAGGGTGGGCAGCTGCCCACCCTGGACTATACTTAGATCCGCCCTATATATATATATATATATATATATATATATATATATATATATATATATATATATATATATATATATATATATATTATATATATATATATATATATATCAGTCCTACTGAAGCTGGGTCGTCATTGATTGGAGGAAATACAAGTTTTGTGATGGAAAAACTTCACTGGCAGCTAGCAGTATTAGAGATTCGGTCTTGGTCTTTTATATATGTTTATAAATAGTTGACTGGTCAGCCTATGGTTAACGGGTTACTACCGAAGGATTCAATCCTAATCGTGTCAGGTTTAGGGTCAAATGGGTCGGATAGTTTTGTGGGGAGGTTTATGCTGACCAAGTATTAATGTTTCAAAGTCTCAATGCGAGTAGGATTGGACTCAGAAGTAGGTGAATGGATGTACTAAAAAAAAGTAGTGTAAAGTACAAACAAACTATAGCCTATGTGCAAATCACCTAAGAGTGGTGTTAAGTGCAGCTTGATATGGACGAGGCCGGACAAAGAGCTCAGCATGGCCACCAACTCCTTGTCTATCATGGACTTGTTGAAGGACAAGTCTAGTTTCCGAAGTTCGAGGGTGGCTCTTCCTCGACCTTGCTCCCTCTCCAGTCTCCACCATGTCGCAGTTTACGAGAGCCAGTTCTTCAATGGCTTTCTCGGCGGCAGCCCTCGCCACCATACGAAGATTACGAGTGTGTTTTTCATACTTTGTTCTCATAGGTCCACATCACCTTTTCATTCTCACCATTTTTTCTATCATGGCTATTATGATAGCTCTAATCCCACCACTAGTTTCCCACCATGCTTTTCCTATCGCCGTCTCAAACAAAGACCTTATACAAGACCTAAGGGGCCCAAACAAGACCTAACAGAGCCCCAAACAAAGCCCTAAGTGCACTCTATGTGACGAAGGGGAATCTACAGATGGCGGGTAATCGGCGACCTAACTCTACATGTTATGCAACAGACTGACGATTAGATCACGATTAGATGATAAATATGACATTCCACACAATTAATTCACAACAAGGCAAAATATTTTATTAAGACAAAACAAACATATGCTTCCTCCACGTGGAAGGCCAAAGCAAGAGGGTGCGGCGATCGATCCTTCCTGCAGTTAGAGATTTCTCAAAAAACAAATAACATCATAAACTATAATTCCACGTAAGCACATAATATCCAAACTGTAACAATGTTTATAACCAAACAACCATTACAAAACACCACAAAAATGTTAGGGTTGCTGTCAATGTAATAGATCTAAATGTTAGAGGGCTCAATGAGGGATTTCAGTGGTTGGTGGACAGGATCGGGTAAGGAGAGGGCTGGTTGGGGATTAGCAGAGCTGGATCAGAGCGGCGAATGGCTGAAACCAACCTAAAATACTCAGATCTGGACAAATTTGGTGTTGGGTGGCTGTTTCGAGGTGGATCCACGGGATGAAGGGTGATGGCAGTGAAGGGAAAGAGGCGGTGCGGCGGGACCTAGTTGGAAAATTCCATATTTTGACTCTTTTGGTCTGAAAACAGCCAAGGGGCTGTCTTGGGTGGCCGGCGGCAGAGCTGGACGGGTTTGGGGGTGGTTGTTGGCCAGATCTGGAAGGAGAATGGTCGGCGGCCTATTTTTGAAAGGGTGGAGGAAGAGGCAGAGGAGGTGGCTAGATGTGGGAGCGGCGTCCGCCTGAGGGGTGGAGGCCGGCAATTGAATAGAGAAATGAAAAATATAGGGAAATGAATAGTTAATTTGATCAAACAGTCCTCAACAGTGAAGAGGTTGATCTAGGGGAGGAATAAACAAGAGCGACTGATCTTGGGCAGGAAAATTCTCACGGTTGCCATGCTGAACTACGGGAAAAAATAGGAAAAAGGAGGAAAAATAACAAAGATATTCACTTACCCAAGGAGTCGTCACCAAGGGGGCTCCACAGAGTCGTCAGCTCCACAGAGTCGACACCGTGGAGAGGATCACCGGAATGAAGAGATTTCTTCTCCAAACATTCAGCAATGAATATGACAACAACCCTAAACCTTATATTTATAAGAAATAAAATTATGGCACCCAGAATCAATGACTATGATTGACCGTTGGTCTCGGGGTCAAAACTCCATGAAAAAATGGAAAGTACAATGTTATATATGAAATTGATTCGCAACGCAAATCCGGACGCATCCACGGAGTTGGATCGTCGATCTGGGCACGTCATATATGATAAGTCACCAAAACAACCATGAATGGACCCTAAGCTCGTCCTCGTCTTTGCTTTGTGTCTCAATGGGAGCCTCCACATCACCTTCCCATTCCCACAACTAGTTTCCCACCCGTCAATTAGGGTTGAACACGGCCTATTGATGTCGTTCTCTTCCACCGACTCCGCCTTCTTTTCTCTTCTATTCCACCGCCATCGCTGTCGCCCTTCTCTTCCACCGCCACCGCCGCCGCCCTTCTCTTCCACCGCCGCCGCTGCCGCCGCCCTTCTCTTCCACGAACACTGCCGACGTCGCCCTTCTCTTCCACCGACGCAGCCGTCATCGCCCTTCTCTTCCACCGACGCCGCAACCATCGCCCTTCTCTTCCACCACCGCCGTCGCTGTTGCCCTTCTCTTCCACTGATGTCGCCGTTGTCGCCCCTCTCTTCCACGGACGTCGTCGTCGTCGCCCCTCTCTTCCACGACCGTCGCTGTCATCACCCTCTCTACCACTGACGTCGCCATCGTCGTCGGCCGCACCCACCGCTCAACAGCCCCCGTCGTTGTCGGTCTCCACCATCATTGTCGGCCTCCTCCTCACCGTTCTGCCAGCCTCCTCCACCATCCGGCCTCCGCCGTTAGCCGGATTTTGTCACCAGCCGTCCCATGCCGGTTAGATTCTTGGCCATTGCCAATCCTCTGCCAAATAATCACTCCTGCGCAATCTTCATCGTTCGATATACACATAACTACCCACAACCTCCATGCAATCTCGTACATCCATCTCGTGTAACCACCCCCGTAACTTCCCGTAGTGGGGTGCATTTAGCCAAAAATAATGATCGGTGTATAATTAGTAAACATCTTAAAATTATTATAAAGATCTATATTTATTCGGTCTGTAAATATTAAATTAGGTGGTTATGGTCTGTGAATAGCTGTGTAACTACCATAACTACTTCCAGGGCCTATAAATAAAGCCCCAGACTCTCCTTCATTTCAACTTTTTCTCCCCCCGGGATTCCTCCTACGGATTTTCTCTCTCCTCTCTCCTTCCTTCTACGTATTTTCTCGCACCTCTATCACTCCTATGAATTTTCTCTCTCCTTTCCCACTCCTCCTACGAATTTTCTCTCCCCTTTCTCACTCCTATGGATTTTCTCTCTCCTCACCCATTTTTCCTACGATTTCTCATTTTCTCCTTCTCCAACGTGCGCACGTCCCTCCATGTGCACGTTCCTTCTTGCATGCGCAACCCCTTGCGTGTGTCTCCTCCTAAGTGTGTGCGTCCCTCCGTGTGCACGTTCCTCATGCGCGCGCTCCCCCTTACATGTGTCTCTCCTCCTAAGTGCGCACATCCATCTATGTGCATGCTCCTCCTTGTGTGTGTTCCCCCTTTTCGCGTGTTTTTCCTCCAAGGTGTGCACGTTCCTCCGTGCATGGGTTCCCCTTTGCGCGCATCCCCAGTGCGTCGTCGTGCGCTCTGCTCTCAAGTCCGCTCCAAGTGTGTCACCGTATGCACCGCTCTCAGGATTGCCATAACCGATCAATGCTCTCAACTCAGGAGCAAGCATATCAGTAGCCAACAAGACCAACACTCCAGACTCTTCCAAACATAATCAGAAACAAGTCGTAGAAGATAAGGCACACTAAATGTAACGTCCCATTTCGAGCTAAACCCCCTTGGTGCGTGTTTTGGTGTCACCTTGGGTGGTTTAGGCTGGTAGGAAGGTGGGAAAGAGGTCCCAAGGCCACGGGGTTGATTGTAAGAGCGGTCTTGAAGTGTTTTCGTCAAGTCAAGTCAGATTCGTAGGATTTCGTCGTATATAACCGACGAATTCGATTTGTTGAGTGATACTCAACGAATTCATCGAAAAAAGACTTGAGTAATTCGGTGGAACAAGTGTAATTCGCCCGATATCGTCGAGGATATCCGACGAATTTGTCGGAAATTACTTGTGTAGTTTCGGTGAGACTTGTACCGTTCGTCGGATATCGTCGAGGATATCCGACGAATTCGTCGAGTGATACTCGACGTATACGTCTAATAGGACTTGAGTGTTTTCAAGCTGGCTCGACCATTTTAGAGAAACTCGTCGAAAGGAAGTACTGTTCGTCGAATCTCGTCGGAGATACTCGACGAATTTGTCGAGTTGGAGTTGGACTCGACGAATTCATCAGATTTGCTTTAAAGTGTTTTGCTTATTCTTTGAGATTACACGGAGGATTCCTACGATTCGTCAAGTATATATTATAACGTCCCCTTCCACCTTTCGTGGATCAACACCACTAGGCCTTAGGCGGACCGTTACCGGGCTGCAGCCCAAGCACCCCAACCCCTCTCCATCCCACTAACGGGTTGTTGGTGGCCACAGCCTCCCTTTGATGAGCGAACTCGACATTTAAGTTGGGCCGTACGGGGACTTCCCACGAGATCACCCATCCCAGTACTACTCCCGCCCAAGCACGCTTAACTATGGAGTTCCTTCAACTCTCATCACCAATTGAGCTGCAGCTCAGTTGGTGATGTGGAGTGGTTTGAAAACTCCTTATCAAGGAGGTCTCGGGTTCGATCCCCGACCTCAACAACCCGCTTGTGGATGGAGAGGGGTTGGGGTGCATGGTCTGCAGACCTAGCTAGGCTGAACCCTTTCGAGCATGATGTTGGGGGTGCCGTCGGCCGTCCTTGCGAGCGTGGTGCTGGGGAGGCCCTTTCGAGCGTGGTGTGGACTCGACGAATTCATCGGATTTGCTTTAAAGTGTTTAGTTGATTCGTTGAGATTACACGGAGGATTCCTACGATTCGTCGGGTATATATATACGACGAATTAGACTTAGAAGATTTTTGGCCCAGGCTGTGTTTGTTGATTAATACTCACGAGCTGAACCGGGTTCGAGATAAATGACTCTGTATGACCGGTCTTTTCAACAAGACTTATTTTACGTAATAATGGGCAGTCCAATGAGAGAACGACACGTGGTGAGGTAACTTTAACTCAAAGTCAGTATGTCTGCACTTTATAAAGAGTTGCATCGGTAACCCTAGTCGTCTTCGTTATTCCTTGTCGAGTCGTTCTGCTGAGCTCGACGAGAACGAAGAGGTTTCTGGTGGTGGGTTTCCAGGAAGAACGATCCGAAGAGGAGTCGGACACTGCCATGCTGCCAAGACGAAGAACCCGATCTATGGTCGGGAATGATATGGGCATTCTACCATCTCCCTTGGTGTTAGATCTTTAGATCTAAAATGTATGAGAGACATCGGCTCAAGAGAGCTTGATTTGAGTGTTTAATGGAGATTTCCTATGAAGGAACCACGCTAGAACTTCGTTCTGGGGCGCTGACACTACTAAAAAACAGACTTTTAGCCACGACAGATTGTCGTGGCTAAAAGTCAAAAATCGTGGCTAATACTTTTTAGCCATGGCTTACCCACGACAAATGGGCGTGGGCAATGCGAGCGTGACTAATATTATTAGTCACGCTGAATCCGTGACAAAAAGAGTTTTAGCCATGAATTTTAGCCACGGTTTAGAATCGTGGCTAAAGGGTCTCTTTTCAGCAATTATTAGCCACGGTCTCATTCCCGTGACTAAAGCTCCTTATTAGCGACGGTTGAATTTCCGTGGCTAAAGGGGCTGTAACAAACGAAAAAGATTCTGCCGCCGTCGGCCGCCCGCCGCCCGCCGCCACCTCCGCCTCCGCCGCCGCCGGCCGCCGCCGCCCGCGAGCCCAGATAATTCAAACATTCATTGTGGAATGTGCTATATAAACCCGAAATTTTTATTGAAATTGGCGGTGTGAGACTAAAAATGTCACGACTTTTTGCCACGGTTCAGACTTCCGTGACTAATACTAGCTTATTAGCCACGAAATAGGCAAACCGTGACAAAAAATGTTTTTTTGTCACGGTTCAGTCATCTGTGGCTAATACTAACGTATTTTCCACGGTTCAAGTATCATGGCTAATACTTCATTATTAGCCACGGTTTTTTACCGTGGCAAAAAAAACCGTGGCTAAAAGTCATTTTTCTAGTAGTGTGATCTTCATATGATAATCTTCAATCATCTCCTCTCTTCATTACGAGGATGGTGGACTTGATGTCGTGAAGAATCGTGGTCAAATGAGGGACAAAAGGGTAAAGAGATGTTGGTTGTGTTTTATACGATGATTGGAGTAAGAAGATGAACCGATGTCGTTCATTCTTCTTTACGATGTGTGCAAAGTGTTGTACAAAAATTTGTTTTTTGTGTGCAACATGCTTCAAATCCGTTTTTTGGGTATGATCCGATTTGATTTAGGTCTTGGGCTCAACACGAAAGTGGTAGCTCTCGGAAAGACCTTTTCCAACGGATGGTTACCCGTTGTCCAGAGAGCTCTGTAGTTCCGGGAATGTTAGTCAAAGTTACTGTGCTGTGATAACATGCGGGCAGGCTTGCGTTTGTCTAAGTGTACACGGGTTGTGATGGATTGATTTGGACCCCAGGCTCAACGCGGAAGTTGTAGCCCTTGGAGATACCTTTCCGATTTGAGGTTGCACGTGATTAATGGGGGATTGTAACTTCTGGAAAATCCGATTTTAGTAAATTGTGGCGCGTAGCCGTGATGTCCTAATTATTGATGATGGCCTTGTTTATGAATTGATTACCGGGAGTTTGGATGACAAATAACTGATGATATTGTAATCACTTCTGGCATGTTTAATAAATTTGGGAGTAGTTTATGTGTCATGATGAATTGCAGGTTTATGAAATGAGCTTTGGTTGGATGATTGAAACGGTAAAATTAATGTTCACACGTTTAATTCTAGGGAAAGAATTGGATGAGGTATACCCCATGGCTATGTGATGAGTTGAACCTTGATCTCAAGATTGAATGGATGATTGATGTAGTCCAATGCTTAGAGTTGTGTCTCCGTACGGATAGCAGTGTGAGACTAGTGTAGTATATAAGGTGGTTCACCACCTGTGTAGAATGTGAACCCTTGGATGCTTGGGAGCACGAGAATGTGAGGGGTTGTAAGTGTGTGTGTGTTGACCACACGATGTTTGATTTGGTATGAAGGGACTTGGTTGGAGCCCTTGGTTGTATGATGACATGTAAATGTGAATTGCATGAGTTGGGTGTGTGTTGACACACGGTATATGATCCTGTGAAGAGGACTTGGTGGAAGGTGTACGGGCTCGTCAGTCGTCACACTGATGGGAGCTGACAATTAGACCTTGAACGGTTGGGCTGGTTCCTTCAGTGCTCACTCCCGAAGGCTTTTTTTCGCACCAATGGACGGTTGGGCTGTGTTCTTCAGTGATACGCTCCTGAAGACCCTTTTCGTGCCAGTTGGGCTATGTTCTTGGTGCACATCTACCCGAGACCCCTTCTGAGCTGTAGTACGCAGGGGCTCCGTTGTTGTGTTTTTAGCGTTGAGGCGTACAAAGGTCTAGGTTTGGTAGTCTGGATGCTCGCCTAGTAGTGGAGACGCCCGCTACAATGTCACTGTTTGATCACGACGGATGACGCCCGAGAGGTTAGCTACCCGCTCGAAAACTGGGAACTACAAGTCTATGTCGGCACTCGGCACAACAGTGCGCGTGTGTGTGAGCATAGGTGAGTCATCATATTGTATTCATATCATAACAGTGCATTACACTGCATAAGATGCTCATCATATAAATTTGTGTGGAGAACGTCATATCCATGGATTAGTGGATGAGCCGGCTCGAAAAAAGCTCGACTCGAGCTCGAGCATGGGGAGCTAAGGCCTGAGCTCGACGAGCTAGAGCTCGATTGCGAGTCAAGCTCAAGCTCATCTAGTGTTGTTCATGAGCTCGCGAGATGTACAAGACGTATTTCCAAAAGACACGGGAAATTAATAGAAAATGGAGTGCGACTAGACAAAATTATACTCTTAAGAACAATCAACTAAAAAAATGCAATCGTTTCTGCACGTGACCTGCGGGACTACTCGTCATTTATGATTTAACACGTAAGCAAGGGTCCCACGTCTGAGCTCAACAATCACTCACTTCCACGCGTTAATCAGCCTGCTTTCCCAGTCTCCTTCCTCACTTCCACGAATCTTCTTCTCCAATAAACAGCAGATTGAAGAATTGCAGAATTACAAATCAAAGAACCGGTCAGCGTCCCTAAAAAAAATCAAAGCTCACCCTTCACTCCTCATCCGAAGACTGGTCAAACTTCGACCGCAGGTCACCAAAGAACTCCATTTTTCTCAGTCAAACTTCCCCTCCCCGCCATTAAAATCCCACGGCCACTCCCCCACTGAGCAAACATGAGAACCACCTTCCTTCCCAAGCTTCTGCTTTAGTCCCCTGTTCCAGCAGCCTAACTAAATGGAGATGAACATCAGCGAACTTATCGATGTTCTAACACAAGGAACTTCCCACGCCATGGCGCTTGAATCCCACCTCAACCAGCCCTTCTTCTCTCCCGAATCTTGCAAGCTTTCACTGCGCCAACTGCAATCCGCATTGGCCACGGCGATGGGCATGACTAAGATTATGGAACAGGGGAGGCTGCTGCCTCCCCTGCCGCAGGAGAGCGATAGTCCGACCAGCGATTGCTCGGGAAGAACCTTCAAGGAGCAGGAGCGAAGGGAGAGGTGCAAGAAGAGGTTTTTTTTTCTTCTATCTAATAGAAAACTAGTGAAAAGTAAATTATGATTTGATAAGATTGTTTATATCGGAATTACATTTACAGGAAGGCTCTGCCGCGGTGGAGTAGGCAAATGAGAGCTTGCTTGGGGTCGGCAATGGAGGGGCCGATTGATGACGGCCACAGCTGGCGGAAGTACGGGCAGAAGGACATTCTTGGAACTAAGTTCCCAAGGTTGGTGGAGAGCTCCCCTCTTTGCCTGCTCTGTTTTCATTGAATAGGAGAGCATATATTTATTTAGATTATTAACATTTAATCACGCTAATGAGGCTTGGCTCGATTGAATAAGCTAAGGCCTCATCACTGTATGTGGGGCTTTGATTGTTGTTTATTGTTCCCAATGTAATGATTCTTGTGCATTTACTAGTAAAAAAAAACCTCTGCGGAGCCACTTTGTTAAGGAAATAATTACATTTGAAACTTATTCAAAGTTCAAACTGATCTTCCATTGACCAAGTAAACATTTGACCAGCATTCATACTTGTCCACTCCAAATTAGTCAACCTTTGAATTCTTTAAAAGCACTCGAAATAGCCTATAATCATCACATGATTGAAATTTAAGGACTTGTTAAATTTGCTTACTTTTATTGTATGAATTATATTGATTGATTCTTTTATTATTAAGGTAAATTCATGCTGGAAATAAATTCAAAAGACGATATTCTTTAGCTTTTGTTTGATTAGGCACTTTTGCTCTGTTTTTGATGGGATAATTAAGGTAAATTCATCCTGCAAATAAATTCAAAAGAATGTTCTAAGCCAAAAAAACATTCAATTTTCAATACAATCAAACCTAAAAATCTTGAAATTCACAGGGGATACTACAGGTGCACCTACCGCAACACCCACGGCTGCGATGCGACAAAGCAAGTGCAGCGCTCCGACGAAGATCCCTCCATCTTCCACATCACATACAGAGGAGATCATACCTGCAACCATGGCTTACAGAACGATTCTCTTCTGTCCCCAAAAGCAGAGCAGCTGCAGGAGCAGCAGCTCCTCGAGATTTTCCGAACCGGCCTCAGGGTAAAAACAGAAGGCCTCGGCTCCGACGAACGTAAGCTGGAGCCTTCTCCTTCTTTCTCATTCCCCCCAATGCCGGCGAGCTGCATTAATCCGGACAACAATAATAATGTCCTCTGTTCTGCTTCAATGCCGGAGAATCACATGGGTTGTGATTCGGAGATCACCGCATTCTCGGCCACTACTTCGACCACAAGCTCGCCGATGGCGGGGATGGATTTCGAGTGGGAGCAGCTTCTGTTCGACAGCCTGATACCTTTTGAATTTTGTTAGAGTTTAGGGAGGCTCTGTTTCAAATAACCGTGGGATTAGAGGAAGAAGAAGAAGGCCTATTAATTCCGTGTCATGCTAGCCATTGTGATATAAGAGAGCATGCAAGCGTCTTAGAATGATGATATTTTAAGTAGGGTGGGGGGTTTAAATTCTTGTAAGGGGCTGTGATTTTCTTATAAGTATTGAATTATGACTCCATAGTTCAAAATTGTTGGAGACAAGACAATGAAAAGGAGGAAAGGTATCTCAGGTCTGCTAATAGCAAAAAGTTTGGCATGCATTTTTGCACGTGAGTAGGGGCTTGTTTACACGGCGGCTTATTATTGGTCCAAGACGGGATTTGAACCTAGGAATTTTGGCAATCAAATGTAAAAAATTATGAGAAGCTGAGAGAGATCGCAGGAACACTCAATCAAATCAAACACAATAAATCAGAAGCAGTAAAAGCACAATAGTCATAATGAAATTAATAAAAATTTCGTTACAACATGAGGCATACATTGCGAGACATGATTTCGCAATTCACCCGATGGAAGCAAAAAATACAAGCAAGAGCAAAAACGGCGGACTAAACTCAGTAGCCGTCCAAGCTGCCTATACGTCAAGGCTATCCGCCGAGATCGCCAAGTCGTCGTTAACAGCTCAGACCGCCAAGTCAACGTTAACGACACAGACCGCCGAACTGTCAGACCGTTTCTCTAGTCGCGCAGACTGCCTGCTTATTTAAAGCTGAGGATAACCCTCTCTGCCACGTCCAGGTCGCCTGACCGCTGAAGCTTACCACGAACAGAAACAGGTGAACTGGGAAACAACCAACCCGCTGAGACCGGGCGAACTGGCTTATTGAATTATCTGCAACCCCGAGGAAGAAGACTACTAATCGCAAAACCGCGACATGTTGTAAACCGTAGATTGCTATCCACAACTATTCTACATTGAGCCTCCAACTAGTTGTCTAGTCATTCGGTGCTAGCTGCACAACCTGTACAACACAAGTCAATCTTCACTTAGTCGTGTGGTTAACAAAGTCTAACCACAAGTTCAAAACGCGTGCTGAGTTCTCACTGTTCTCATTATATACGACGAGTCGGGGACCCCTATTTATAGGCGATCAAGGAAGTGCGGCCACTGCACATAAATGATAGGGTAACCACCCATCAACTTGCTGCTAGCAGCACCTATCCGCACATTAGTGCGAACACAAAAACCAGACCACAAAGTCGGG